>OY728165.1:682919366-683519366 GCA_963277665.1 Viscum album
GGGTTTACCCTCCAGCGGGGCTGGGCAGTGGTTCACCTGATATCTGGTTATGAATTACACTCCAGCATGGCTGGGCAGTGGGGATACCGATTGGCCTTCTAGGCTCATTCCTTTCTTCTAGGCTAGTCTGAGGCTTTCCTATGTGATTACCGGAGTGGGACCCTTGGTTACGGGTTAGTGTTGTGACGACTTTGACTTTGAGGAGACCTCTCGACTGCGGGGAAGTGATGAGGCGGGATTTGACTTAACCCAGAACTCTCAAGTACAAGGGGCGCTATCCCCCACTGAGGCGTGTCCTTGTGAAGTGACCTAAAACCGTGCGGGCGAGTTAGTTCCGCCCAAAGCGGATAGTGTCGAGGTGCGGTATTTTGAGCCCCCTGACTTGCGATTCGGGGCAGACATGCGGGATGCTGGGCATCGATGGATTTTACCTCTAGGACTGTTGGATACTCTTTTCTTGGGCTGCGCTATGGGAAGGAGATCTCGTTACGACGATGTTCGGGCTTCTTGATTGAGCATAAGGATATGTATATACCTTGTTTCTGGTTCCCACTTCTTGGGTTTAGTTACTCTCCTTCTAGGAGAGGCGAAGACGCACGGGGTATGCCACGTGCTTTCCGTGTCTAGATTCTCGTGGTTGGAAGAGTCTACTCTCCTTCTATAGGTAGTGAAGACTCGACGAGGAGTTAGTCTTTTCACCGTTTCCATCTCGTTGTGTCTGGACGAGTTTACCTTCTTTCTCTTGTTGGGTTGAGCTGGACTCTTTACTGCACTCTCTTGTACTTCTGTTCTACTCCCTGATCTCTCTACTACTCACCCTTCGGTACCTCCTTTGTTGCTCCCTTAGGCCTTTAGGGTATCCTACTGCGTATTTTTATACTCAGTCCTACTTGGGCTTTTCCCGCACTTTCTGTGCCCTTTCAGACGACGGACAGGTGGAGCGTGACTTAAGTGGATCATAGGAGCTTGGGATCTTGGACTGCGTGCGGTGGTCGTAGCCAGGTTCCAAGTGGGAGACCCGTCAACTGTTTCTTTTTGTTTACCTGTTGTCAGGTTGTGGCACTTTTTGGTTGGGAAAGTGTTTTTCCCCTATTGTTTTCAGTTTGTACTTTGTACTTGTAGAGGTCGATGCACTCTGTGGTTTATATATAGCAGTTGTCCTTTTTACTCTGATTGTTCTTCCTTTTACTCTGCACTTTTGCATTGAATGTGATGCGTGTGTGTGTACATGTACTTAGGCAAAGGCCTCCCCAAGTTTTTGTGCCTTTGGCGCTGGTCGCCAGCCCCTGGCCTATGGAGGCAGGCTTGGGGTAGTTGCGGCCCGAGCCCGGGTAGGGTCGGGTCGTGACACACAACAAACTCCAAGTCCCTTCGACGGTTGTCAGCATAGCTCTTTTTCCAACTTTGAGCAGCCTTAATGTATTTCTAGATGGAATAGACTTTTTATCTCATCTCTTGCACAATATCTGGCCCAAGAATCCTTTTCAAACAAGCTTATTCCCAACAAGTAAGATTTCTAAATCGCTTCCCATATAAATCATCATAGGGTGCCATTTTAATGCTCGAGTGGAAGCTATTATTGTAAGAGAAATCAACTAAAGGGAGATGTTGATCCCATCCACCTTTAAATTCCATTGAGTATGTTCTCAGCATATCCTTGAGTGTTTGAATAGTCCTTTTAGATTATCCATTATTATAGGAGTGATAGGCCATACAGAAATTCAATTTAGTGCTCAGATCCAATTAAATACTTCTCCAGAATTTTGACATGAACCTTGGGTCACGATCAGATATGATAGAATATAGAACTCCATGTATCCTTAGCACATCCTTCATGTAAATTCTGGCATGTTGATCAAGAGAAAAATATTCTTGAAGGGAGAAAAAATGGGCAGTTTTGGTGAGACGGTCCACAATAACCAATATCGCATTATTTTCTTTAGAATTTCTCAGGAGACCAGTGATGACGTCCATAGTGATATTGTCCCCCTTCCATGATGGTATGGGTCCTTGTTGCAATACCCCTATAGGAATTTTCACTCCACCTTCACTATCTGACATACCAGGAACCTTGAAGTGTAGTTAGTAATCTCCCTTTTCATATTATCCCACCAATAATGATCACAAAGGTCCCTATTCATTTTTGTTCTTACAATATGTATAGAGAATGCATAACTATGAGCTTCATCCATCTGATCCTTATTTATTTTTGGAATATATGGGACACATAGTATTGTATGAAATTTCATTACATCTTCTTGATCAGTATGGAACTTAGGAAACAACCCATCCTTCATAGCCTCAAAATTATTCTAGAACAAAGGATCTTCTTTTTGGGAATTCATGATCTTGTATTGTAATGACTGTTGAGAAATCAATTGGGTTAGGGTTGTCGATGTACCTTCCCTTATAATTTATATTTCACATTTTACTAGTTCATTGACCGAAGGATCTCTTTGAATCCTCATCATGGAAAGAAAAACTGGGTCTTTCTTTCTTAATGCATTAGTGACATTGTTTTCTCTTTCAAGATGATAATGAATTGAACAATCATAGTATTTATGATGTTTCAACCATCTCCCATGTCTCATAATCAATTCCTTTTTTGTGAAAATATACTTTAAACTTTTATGGTCTGTGTATATATCACATTTATCACCATAAAGATAGTGCCTCCATATCTTCTAAGTAATAACATCTGCAGACAGCTCTAGATCATGCGTATGATAGTTCTACTCATTAGTCTTCAACTGTCGAGATGCATAAAGAATGACTTTGTTATTTTTCATGAGGATGAATCCAAGTCATTTTAGAGATGCATCGCTAAAAATATGGAATCCTTCTCTAGTTGAGGGAAAAGTTAACAAAGGTGGTGTAACCAATCTCTTCTTCAGATCTTGGGAACTTTCTTCACATTCCTTTGTCCACATGAAATTGAACCCTTTTCAAGGTAACATGGTTAATGGATTAGATATTCATGAAATTATTTTCACCATCTACTTATAATATCCCATTAAACCATGAAAACAACGAATCTTAGTTATTGTTGTTTGCTGAGGCCAATCCTATATAACCATTGCCTTTTCATGGTCAACGGTGATTCCTTCATTGGTAACAATGTTTCCCAAGAAATCAACTTGTTGCAACCAGAATTCACATTTAATGAACTTCCCAAAAGGCCTATCCTTATGTAGATTTTTCTAAATAACATTTAGATGATCCTCATGCTCCTCACGACATTTGGAATATATCATAATATCATCAATAAAAACTACCTCAACATTATCAAGGTACTACTTAAAGACTATTCGTCAAATCCATAAAAATAGTAGGTGCATTAGTTAGTTCGAAGGGCATAATAACAAACTCATAATTCTCGTATCTTGATCAGAAGGCAGTTTTTGGAATATCATTTATCTTCACCCTCAATTGATGATAACTATACCGAAGATCAATCTTAGAGATGATTTGAGCCGCATATAGTTGGTCAAATAAGAGAACAATTCGTGGAAGAGGGTATTTGTTCTTTACTGTGGTCCCATTAAGTTTTTTATAATTAATGAATAGCTGCATCGATCCATCCTTCTTCTTCACAAAGAGAACTGGTGCTCCATAAGGAGACGCAGTTGGTCAGATAAACCCCTTCTCCAAAAGATCTTGGATTTGTTTCTTTAATTCCTCCATCTCTAGAATTTCCATCCTATACGGGGTCATTTATATTGGAGAGATCTAGGTAAAAGTTCAATAGATAAATCTACCTCTCATTCCGGGAGAGGTCCAAGAAACTCCTCAGGAAGTACGTCAATGTATTCCTTGAAAATGGATTCATTTTCTATCCTCAAACTCTGATTTGATTCTTCTTCTTCACTGATCAACTCTATAAAGAAGGATATAAGAGGTTATTCTAGACCAATATTAGTTTGAGATATCTCTTATTAGATGATAACTATAGGTTTTCCATTCATTACTACTGAGATATCCTTGCTTTTGTATTTGATCTTAGCATTACACATTGAGAGCCAGTCCATCCCTAGTATAATGTTGAATTCTAGCATGGGAATGACTACACGATTTTATATATGATTGTTCTCACTAATTTAAATATTAGAGTTTCTAAACAATGTTGATGCTTGGATAATCCCACCACGAGTCTTGACTGATAACTCTACTTTTAGAAAATCAAGAGTTGATTCTAAATTCATTTTAAACTTGGAGGAAATAAAGGAATGCATAGAATAAGAATCAAAGAATATACTTGATATATTTGAGAGAAAAAATAATAATACCTACTACCACATCATTTGGAGATTCAACTTCAGTTGTCGTGATTGAAAAAGCACGACCTTGCTCCCTTGTCCTTTTCTAAGGCTGATGGTGGTTCCCCTCTATTGCCCTTGGATTTGGACAGTGATTGGAAAAGTTCCCAAGTTGTCCACACTTACATAACTAGACATTAGGTAGGTCATGCACCATATTCCCCTTATCATCAGTGTTTGGAAGTTGAGGTTTCAGCTCACAATGACAATTCCTCGTAATATGGCCTTCTCTTCCACACTTGTAGCATTTCACAGTCCCGAGCAAGCAGTTCCCTGAATTCTTCTTCCCACATTTATTACACGTGGGACATTGCAATTGATTTCCTTCTCTTCCCTAATCAATGGTCTTCCCTAATTTGGGCTCCATCGATCACTTCTTTTTGTTCGATTTATGTGACCACCCTATCTCACCAAACACCAGCACAACTTTCATCGCACTTCGAACGATCTCCTCATAGCTATCAGAGTCTCCGTTGGCTATATTATTTTGCAGATGAGGTCTCAGTCTACCGATTAATCTATCATCGTTACCATTTGGATCCATGAAAAAGCTAGAGGTGTAACATGAAAGCCTTGTGATGTTCATCGAGTAGCTTCCCACAGATTTATTCTCTTTATGCTTCAGCTTGTGAAACTCCTTCTCCATTCATGTTCTCATCGATCAAGGGAAATACTTGTTGATGTATATCCCTCTAAACTATTCTCACTACATAGCTTCAACTACCATTCTTGCCCTTGTGTTTTTAATCAGTTCCCAACAGTGATCAGATTCTACCTCTATGTGATAGACAGCCTGGGTAACCTTCTCTTGTTCAGAAAATAGTAGCCCAAAAAAGATCTTCTCGATAAAGCTAATCCACTATTCATCAATCAATGGGTCGGTAGATCTGATGACGGTTGGTGGTCGTTGACGCATAAAGGATTCAACAGAATTTTTTTCCCTTCATGGTGAGATCGATCTCTCAGCTTGATTCATGTTATTTCCCATAACATGAGACAGTTGGTTCATCATTCGCATGAAAGTTTCTATTTTGGCCTCCATCAGAGGGTCGTCGGCACATGGTACTTTGCGGTCACTATTTTTATAGTTCCTCCTATTTCGCTCCATTTTATAAAAGAATAAAACCATAGTGAGAAACATATTCCATTTACAAATCTTTTAACTATAAAGGATTTTATGTCTTAAAACTTCTTTATACAATTACATTTCTCTATAAATCCTTCATAATGATTCATAAAAATATTATGATTAACCGATCATATCCCCAGAGAGTGTCATAACCAAAAGTGCATAAAGTCCCATTTTCATGTACAAGGATACCCCGAGTCAAGTACGGAACTCCTTCTCAGAGTTTTCACTCCTAGGTACCTCTGTGCCAGAGTTTCCTCTCCCTGCTTGTTTCGAGACAGGGATGTATATTTCTTGATAAACCACATACTCAATACTCACCAAAATACCATGAAGTTATCCTAAATTTAAAATTTTATATAGGATTCATACAAATGTTTTAATATCCTTATTAACTTATATAACTAAAACACTCTCTAATTTCAACTATGACATCCGTCTTTTTTATTACATAACTTTTCATTACATTTTACAAACATAGGATCATTAAAGTCTAGTGTCTCTGAAATCCGGAACATAAAACATGAAAAAAACTTAAAACATTATTCTAAGACACTTGTAAGGCTTAATAAAAAGTTCATACGTTGTATAATTAATTAATCTCATATCCTGGAGACATACATCAATGGAAATGGTGAGCAGAAGGCCCAATAAGGTTAAACAAGGGAATCCGTTTACTTATGATATCAATAAGAACTTGATAAAAATGTAATGACATGAGAAATGGAAGTAGAGTCATTTAAAAATAAAAATAACATGAAACATAACATTAATATTCAGCTACAAAATTTAATTTAGACATTCATGAACATATCACCAAGATTTATCACCAAGGCGTCATAAAAATTACCAAGGTTATTCACCAAGGTATCAGGAAAATTTTCATCTCTAGAGATTAATTATTTACCCAATGAATTAGAGCCCTATCAAGGCACAACATTAATATGTATTTATTTTCATGTGATCCACATAGATAATAATCAAACATTTCATAAATAACACAAATAGAATAAATGAAATGGGTTTCATTTCAAAACCATGATTTTTTAAATGTGCTTAAATATTAGATCATTAAGTGATTTATAACCTATGGAAAGGGAGTGAGGTTATATGTATGTGAATTCCAGAATCAAATATATCATTTTTTTATATTTATAAACAAACATAGAATTTAAATAGGTCTAGTTATAATAAAACTAAACAAGATAATTTCATGAGATAAAGAGAGAGAAATTTTGAGATGAAAATTCTTTAACATGATGTCTATATAACATGGTTTTAGAAAACATTGAAACGATATGGTAAAAGGATCACCCGCTAATAAATAACTCATAATAAAGTATGGGTACATAATAAAATGATATAAGATCATGGTATGGATATTTGAAGGAAATACCATATGAAAATGAAACTCGAAAAAAATGAAGTTGCGATTTCTTTTACAAAAAAATTGCAGCCTAATGGTATCACATTAAAATTCACAGAATAATTTGATGAGAGAAAAAATGGTATCTCCTCAATTGATCATGAAATTTAAACAAATAATGATATATAATAACATACCCCAACATAACAAAAGGTAAACTAGAATACATAACATAAAGGAAGTCATGACTTAAAAGAAGTCGGTGAAAGGTTCCCTTACCTTGAAGAGTAACATTGAAAGCATGAAGGTTGGGACATTGGGATGCTTGAGGGAACCTTGGGAGGACTCTTTGAGAGTTAAAATACCATAAAATCAGTGATAAGATTTTTTAATGAATTGGATGAGGGAATGGCTTGGTATTTATAGGAAAACTGAGAGAAAAAATTATTAATTTCCAAGTGATACCTCATTAGTGGTATTTGGAAAACCATGGGCATGCCCATGGTATTTCCCCATGATATTGGCCACTTGGGACATCTAATAGAATAAATCACTATTCATAAGTGGAATATAAAGCATACATCATTATTAAATCATTTATGTTGTCATTAAACACCCGAAACTCAAAACTGTATTTTTACTATTCACTGAAAAATCAACTTTTCCAGAAAAATTGAAAAAAATAAATCTAACATAATATCTATGGTCTATATTCAAAAAGTACATCTATTTTATGAAAAAAAATTCTAATTATTTTTAATTTAATTTCTAAATAAAATCATTATTTATTCCAAAAATACAACTTTAAAACTATAACTCATTTTGTAACGCATTAAGAAAGTAATCAAGGACCCATATAATTATTGTACAACAATAAGACAATAAATTAACAATTTAAGATTAAATTTTATGAAAATAAATTTCCATTTTAAATTATTAAATTAATTACAAAATTTTAAATAAAATATTTATGACATAAAAAAATACCAAAACATAAACTATGACCGATTTTTCGCTTTTAAGATATCTAAAATGTTTTTATATATTCATGGGTGAAGTTTCTAATTTTTTGGTCGGTTTACTATTCACAACCATTCATATGTGTGGGTTACTATTCATACATTACTATTCAATAAAAATTATTTTGATCTTATTAGAATCTAAATTTTTTACTAAACACAACATTAGAAGACTATTTTTTGAAAATCAAATCACTTTATTAATTATTAAAACAATATAAAACATATTTTAAAATACTCATTTTTTCTTAAATTCATCAATAATATACATATTATATTTATTCGGACATTTAAAATTCAGAAACATTACCATGATAAAAATATATATTTATATAAAAGGATTACCCAAAGTAGCTAAGGTCTCATTACATAGCCCTATAAAATACCAGCATAGGACCTATGTGTAAGGTTGGCTATGGTGATAGAATCTTGGGGTGGCTCGGACAACATTTCCTGGGTGGTTATTTCTATTAGTTTGAACATATATTTTAGAAGATTCCGTTCAAACTTCACATGTTGAATTTCAGCTTAGGCTTGGTCCAGACAAAAGCCTAGTGTTGTTACCCCCTTCCCAAGCTCCGACAGATGGGCTTCATATGGACCTAGTCTTCTAGATGATGCCATCGACTCTTCTTTCTGTATTAATTAACCAATATCATTTGAATTTAGAAACAATAATTGTAACGTTAATAATTTAGTTTCCAATGGTCATATTTACCAATGGTCGTATAATAGTCGAAACCCAACATTCTCAGTTAATTATACTCACTTCATTAAGTAAAGGAAATAGTTTTTTTGGGTATGAAATAAATTAACACAAAAAATTAGGAAAATAATATTATTAAAAAGTTCGAGTCATTAAAAAAACATAACACAACACTTAACTAATGTATAACTGATACATATAAATGTATCAGAAGTAAATAAAAAAATGGAATGTTAATGGTAGTGACTCAACATCAGATCTAACCAAGATAGTAATGTCTAGATCAAACCCTATAGTCTTCCTTGATGTTGGAGACAAGTTTATATATGTAGGGTGAGCATAAAAAGAATACTCAATAGGTACATAACCAAGGAATCATGTTCTCATGTAGAATGATCATGCTAAAGGTGTAGTGAGCAAATAGAAAAATGCAAATAACCAACACATTTATTCTTACCATACCTAGACTAACCATCACCAGCTCACAAAATTATGTATCCAATATAATTATAAATCATTTAGGTAATAAAAATGAATGACACCCAATAACCACTACACAACTGATTTATCACTCTAATTCCCAAACATCAAACTTTATATTCTCTCATCCCTTAGACACATATCACATCACATCACATCACATCACATCACATCACATATCACCTATATAAAATTGGTCCACACATAACATCACTACTCGTGTGCAGTCACCTGGGACACACATCACATCCCACCCATAGATACCAAGGCCAAACATCATATCACATCACATCCCACCCAGAGACACTTGGGCTACACATCGCACCCAAAAACTAGTGCATTATGTTGTAATGAATGTGATGGAAATCAATCACAATCCCTCATCCAACAATTCATGAAACCCACCATATATCACATCCCACTGCATCATGTATCTCCAATAAACACATGATCGAAAACATAACATCCCTTTTTAGACTCATATTCCATCACATCACCAGTATGTAAGATCCAACACCAACTCGTATAAAAAATTTAAGGAAGAGAGGTGGAGTAGGGGTATCCAACCTTCTGTTTCACAACCATCATGGATGTTGGGGAAACACCAATAAATAATCACCTCTAATCCTTGATAATGTTATCCAACTCAGGTGGGGAATTTATAAAAATAAGAAAAATATACGTGTTGTATAGTTAGCACACAATACCCAACCAATGAGTTCTTATACGAAATATAAGTTCACACCACACAATCACCATGACCCACACATCAACTATATATATTTTTCTCCACTATACACAACAGAAAACATTAATCACACAATACCCACTACATTTATCACTTTATTTGATAGGTTTCACAACATTTTTTCATCACCCATTTTATTTACTAATAAACTACTCATTCGAATATTAAATACAGATATCCATTTACTAAACATAGGTTTATATACCATATTGTTTATCTATCAGCCTATTTTTTAACATTTATAAGTAAATATCATCCCATGGATAATTTATAAAGTAACAAAAACACACCATGGTACAATTGTCCCAAATCACATAACCATTTCCATATAACCACACATATCTCATGATCATCGTGTCACATTCCCCATTCCATCTCAAAACACAACTTCTATATAACTCTATCACCACACACCACAAAAAATTATTTATACCTCAACCAATTCACCATAAAATTTTCTCCACAACCACTATGCCACAACATCTATTCTATAACCTCTTTTCCATAACCACAACTCCATTACGTCTATTTAACAACCACTATGCCACAACCACTACTCTAAAACCTTTGTTCCAGACGTATTATACCACATTGAATACATTCTATCAAACCTCCATGTTATTTTCATGAATACTACACAACCCATTTGGTCACTAATGTCATTTCACAAAAGCCCAACTAACATTGGGTGAGCATTGTAAGAAAAAAATACAACAACAACAAAAACATAATTACACAATTATTCAAGGGAATTATCAATCATCATAATTATTTGGGATGAGTATTATGACAAAAACCATATTTTTAAGGAATCTAATTATTTTCAAAATATATTTTCATTAACCTTTTATAAATGGGTAGATCATTCAAAAAAACTACAAGTGTCTTATATCATACAATTACAGCAAAAAAGGCTCTCACTAGGCATTATTTTTAGAATTAGGAATAGAAATATGAAATAACATCAAAATATATTATATAAGTAAAGCATGCAATAACTACCCATACACATCAATTTTGGACATGAAAATTAATTTCCACATTATGAAAACCCATATAATTCTAACAAAGGTAACCAGAATCAAGAATATCTCCAACATAGAACATAAACAGATGATAATGAGCATTCCTTTCATCATGGATATTTCTAATCACATTATTTCTTTTAGGTTGAATAATAAACTTTATAGAAACCACAACCACACACGGAACTCACACACTAACCTACACCACACAAATGGGTTGTCAAAATGAAAATCATACTCTCTTCTATCAAAAATAAAAATAGTGTAAAAATTTAATAAAGAAGAATTTAATAAGAAACCATGGGGATAAGTGGAGAACTCAAAAAATATAACTAATGATAATTAAAAAAAATAAAGGTTTGAAAAAATGGAGAAGAGGGATAAAAAATATCATCAGGGAACATAGAGCTGTTTTTAAATGAGAGATTGAGGTTCATCCGAGTTATTGAAAAATGGATGAAAGGGTTATAAAATTTCCTAGGACATTAAACAATCGCATCAGGTGAGAAATTCATGATGTGAATTCCATGTTTTTTGAAATACTCCATAATTAATGTTTCAATGGCTTGAATTAAATTTGTATCATGAATTCAAAATTCTTGAAATGAATCCATTTACCACTATAGAACTCAGATGAACACTGTTCATGAATTATCCCGCTTAACAATCCATGAAAAACTAATCCATGATTTTTAAACCACTCACACCCTGAATATCCGACAATATCATGGAAACACCTCCAACCAATAAAAAACCTCCTAACTCTTATAAAATTTACACACACAAAAAACTAGAAATTAAACTAACTAATATTGCGCATATAATTACAATAGATTCCCCTCAAATGATTTTCCCCGTAGAGAATCAAATCCAAAGCCCAAATATAATAGGGTATAAACATCCCGCTGAGAGATAACTCTTAAGGATCTTGTTACTCCTTAGGGTTACCACTAGCCAAACATGCTAATCGAAACACCCAAAAAACAAAACATAGCCACAAATGAATATTTCCAAAACTAACACACAACACCACATAGAGCACATAAACTAAGAAACTATAACCTTTATGTCAAGATACAGTCATATATGGGTGTAACTTATTCATCTGTGCAGTTTTAATCACATTGTTGTATAAGGAACCATAATTGGGATTCATGTCATCACCTTTTGATATGTCTTGGTTTTTATAAAACATCACCCATAAAGGGAAACAAAACATATCACAACATATAAAGATCAAAAAATTTCATCAAAATAAAAACTAAGACTATAAAACATCAAAACAACATAAGATATTTATCATGAATTATCATCTCATTCTCCAATTTAATCTCCTCCAGGACACCATATCTCTAAAAAACAAGAACTATGGGATTTTGTTATCAATAAAGGAAATTCTCTCAATGATCCTAGATCTCTTATGTTCATTCCATAAATGTTGAATAATCCTCAATATCCAACTCTCCCTAGTCAATAATGGGGAATTCGTCATAAAGATACTAACTAAGATGTCACATGTGTAAGACATCGTGGATATTCTCTAGCCATGGTGGTGATTCCAACCAGTATTCCACCTCACCAACTCACCCCAACCCCTCCAGCGATCCAAAAAACCTAGGATAAACCTTACTCACATATAAATAACTTTCTTACCTCTTTAAGGGGAGACTCTCAAGAACATATAGTCACCAGACTCAACTTCAAAGGGCATCCTCCTATGACCTGCATGGAACTTAAGATGTTTTTACACTACACTCATCCACCCAAAACCTAATGGATATTCTCATTCATTATATACACCACATCTGGTCAATGATTGGGTGACTCCCCATCTGATGTCTTTCATAATATATAATTCCATTTTCAAACATACAGTGCCACAAACATAGCCTTACCAAGGGAAAAGTGATAACTATTCCTGTATAAATATTGAACCAAAGCTAGGTATCATACCAAAATCTACAAAATTCTCAAAATCATGACCCAAAGACATCCTCTAGCGTTTGGATGGTCTGCCCCGTCTTCCAATATATCGATGGGTGTAAAGTAGACATAAGGAAAAAATACGAGATTAAATAATTATGTAGCCCCTCTAGGATCAAGAGGTAAATCAAGGATATAGATCAGATATGTTGGTTATTATTATTTATTTTATCCTAACCACATTATCTATTTCCACATCCCCAGAATATCCATGATACATGAAAAAATATTTTCTAGGATGTGAGTTGATTTCCTTAGTCATTCCATTATCTCCCAAAAAAGATGAAATCCACCCTAATGAGAGAGAAACCTAGAAACAAATTCCATTAATATGTGTTCCCATTTCCACTTGGGTATATCAAAGGAATATAACAAACATCATAGAACACATTTCTCCACTTTCACCTAATGAAAATGTAGATATTCTTTTACACACTCCTCTAATAAAAGTTTTATCACCAACTACTAAATAAGTAACATCAATTCAGGATTAATCATTGTCACACCATGATGTACCACTGAAGGAGAGATTTAAACTCATGGAGAATATTTTCATGTATTTTTTATAGGACGAAAAACCTCCCATGGGTGAACACTATTTTCTTAACATCCTTCTCCCATCCTATATGAGCATCACCATGGCTAAAATAATCACACTTAACTCATTCAATTGAGTATCCCCATAGAGTCTCCTCCAAGAGATACATCAAAGACAACACCATGGACATTAGATGAATACAACCATAACCACTTCTCTCTGAAAAATCATGATGAATCACTGTAGGCTCCACCCATCCATTACAAACATCCATAGATTCCCAGGATACATCCGTTAAGGCTTATTAGATCAACATATAGATAACTAAATAACCCTTACATAGGTTTTTAGAGATCTCATAATCATAATCTTGATGAAACTCCAAAAACTTCCACTAGTATTGATTTGGATCCCATTGATAGGAAACATTTATGAGGCTCTTGTGGTCCATGCTAACCACAACATTCTCATCGGTGTGTTAATGGTTTTGAAATATTTTCAGCAACATAATTTTTGTAAACTCAAGATCATGGGTGGGATAGTTATGATTTTTGGTACCAATATAATGACCCATACTATAAATACATGGTTATTACTTCAAAATTGAAGCATACTTATTACAACATATAACAAACCCATGAAAGGACCATTTAGGTATAGTATCTTTAGAAACTAGGAAACATAAAAAACTGGTTCATAAATCATCTACGTTGTCTCTCATTTATTTCATCATATCTTGAGTTCCTTTTTGGAATATCCTACTTAATATCCTTCTTCCTGACCTAGGGAAAAGAAAATATACAAATGGGTGAGCTCAAATGCTCAGTAAGGGTAAACAAAAGAAATATCAAACATATCATATTCATACGAACATAACATTTTGAAAAATCTTATCCTGCAAAATAGATCATAACATGGGATAAATCATAGAAGTGAAATGTAATCCCAATAATCATAACATAAAACATTAAGCTTTGTTTCATACACACATAATCATAGAAAATCATTTCTTAGTAGTCAAGACTCATTTCCAAGACTATATTAGTGGAAAAAGTCCATTTCTGAACCGAGTTCACTCCTCATTTCAGACCTATTTCGCTGAACCGGTTTAACCTGTCGTTCCAGCCATGTCTATCTCATGAGATATAAATCATTACCCAATGAATTAGAGGGAGATATAGGTCCCACCCATCTCATAATGATACCATTCTTATGCATGCCAAAAATAAAAAATCATACATCATTGCATAACCCATGTAATAAAAATGGGAATCTTAAACATCGTGACATCATAAAACAATTCATAAAAGAAAAAGGAATTCATAAAAATAATTCCATCACAACATAATCAAATAAATGTAATAATAGGGATAGAAACAGAACCCTACATTATCTTAGATGGAAAATATTTTTGATAAAACACTCGAACTCCATTCTTGAGGAAAATATCCCCTCTACTTCAAAAACATTTTTCCTTTCTTAACATTTCATACAATTTTAAACTAAAATATTTTGATTAAAAATAAACATGGAAACTTGTAAAGGTTGATTCTTGGAAATAATTTTTTAAAAATC
Source organism: Viscum album (assembly GCA_963277665.1). Classification (NCBI taxonomy): domain Eukaryota; kingdom Viridiplantae; phylum Streptophyta; class Magnoliopsida; order Santalales; family Viscaceae; genus Viscum; species Viscum album. The sequence goes on from OY728165.1 coordinate 682,934,252, forward strand.
CATTCATGTCGTATAATTTAAAAAAACATTATTCTCATACTTATGTCAGAAAAGTCAAAAAGTACCTCGTATGAAAAACAACAAAATATTTCTTTCATATATTTTACTAAAAACTCACTAAAGGGTAAAATTGGATTTAAAAAATTGAAGGAGGATATAAATAATATTAAATATTGAGGAAACATGGATGTGGATGATAAATATTCCCTAGTAAATTCTGAAGTATAAACAATCTCGGATACAAATTGAGATTGCGAGATTGTCCCTTACCTCAGGTCCGATTTGCTTCGTAAGTGTCCGTACCTCCTGTATAATGATTCAAATAATGTCATTGACTTATTACAAAATCATAATTATTTTTATTATATCATATATGGTCATATTCTCAGCTTATTATTAGTAATATCTAATTGCTACCTGATATTCGTGTGTTTATTGCTTTATGTTTGTATGTGTGTTTTGTCGAATAAATTCTTATTCCTCTTTTTAGGTTATAGACACCTCATTTCAAGAATAGTATTAGTGTAATATATATCATATTTATTCATTAAATTCATTTATATAATCATTATGCAATGAATATCATGTGGAACGAGTCACATCACATCGGGGAGATGGTATTCCATACGTACACACGAGCGATGATATCGTTCCGATGATTGTGGAATTGTATTGGAGTGTATGTATACTATTTCAGAATCAATATAACATTACAATAATCATATATAGTCATTATTTACACCATTATACCCATCCAAGTAAGGTGGTGGTGGAAAATAGATTACACCACGGCGTGGAGACGGTATTCCGTACGTACACACGCGCGGTGATTTGGTTTTCCGTAGGATGTATAGATGGTGAAATAGGGTTGCTTAATACATATGATAACATATCTATATTTGTGTGATACTGATGTTGTTACTTTATAATGAAACAACTAAATAAAAAGAAGTAGAAGAAGAAATAAATATTAAATAATCGGTAACGGACATTACCTCTTCTTTGTAGCGCCTCTTTGAGACCTCATCTTAGAGCACTAAAATTGGTCTTTGAAGAAGACCAGGACCTCTAGGATGTTTCTAGGGAAGTGGGGAAGTGAAATGGGTAGGGTTTGGCCAAGCTTGAAGGCTCAAATTGGTGTATGTAGGAGAGGGAGGAGGTTCCCTTTTATAAGGGAGGAGAGGGGCACCTTTGGAAATATAAGAAATATTAGTTTATATTAAATCCCAACCCCACATAAAAACTTCCAAAATGACTCCTATCCGAAGATTAGATGAGATATGGTTTTAATCTAATCAAACAATAAAATTCAGACACGTTAGGAATTTATTTTAATCATTATCATCTTTATTTATCCTTATTTATTAATTTATTTTTATTTGTGGTAATAATATTCTTAATTTTAAATTATTATAAATAATTACATATGTGTTGTAAATTTTCCATAATTTGACACTTTATGACATTGTCGACCATATAAAATTTAATTTATAATTTTTAAATACATTTGTGATTTTAAACATTTTTATAATATGTTATTTCTATAAAATAACAAGTGTCAATTTTGACACTTTTTATTTATTTTTATTTAAATAAAATATATACAGAATATATGTTCGAACTAAAAGCTTTAATAGATTAATAAAATGTCATATGTATCTAGAAAATAAGTGTTGAAAATTATATAGTTCATATAATATTTATTTTAATATTTTTAGAACCATTTATTTGATATTTTAATTAATAAAATTATTTCAACATCACTATTGTGTCATAATTAATGATAATTATTTAATCCCTAAAAATTATAAATAAATTCCTATAATTTAGATACTTGTATTATATTTCTGGATACTATTCATGTTCTAAGATTAATTATGTTTATCACTAAATTAATATTATTATACTTATAAGATTTAAGAAAGTGACATGTTGTCACTTTCATTGGTTTTAATAATAATTAAATTATTTTCATGGAAAAAAGTCCATTAAATGAATCTAATCCTACCCTTAGGTTATATTAGCCGACTTGTAGTCATCCAATATGATTTTGGAAGGTGTTAGGGTAATTTTATAATCTTATATTTACCATTAATTACCCGATTTACCTTTAACTATGGTAAATTAAATTTACCGTAGTTACTATTCATAATGCACAAAAATAAAAAGTAGCCTACTTACATAATTTGGACCCACTTATTCCAGATATGGAATCCATTTTTCAAAATTCAAAACACATAGGTTGTAGTAATTAATTTAAAACTAATCTCGTTGTTAAGAAAACAGGTTTTAGAAGTTAAAACATTGCCAAAGATTGAAATGTTTTTACCTATGAATTCAATGTGAAATTAATGCTAATGGCATAAATTATATTAAATGGTAAAAATATATTCTATTTATATTTTAAAATCATTAAATATTATAATTTAAGAATATAAATTATCTCAATGAAAAAAGTTATTTTTAAATAAAAATTAGCGTATTTTTACTATTCATCAAAATATGAAAGTTATCATAAAAATATCAAAAATTTATCCAAAGTAAATTTTTATATCCATATTCCAAAGAAGAATTTTATTTTGTCAAATTGAACTTATAAACATGTAAAAACAAGATTTAATGTGGGTATTCCATCAAAAGGTGACAAATCTATATTTTTTGAAAAATACTTATTTACCCGAAAAAATTATTATGTTCTCTTACCATGTTCTAGAAAATGTATAAGATGAATCATAATGTTATAAAATTAAAAATGTAGTTAATACTATTCATAACGGCTAGTCCATAATAATATATCGTTGTTTAGTGAAACCTGGTATTGCATACTACACACGCTATCGAGGAAGGTCGTGATTGCATGTAATGCAAGACAAGTCAGTAATGTGTGTTGTGAAAGATTTCTTTGGTGTTGCGTATAACATAAGACATAAAAAAATATTTCTCCTAAAATCTCAGGGTGTTACATTCTACCCCCCTTAAAAGGAATTTCACCCTCAAAATTTTTCACTTCATTACAAACAGATGAGGATACCTCTCCCTCATCATATCCTCAAGTTCCCATGTAGCTTCTTCTAATTGGTGGTTCCTCCATAAAACATTCAACAAGAAAGTGATCTTGTTCCATAGGACTTTTTCACTACGATCCATAATCTCTATCGTCTGTTCTTCGTAAGAAAGATCTTGCTCTAGCGGTACAACTTCTGAGCTGAGTACATGTGAAGGATCGGGTATGTACTTTCTCAGGAGAGATACATGGAACACATCATGAACTTGATAGAGATTTCGTGGAAGCACCAATCGGTAAGCTACCTTCCCAACACGATCCAGTATTTCGAATGGACCGATATATCTAGGGCCCAACTTTCCCTTATTTCCAAATCTCATGACCCTCTTCTAGGGAGATATTCGTAAGAACACTTTATCACCCACTTCAAACTCTAGGTATTTTCTTCGGTTATTGGCATAAATTTTCTGTCGACTCTGATCTTCTCTTATGTGTTGTTGAATAGATCTAACCTTTTCTGCCATCTCATCAACAAAATAAGGTCCAAATAGATTTCATTCCCCAACTTCATCCCAGCAAGTTGGAGTTCTGCATTTCTTTCTATAGAGGGCTTTATAAGGAGCCATCTGAAAACTGGAGTGAAAGATATTATTATAAGAAAATTCCACGAAAGAGAGTTGTTGATCCCAACCACATTTTAAATCCATAGAGAAAGCTCTCAACATGTCTTATAGAGTTTGAATTGTCCTCTCAGACAGACCGGCTGTCTGAGGTTGGCAAGTAGTGTTGAAACTCAACTCTGTATTTAGAAAATGCTGAAGACTTTGCCAGAATTTCGAGGTAAAGCTCGGATCCCGATCAGATATAGTGGAAAGTGGTACTCCATGCAATCTTACCACTTCCTTTACATATATCCTGGAAATCTGATCAAGAGAAAAATCTTCTCTAATAGCAATGAAGTGTGCCGACTTCGTAAGACGATCAACTATAACCCAGATAGCATTATTGCCTTTGGATGTTTTAGAACGTTCAGTGAAAAATTCCATAGTGATGTTTTCCCACTTCCATTCTGGTATGGGTAATGGTTGTAACATACCCTTAGACTTTTGTCTCTCAGCTTTAACTTGCTGACAAACCAAGCATCGAGAGACATATTCAACAAAATCTATTTTCATGCCATCCCACCAGAAGTACTCTTTCAGGTCACTATACATCTTCGTGCTTCCAGGATGAATAGAGAACGAAGAACTACGAGCCTCGTCCTGTATTTCCTTCTTTAATTCTGGGATGGGAGGAACACAAACCCGATTCTTGAACCTTATTATCCCATCACAATCATGGTTGAATTTAGGAACATTTCTCACCTTCTTTTGTAACTCTACATCTTCTTAATGTGCCTCTTTAATCTTCACATGTATAGATGGTTGAAAATTAATTTGAGAAAGATAAGATTTCTCCCCTTCCATTATAATTCCATGATCCATCCTTTGTAAATCCATAAAAATTGGATCTTTTGTGATCCTCATCATGGATAAGAAAGCATGGTCTTTTCGACATAATGTGTCTGCTACCTTGGTTTCTTGCCCAGGGTGGTAATGAATTGAGTAGTCATAATCCTTAAGTAGCTTCAACAATCTTCTTTGACGCATATTCAGATCCTTTTGTGTGAAAATATACTTTAAATATTTATGATCAGTATAAATATCACACATTTCACCATAAAGGTAATGCCTCCAAATCTATAATGCATAGATTACCGCAGCTAACTCCAAATCATGAGTTGGGTATTTTTGCTCATGGATTTTCAACTGTCGTGAGGCATAAGCTATCACCATATAGTTTTTCATGAGAACACACCCCAGTACCTTATTGGATGCATCATTGTAGATCACAAACCTTTCTCCACTGCAGGGTAGTGTGAGCACAGGTGCACTGGATAACCTTCTTTTCAGCTCTTTGAAATTATCTTCACATTCCTCCATCCAAACAAACTTAACTCCTTTTCCGAGTCATCTTGGTGAGTGGGTTATATAACCTTGAATAATCTGTCACAAAATTTCGGTAATATCCATTCAATCCCAGAAAACATCGGATCTCGGTTACTGTTGTTGGTCTTGACCATCTTTCGATAACCTTTGTTTTTGTTGGATCCACATATATCCCCTCTTTTGAGATTATGTGACCCAAGAATTCAACTTTTTGAAGCCAAAATTCACACTTGGTAAATTTGGCATAAAGCTTATCCTTTCTCAGGGTCTTTAATACAATTCTCAAGTGATCTTCATGTTCATCCTTGATCTTTAAATAGACAGGAATATCATCTATAATGAATACCACATACTGGTCAAGATAGTCTCTAAAGACTCTATTCATTAGATCCATGAAGATAGAAGGGGCATTAGTAAGACCAAATGGAATCACTATAAATTCATAGTGTCCATACCTTGTATGGAAAGCCGTCGTTTGTATATCCTCCCTTTTGACCCTTAACTGATGATTTAATAAATGAAGATCAATCTTGGAAAAGTATTGATCTCCACTTAGTTGGTCAAATAGGTCATCAATGCGTGGGAGAGGATATTTATTCTTGATAGTGATCTTGTTATATTATCGATAATCAATGCAGAGACTCATTGATCCATCTTTCTTCTTAACAAAAAGCACAGGTGCTCTCCAAGGTGACGCACTAGGGTGTATGAATCCTTTATGAAGATTCCCTTGCAGTTGCTTCTTCAATTACTGTAACTCAATTGGGGCTATTCTATAAGGTGTCTTTGAAATAGGCAAAGCACCTGGTACGAGTTCTATTGAAAACTCAACATCACGATTTGGTGGAAGACCTGGTAATTCCTCCAGAAAGACATCATCAAATTCCCGTTCAATGGGAATATTATTAATCGTGAGTTTCTCTCCAACCATTTGAGATAAATAACCCTTCTTTAGTGGAATCAATACCCATAAGATGGATGAAATTTCCACTAGAAGGTTATGTTTATCCTTGCATCGATAGAAGATCATAGATTGATCTGGAATATGAAATGTGACTTCCCTTCATTGGAAATTGATATGAGCTCTATACAAAGAAAGCCAATCCATGCCAAGAATCACATCAAATTCCACTATAGGAAGGATCACAAGATTTGCAGGAATCACTTTCCCACAAACTTCAATCGAAGAAGAATTGTAAACTTTTGATGCGACTGTTGTGCCATTAGGAGTTATCTCAGCCAACTCAACATCTAATTGTTGAGGTAATACGGCGATACCCTCAGAAAATTCTTTAGAAACAAAAGAGTGGGTGGATCCAGAATCAAATAAAACATTTCCTACTTTAGAGTGGATGGTAAGTGTACCTCTCACCACTTCGTTGTCGTACTCCACATCGTCGATAGTAATTTCATGTGACTTTCCTTTGTCATGGCCTTAAGAGTTTGTTGACATCGATCATCATCATCAACCCTTGGATTTGGGCATTGATTGGCATAAAGCCCCATCTCCTTGCAATTGAAACATTGAAGTGTAGTATGTTTATTCTATGTATCCCTTCCTTTTTTGCATCATTAGACATATATTCTTTCCATTATTTCAACATTAAATTGCCCGATGACCCTCTTTTCCACACTTATAACATTTTCATTTCCCCTTAAGACAATTTCCTCCATGTTTCCTTCCACACATTGAGCATAAGGGAAAACTCATCTTCTTTTCAGTGTAGTCTTTAGATTTTCCTTTGAATTCCATTTTCCTCTTCTTATCAAACCCATGTGATTGGTGGGTTACACCAATATCCATATCAACCTTGAGATCACATCGAATAATTTCCTCGTATCTATTGAATTCCCTTATGGATAACGCCATTTGAAGACATGGTTTGATGCCACTAAAGAATCGATCGATCTTACTCTCAGGTTGGATAATAATTACGGAAGCGTACCTTGAAGGTCTTGTAAAATTTTATTCGTAGGTACCAACAGATTCATCATCCTTTTACATCAGTTTAAGAAACTCCTTCTCCATCTTTTTTCAAAGAATATGAGGGAAATACTTATTGAAAAATAAGTTCTTGAACTTGTCCCATTCCATGGACTCAATTTCATCCCTTTGCCTCGTATTCTTAATAAGATTCCACCATTTATCATCATCACCTTCCAAACAATATACTGATAAGATGACTTTATCATGTTCAGAACATTGATGAACTGAAAATATCTTTTCAGTGGTACTGATCAATTGTTCAGCCACTAATGGATCAGAAGACCTGCTGAATGAAGGTGGACGCTACCTCATTAAGGATTCAACAGAATGTTGCTCCTTCCTTTGCTCATTTGGAAGTCCTGTATGATTCATAACTTGAGAATGTTGTGTGAGCATGGCTACAAGATTTTTCATTCTAGCTCCCATAACGTTTGGTCACTCAGGGGGACAATCATTGCATTGCTTGTCACATTCCTCATTAACACGGTTCCTTCGGGTTCTATCCATTGACTAAAACCAAGAAGAATAGTGTGAGCAACACTAATTATAATAGGAAAACCACATAATCAAGAATAAAATTTCACACTTTAGGTCTTATCATATGTTGTTCATGGCCATTTCTAAAACACTAAGATTGTTTTATATTCTTAGACATGTCCTTTGGTTTTTTACAATGGCTTTCACATCCTAGTTTCCAAAGGTTGACTATACCTTTCCTCTGATACCAACTATAATGACCCATACTTTACATACATGGTTATTACTTCAAAATTGAAGCATACTTATTACAACATATAACAAAACCATGAAAGGACCGTATAGGTATAGTGTCTTCATAAACTGAGAAACATAAACAACTGGTTCATAAATCATCTATGTTGTCTCCCATTTATTTCATCATATCTAGAGTTACTATTTGGAATATACTACTTAATATCCTTCTTCCTGACCTGGGGAAAAGAAAACATACAAAAGGGTGAGCTCAAATTCTCATTAATGGTAAACAAAAGAAATATCAAACATATCATATTCATAAGGACATAACATTTTGAAAAATCTTATCCTGCAAAAGAAATCATAACATGGGATAAATCATTGAAGTAAAATGTATCCCAATAATCATAAAATAAAACACGAAGCTTTGTGTAATACACATATAATCATAGAAAATCATTTCTTAGTAGTCAAGACTCTTTGCGAAGACTATGTTAGTGGACGAAGTCCATTTCTGAAATGAGTTCACTCCTCGTTTCAGTCCTGTTTCACTGAATCGGTTTAACCTTTCGTTCTAGACATGTCTATCTCATGAGATATAAATTTTTACCCAATGCATTGGAGTGAGATATAGGTCCCACCCATCTCATAATTATACCATTCTTATGTGTGCCACAAAATAAAAAATCATACATCATTGCATAACCCATTTAATAAAAATGGGAATCTTAAACATCGTGACATCATAAAACAATTCATATATGATAAAGGAATTCATAAAAATAATTCCATCACAAAATAATGAAATCAATGTAATAAGAGGAATAGAAACAGAACCCTACATTATCTTAGATGGAAAATAATTTTTTTAAAACACTCAAACTCCATTCTTGAGAAAAATATCCTTTCTACTTCAAAAACATTTTTCCTTTCTTAACATGTCATAAAATTTTAAACTAAAAGAAGTTGATTAAAAATAAACATTAAAATTTGTAAAGGAGGATTTTTGGAAATAATTTTTTAAAAATCCATTCATGTCGTATAAGTTAAAAAATATTCTTCTCGTACTTATGTCGGAAAATTCAAAAAGTACCTCGTATGAAAAACGACAAAAAGATTCCTTTCAAATCTTTCACTAAAAACTCACCGAAGGGTAAAATTGGATTTAAAAATTGCAGGATGATATAAATAATATTACATATTGAGGAAACATGGATGTGGATGATAAATATTCCCCAGTAAATTCTGAAGTATAAAAATCTCAGATAAAAATTTAGATTGCGAGATTGTCCCTTACCTCAAGTCTGATTTGCTTCATAAGTGTCCGAACTTCTTGTATAATGATTTATATAATGTCATTGACTTATTCCAGAATCATACTTATTTTTATGATATCATATATGGTCATATTATTAGCTTCTTATAAGTAATATCTCATTGCTACTTGTTATTCGGCTGTTTATTGCTTTATGTTTATATGTTTGTTTTGTCGAATAAATTATTATTCCTCTTTTTAGGTTATAGAAACCTCATTTCCAGAATGGTATTACTGTAATATATATCATATTTATTCATTCAATTCATTTATATAATCATTATGCAATGAATATCATGTAGAACGAGTCCTATCACATCATGGAGACGGTATTCCGTACGTACGCACGAGCGATGATATCGTTCCCATGATTGTGGAATTGTATGGGAGTGTATTTATACTATTTCAGGATCAATATCACTTTAAAATAATCATATATAGTCATTATTTACACCATTATACCCATCCAAGTAAGGTGGTGGTGGAAAATAGATTACACCACGACGTGGAGACGGTATTCCATACGTACGCACGTGCAGTGATTTTATTTTCCATAGGATGGATAGATGGTGAAATAGGGTGGTTTCGTACTTATAATAACATATCAGTATATTAGTGATACTGATGTTGTTACTTCATAATGAAACAACTAAAGAAGAATAAGTAGAAAAAGAAATAAAGTTGAAAGAATCTGTAAAAGACATTACCTTTTTCTTTGAAGCGCCTCTTTGAGACCTCCTCTTAGGGAAATAAAATTGGCTTTTGAAGAAGACAAGGACCTCTAGGATGTTTCTATGGAAGTGGGGAAGTGAAATGGGAAGGGGTTGGATGATCTTGAAGGCTCAAATTGGTGTGAGGAGGAGAGGGAGGAGGTTCCCTTTTATAAGGGAGGAGAGGGGCACCTTTGGAAATATAATAAATATTAGTTTATATTAAATCCCAACCCCACATAAAAACTCCCAAAATGACTCATATATGAAGATTATATGATATAGAGTTGTAATCTCATCAACCAATGAAATTTATACATGTTAGGAATTTATTTTAAACACTATCATCTTGATTTATCCTTATTTATCAATTTAATTTTATTTATGGTAATAATATTCTAAATTATAAATTATTATAACTAATTACATATGTGTTGTGAATTTTCTATATTTTAAAACATTATGACATTTTATACTATATAAATTTTAATTTATAATTTTTAAATATTTTTGAGATTTTTAAACAAGTCTATAATATGTTATTTTTATAAAATAACAATAGTGTCAATTTTGGCACTATTCAATTATTTGTATTTAAATAAAATATATACAGAAGATATGTTCGAACTAAAAGATTTAATAGATTAATAAAATTTCATATGTATCTATTAAATTAGTGGAGAACATTAAATAGTTCATATAATATTTATTTTAATATTTTTAAAAACATTTATTTGATATTTTAATTAATAAAATAATTTCAACAACACCATTGTGTCATAATTAATGATAATTATTTAATCCCTAAACATTATAAATAAATTCATATAATTTAGATAATTGTATTAGATTTTGGATACTATTCATGTTTGAATTTTCATTAAGTTTATCACTAAATTAAAATTATTATGCTTATAATATTTAAGAAAGTGACATGTTGTCACTTTCTTTGGTTTTAATAATAATTAAATTATTTTTATGGAAAAAAGTCCATCAAATTAATCTAATCCAACCAATAGGTGATATGTGTCGAATTTTATTCATCCAATAGGATTTTGGCAGGTGTTAGGGTAATTTCGTAATCTTATATTTACCCTTAATTATCCAATTTACCTTTAACTATGGTAAATAAAATTTACCGTCGTTACTATTCATAATGCCCAAAAATAAAAAGTAGCCGATTCACATATTTTGGACCTACTCATTAAAAATATAGAATCCATTTTTCAAAATTCTAAACACATAGGTTTCATTAATTAATTTAAAAATAATCATGTTGTTAAGAAAACGGGTTTTAGAAGTTAAAACATTTCCAAAGATTGAAATGTTTGTACCTATGAATTCAATGTGAAATTAATGATAATGACATACATTATATTAAATGGTAAAAATATATTATATTTATATTTTAAAATCATTCAATATTATAATTTAACCATATAAATTATCTCAATTAAAAAAGTTGTTTTTAATTAAAAATTAGCGTATTTTTACTTTTCATCAAAATATGAAAGTTATCAGAAAAATATCAAAAATTTCTCCAAAGTAAATTTTTATATGTTTATTCCAACGAAGAATTTTATATTGTAAAATTAAAATTATAAACATGTCAAAAACTAGATTTAATGTGGGTGCGCCATCAAAAGGCGGCAAAACATCATTTTTTGAAAAATACTTATTTTACCCGAAAAATTTATTTTGTTCTCATACCATGTTCTAGAAAATGTGTAAGATGAATAATAATGTTATAAAATTAAAAATGTAGTTAATACTATTCATAACGGCTAGTTCATAATAATATTTCGCTGTTTAGTGAAACCCGGTATTGCGTACTACACACGCTATCGAGGAAGGTCGTGGTTGCGTGTAATGCAATCCAAGTCAGTATTGTGTGTTGTGAAAGATTCCTTTGGTCTTGCGTATAACATAAGACATATAAAAAATATTTCTCATAAAATCTCAGGGTGTTACATTCTACCCCCCTTAAAAAGAATTTCGCCCTTGAAATTCACCACTTCATTAAAAACGGATGAGGATACCTATCCCTCAACATATCCTCAAGTTCCCATGTAGCTTATTCTAATTGGTGGTTCCTCCATAAATATTTCACCAAGAAAGTGGTCTTTTTTCCATAGGAATTTTTGCTACGATCCAGAATCTCTATCAGTTGTTCTTCATAAGAATGATCTTGCTCCAGTGGTACAACTTATGAACTGAGTACAAGTGAAGGATCAGGTATGTACTTTCTCAGGAGAGATACAAGGAACACATCGTGAACTTGAGAGAGATTAGGTGGAAGTGCCAATCGGTGAGCTACCTTCCCAAAACGATCCAGTATTTCGAAAGGACCGATATATATAGGGCTCTACATTCTCTTTTTTCCAAATCTCATGACCCCCTTCCAGTGAGATATTCGTAAGAACACTTTATCACCCACTTAAAACTCTAGGTCTTTTCTTCGGTTGTCGGCATAACTTTTCTATCGACTCTGAGCCGCTCTTTTGTATTGTTGAATAGATATGACCTTTTCTGCCATCTCATCAACAAGATCAGGTCCTAATAGCTTTATTTCCCCAACATCATCCCAGCAAGTTGGAGTTCTGAATTTCTTTCTATAGAGGGATTCATCAGGAGAAATCTGAATACTGGAGTGAAAGCTATTATTATAATAAAGTTCCACCAAAGATAGGCGTTGATCCCAACCACCTTTAAAATCCATAAAGCAAGCTCTCAACATGTCTTCTAGAGTTTGAATTGTTCTCTCAGACTGACCGTCTGTCTGAGGATGGTAAGCAGTGCTGAAACTCAATTCTGTATCTAGAGTAAAGATGAAGACATAGCCATAATTTCGAGGTAAACCTTGGATCCTGATCAGATATAATGGAAAGTGGTACTCCATGCAATCTTACCACTTCCTTTACATATATCCTGGCACGCTGATCAAGGGAAAAATCTTCTCTAATAGCAATGAAGTGTGTCGACATTGTAAGACGATCAACTATAACCCATATAGCATTATTTCCTTTGGATGTTTTAGAAAGTCCAGTGACAAAGTCCATAGTGATGTTTTCCCATTTCCATTTTAGTATGGGTAATGGTTGTAACATCTTCTTAGACTTTTGTCTCTCAGCTTTAACTTGCTGAAAAACCAAGCATCGAGAGACATATTCAGCAACATCTATTTTCATTCCATCCCACCAGAAGTACTCTTTCAGGTCCTTATACATCTTCGTGCTTCCAGGATGAATAGAGATTGAAGAACAATGAGCCTCGTCTAGTAGATCCTTCTATAATTCTGGGATGGGAGGAACACAAACCCGATTCATGAACCTTATTATCCCATCACAATCAAGGTTGAATTCAAGAACATTTCTCAACTTCTTTTGTAACTCAACATATTCCTTCTGTGACTCTTTAATCTTCACGTGTATAGATGGTTGAAAATTCATTTGAGAAAGATAATATTTCTCCCCTTCGATTATAATTCTAAGATACATCCTTTGTAAATCCATAAAAAATGGATCTTTTTTTATCCTCATCATGTATAAGCTAGAAAGGTCTTGTCGACTTAATGCATCTTCTACCTTGTTTACTTTCCCAAGGTGGTAATGAATTGAGCAGTCATAATCCTTAATCAGCTCCAACCATCTTCTTTGACGCATATTCAGATCCTTTTGTGTGAAAATATACTTTAAACTTTTATGATCAGTATAAATATCACACCTTTCACCATAAAGGTAATGCCTCCAAATCTATAATGCAACGATTACCGCAGCTAACTCCAAATCATGATTTGGGTAATTTTGCTCATGGATTTTCAACTGTCGTCAGGCATAAGCTATCACCATATCATTTTTCATGAGAACACACCCCAGAACCTTCTTAGATGCATCACTATAGATCAAAAACCTTTCTCCCCTGCAAGGTTGTGTGAGAACAGGTGCACTGGCTAACCTTCTTTTTAGCTCTTCGAAATTCTCTTCACATTCCTCTGTCCAAACAAACTTTACTCCTTTCCGAGTCATCTTGTTGAGTGGGCTAGGTAACCTTGAAAAATAATTCACAAAACGTCGGTAATATCCATCCAAACCAAGAAAACTTCGGATCTCAGTTACTGTTGTTGGTCTCGACCAAATTTCGATAACCTCTATTTATGCTGGATCCATATATATCCCCTCTTTTGAGATTATGTGACCCAAGAATGCAACTTTTTGAAGCCAAAATTCACAGAAGGTAAATTTGGCATAAAGCTTCTCCTTTATCAGGGTCTTTAATACAATTCTCAAGTGATCATCATGTTCTTATTTTCTCTTTGAATAGACAAGAATACCATCTATAACGACTACCAAAAACTAAACAAGATAGTCTCTAAATACTCTATTCATGAGATCTATGAAAATAGCAGAGGCATTAGTAAGACCAAATGGAATCACTATAAATTCATAGTGTCCATACTTTGTACAGAAATCCGTCTTTGGTATATCCTCCCTTTTGACCCATAATTGATGATAACCTGAACAAAAATCAATCTTGGAAAAGTATTGAGCTCCGCGTAGTTGGTCAAATAGGTCATCAATTTGTGGGAGAGGTTATTTGTTCTTGATAGTGATCTTTTTATGTTCTCAATAATAAATGTAGAGTCTCATTGATCCATCTTTCTTCTTAACAAACAAAACAGGTTCTCCCCAAGGTGATGCACCAGGGCATATGAATCATTTATCAAGATTCTCTTGGAGGTGCTTCTTCAATTCCTGCAACTCAATTGGGGCCATTCTATAAGGTGTCTTTGAAATAGGCAAAGCACCCGGTACGAGTTCTATTGAAAAGTCAACTTCACGATTTAGTGGAAGACCTGTCAATTCCTCTGGAAATATATCATCAAATTTCCTTATAATGGTCATATTATTAATCTTGAGTTTCTCTCCAACCGTTTGAGATAAATAACCTTCATTTAGTGGAACCAAGACCCATAATTTGGATGAAATTTACACTGGAAGGTTATGTTCATCCTTGCATCGATAAACGATCATAAATTGATTTGGAATATGAAATGTGACTTCCCTTCTTTGGAAATTGATATGAGATCCATATAAAGAAAACCAATCCATGCCAATAATCACATCAAATTCCACTATAGGAAGGATCACAAGATTTGCAGGAAGCACTTTCCCAAAAATTTCAATCGGAGAAGAATTGTAAACTTTTGATGTGACTGTTGTGCTATTAGGAGTTGTCAGAGCCAACTCAACATCTAATTGTTGAGGTAATACAGCGATACCCTTAGAAAATTATTCAGAAATAAAAGAGTGGGTGGATCCAGAATCAAATAAAACATTTTCTACTTTAGAGTGGATGGTAAGTGTACCTCTCACCACATCGTTGTCATACACCACATCGCTAATAGTAATTGCATGTGACTTTCCTTTGTCTATGTCCTTAAGATTTTGTTGATGTCGATCATCATCATCAACCCTGGGATTTGGGCATTGATTGGAATAATTCCCCACATCCTTTCACTTGAAACATTTACGTATAGTAGGTTCATTATGTGTATCCCTTCCTTTTTTTACATCATCAGACATCTTATTCCCATTATTTTGACATTCAATTGCCCGATGACCCTATTTTCCACACTTATAACATTTTCATGCCCCCTTAAGACAATTTCCTCCATGTTTCTTTCCACACTTTGAGCATAAGGGAAAACTCATCTTCTTTTCAGTGTGGTCATTAGATTTTCCTTCGAATTCCATTTTCCTCTTCTTATCACACCCATGTGAATGATGGGTTACACCAATCTCTATCTCAACCTTGAGAGCACATCGAACAATTTCCGCGTAGCTATTGATTTCCCTTATGGCTAATTCCCTTAGAAGACTTGGTTTTAAGCCACTAAATAATTTATTGATCTTACTCTCAGGTTGGATAATACTTCCGGAAGCATACCTTGCAAGTCTTGTAAAAAAAATTTCGTATGTACCAACAGATTCATCATCCTTTTTCTTCAGTTAAAGAAACTCCTTCCCCATCATTGTTCGAATAATACGTGGGAAATACTTATTGAAAAATAAATTCCTGAACTCGTCCCATTCCATGGACTCAATTTAATCACTTTGCCTCATATTCTTAATAATATTCCACCATTGATCAGCATCACCATCCAAATGATATACTGCTAAGATGACTTTGTCATGTTCAGAACATTGATAAACTGAAAATATCTTTTCAGTGGTACTGATCCATTTTTCAGCAACTAATGGATCAGAAGACCCGCTGAATGATGGTGGACACTGCCTCATGAAGGATTCAACAGATTTCTGCTCCTTCCTTTGCTTGTTTCGAAGTACTGCATGATTCATAGCTTGAGAAAGTTGTGTGAGCATGGCTACAAGATTTTTAATTCCATCTCCCATAACATTTGGTTTCTCTGGGGGACAATCATTGCATTTCCCGTCACATTCCGCATTAACACGGTTCTTTCGGGTTCCATCCATTGACTAAAACCAAGAAGAATAGTGTGAGAAACAATAATTATAATAGGAAAACCACATAATCAAGAATAAAATTTCACACTTAAGGTCTTATCATACATTGTTCATGTCCATTTCTAAAACACTAAGATTGTGTTCTATGCTTAGACATATCCTTAGGTTTCTTACTAAGGATTTCACATCCTAGTTTCCAAAGGATGACTATACCTTTCCTCTGATACCAACTATAATGACACATACATTACATACATGGTTATTACGTCAAAATTGAAGCATACTTATTACAACATATAACAAAACCATGAAAGGACTGTATATGTATAGTGTCTTTAGAAACTGGGAAACATAAACAACTGATTCATAAATCATCTATGTTGTATCCCTTTTATTTCATCATATATAGAGTTCCTTTTTGGCATATCCTACTTAATATCCTTATTCCTGACCTGGAGAAAAGAAAACATACAAAAGGGTGAGCTCAAATGCTCAGTAAGGGTAAACAAAATAAATATCAAACATATCATATACATAAGAACATAACATTTTGAAAAATCTTATCCTGCAAAAGAGATCATAATATGGGATAAATCATAGAACTTAAATGTAATCCCAATAATCATAAATTAAAACATGATGATTTGTGGCATACACACATAATCATAGAAAATAATTTATTATTAGTCAAGACTCATTGCTAACACTATCTTAGTGGACAAAGTCCATTTCTGAACCGAGTTCACTCTTCGTTTCAGTCTTGTTTCACTGAACCAGTTTAACCTGCCATTCCAGCCATGTCTATCTCATGAGATATAATTCTTTACCCAATGCATTGGAGGGAGATATAGGTCTCACCTATATCATAATGATACCATTCTTATGTGTCTCAAAAAATCAAAAATCATACATCATTGCATAACCCATGTAATAAAAATGGGAATCTTAAACATCATGACATCATAAAACAATTCATATAAGATAAAGGAATTCATAAAAATAATTCCATCACAACATAATCAAATCAATGTAATAATAGGGATAGAAACCTAACCCTACATTATCTTAGATGGAAAATAATTTTGATAAAACA
Organism: Viscum album; assembly: GCA_963277665.1. Taxonomy (NCBI): domain Eukaryota; kingdom Viridiplantae; phylum Streptophyta; class Magnoliopsida; order Santalales; family Viscaceae; genus Viscum; species Viscum album. The sequence continues at coordinate 682,951,548 of OY728165.1, forward strand.
CTCGAACTCCATTCTTGAGGAAAATATCCTTTTTTACTTCAAAAACATTTTTCCTTTCTTAACATGTCATTCAATTTTAAACTAAAAGAATTTGATTAAAAATAAACGTGAAAACTTGTAAAGGAAGATTATTGGAAATAATGTTTTAAAAATACATTCATGCGGTATAAGTTAAAAAACTTTCTTCTCGTACTTATGTCGGAAAAGTCTAATAGTACCTCGTATGAAAAACGACAAAAGATTCCTTTCATCTATTTTACTAAAAACTCACCGAAGGGTAAAATTTGATTTAAATAATTTTAGGAGGATAAAGATAATAATACTTATTGAGGAAACATGGATGTCGATGATAAATATTCCCCAGTAAATTCTGAAGTATAAACAACCTCGGATAAAAATTGAGATTGTGAGATTGTCCCTTACCTCAGGTCCAATTTGCTTCGTAAGTGTCCGAACCTCCTGTATAATGATTTAAATAATGTCATTGAATTATTATAGAATCATAATTATTTTTATGATACCATATATGGTCATATTCCTAGCTTCTTATTAGTAATATCTCATTGCTACTTTTTATTCAGGTGTTTATTGCTTTATGTTCGTATGTGTGTTTTATCGAATAAATTCTTATTCCTCTTTTTAGGTTATAGACACCTCATTTACAGAATGGTATTAGTGTAATATATATCATATTTTTTCATTCAATTCATTTATATAATAATTATGCAATTAAGATCATGTAGAACGAGTCGCACCACATTGTGGAGACAGTATTCCGTACGTACGCACGAGCGATGATATCGTTCCCATGATTGTGGAATTGTATTAGAGTGTATGTATACTATTTCAGAATCAATATCACTTTAGAATAATCATATATAGTCATTAGTTACACCATTATACCCATCAAAGTGAGGTGGTGGTGGAAAATAGATTACACCACGTTGTGGAGACGGTATTACATACGTACGCACGTGCGGTGATTTTGTTTTCCGTAGGATGGACAGATGGTGAAATAGGGTTGATTCATACTTATAATAAAATATCAGTATATGAGTGATACTGATTTTGTAAAACCATAATGAAACAACTAAATAATAAGAAGTAGAAGAAGTAATAACGTTGAAATAATCGGTAATGGACATTACCTCTTCTTTGAAGCGCCTCTTTGAGACCTCCTCATAGGCCACTAAAATTGGTGTTTGAAGAATACCAAGACCTCCAGGATGTTTCTACGGAAGTGGGGAAGTGAAATGGGCAGGGTTTGGCCGAGTTGGAAGGCACAAATTGGTGTGAGTAGGAGAGGGAGGAGGTTCCCTTTTATAAGGGAGGAGAGGGGCACCTTTGGAAATATAAGCAATATTAGTTTATATTAAATCCCAACCCCACTTAAAAACTTCAAAAATGACTCATATACGATGACTAGATGAAATGGAGTTGTAATATCATCAACCAATAAAATTTATACATGTTAGGTATTTATTTTAAACATTATCATCTTGATTAATACTTATTTTTCAATTTAATTTTATTTGTGGTAATAATATTCTAAATTTTAAATTATTATAAATAATTACATATGTTTTGTGAATTTTCCATAATTTTACACTTTATGACATTTTCGACCATATAAATTTTTATTTATAATTTTTAAATATTTTTGTGATTTTTAAAAATTTTTATAATATGTTATTTTTTAAAAAAAACAAATAGTGTCAATTTTGACACTATTTATTTATTTGTATTTAAATAAAATATATACATAAGATATGTTCTAAATAAAAGCATTAATAGATTCATAAAATGTCATATGTATCTAGAAAATTAGTGGAGCACATTAAATAGTTCATATAATATTTATTTAAAATTTTTAAAACCATTTATTTTATATTTTAGTTAATAATATAATTTCAACATCACTATTGTGTCATAATTAATGATAATTACATAATCCCTAAAAATTCTAAATAAATTCATATGATTTAGATAATTGTATTACCTTTCTGGAGGCCATTCATGTTATAAGTTTAATTAATATTATTAGTAAATTAAGATTATTATATTTATAGGATTTAAGAATGTGACATGTTGTCACTTTCATTTTTTTAATAATAATTAAATTATTTTCATGGAAAAAAACCCATTAAATGAATCTAATCCGACCCTTAGGTGATATGGGTCGTCCTTTAGTCATCATATAAGATTTTCGTAGGTGTTATGGTAATTTTATAATTTTATATTTACCCTTAATTATCCGATTTACCTTTAACTATGGTAAATAAAAGTTACCGTAGTTACTATTCATAATGCCCAAAAATAAAAAGTAGCCTATTAACATAATTTGGACCCAATGATTCCAAATATGGAATCAATTTCTCAAAATTCAAAACACATAGGATGCAATAATTAATTTAAAATTAATTCTGTTGTCAAGAAAACGGGTTTTAGAAGTTAAAACATTGCTAAAGATTGAAATGTTTTTACCTATGAATTCAATGTGAAATTAATGCTAATGACATAAATTATATTAAATTGTAAAAATATATTCTATTTATATTTTAAAATCATTTAATATTATAAATTAACCATATAAATTATCTCAATGAAAAAATTTGTTTTTAATTAAAAATTAGCGTATTTTTACTATTCATCAAAATATGAAAGTTATCAGAAAAATATCAAAAATTTCTCCAAAGTAAATTTTTATATACTGATTACAAAGAAGAATTTTATTTTGTCAAATTGAACTTATAATAATTTCAAAAACTAGATTTAATTTTGGTGCGTCATCAAAAGGTGGAAAACTGCATTTTTTAAAAATACTTATTTTACCAGAAAATTTTATTTTGTTCTCTTACCATGTTCTAGAAAATGTGTAAGATGAATAATAATGTTATAAAATTAAAAATGTAGTTAATACTATTCATAAAGTCTAGTCCATAATAATATATCGTTGTTTAGTGAATCCTGGTATTGCGTACTACACACGCTATCGAGGAAGGTGGTGATTGCGTGTAATGAAAGCCAAGTTAGTATTGTGTGTTGTGAAAGATTTCTTTGGTGTTTCTTATAAAATAAGACATAAAAAAAATTTATCATAAAATCTCAGGGTGTTACAACCAAACTAACAAGACTTGTAGTATTTCACTATGCTCTTATAGATAAATACAAAACCCAATCTCATATATTACACGTCATATAAAACCTCAAACAACACCCCCAAATAAGGAAACTAAAGCATCGGAAAACTAGCCAACTTCTCATTTTTTTAACTAAATGATTCTTCACCATGATCTCTACACAAAAAAAACTATACCATCCTAGTCAATACTATTAGTGGGTCATCGAATAGAATGGAATTAAGAATAAACCACCATTGATGTATTGTGAGACTTGGAAAACCATGAACCTCAACCACATTCTTCAGTTTCTCTTATGAAAGCAATATTTACACCGTCATGTGCTCCACTATCACACCCTACAAATACACCACTTATTTAATGAAATTTACCTCTCATATCCATAACTCACAAAAAGATAATATCCTACAAATATGGTGGCATCTAAGGAACTAAAAACTATTGAGGTTATTGAAATTATTTTGCACTATGTTTGAGTAGAGCAAGTTATCATCAATCAATATAATGACGATGTTGTCTAGGAACTCACGAAAAGTGGAATTCATAATTCACATTAACTCTAATGGTGACTTTATCACATCAAATGTAATTAATACAAATTGATGTGCCCATACAAATATCTAAAGGAAAACATCTAACCATCATCATCTTCCACCCTAATATAGTGATATCTACAATGTCGTTCGATTTCAGAGAACCTGTAATTTATTGTCAACTGGTCTAAAAAAATCGATAATAATTAGAGGGTAATAATTCTTTGTAGTCACCTAATACAACCTATGATAGGATATACACAACCTCATAGTATTGCCGAACATGGTGTAATGCCTATTCCAGAAGCTGTGCTATGGAATCCTCATCTGAAAAAATTTCAGAGCAAAGTGTATGAGGTCCTTGAACCTGATCCAAAGCTACCACACAACCCCCCCCCCCCCACTAAAACGAGATAGACCCATAACTATTTGATTCCATTATATTTGATGAAAAAATTTATCATGGTACTCCATCTTATTGTCATTACACACCACATATACCTCCTCACAATCACAAAAAACAAAATCCACCCCTTAAATGTAGCTCCCAACAGCTAACTAACTACCAATAGTACTTGAAACCTAGATTATTCAGAGATTAGATTGAAATAAATCCTGAGCTCCTCAGTTTAGCTCTTTGTCTCCAGATCTGATATAGTCACATAATACATATCCAAACATTCCCATTCAATGGTACGAAATAACTTATTTTATTCCCCATTAACCTCTATCAGTTCATCCCTCCAGCGGCCAACAGATTCATCGTGTTGAACCTCAACAGACTCATAAAATCATTGATGATAAACATGATCCATTCCTAAAAACAAGGTGAACATCCTATGATTGGTATCATGAAATATTTTGAATTATTATTTATTTTGTTCATTTTATTTTCCTTCAATATCATATCATAGAAATGATCTCAAACAATTATTATGCATGTACCACTCCTATCTCTCTACCCCTCATGAACGCCCAACTCATTGTGGCACTCAATAATGTCATATCTCAAGTATTAGATCACAGGGAGGCATAAAAATCATTTTCTCCCCAGCCTCCCTAGCCTATGTCACATACCATGGTCGATAAGAACTATTTACATACGAAACCATGAAATCCTCATTATTCCTAACTCCAAACTACATCCTATGTCTCAAACATAATCCTCTAATACCAATAATCCATGACCCATACCATAAAATAGACTATAATGAGGAGATATATTTTATTCCTCCTGAGTAACACCAACAACATGCCTTAGATAGGTGAATAGAAAAATTGGTATAAAAGTGAAACATTATTGGAGGATGAAACCTCTATAAATGAATTAGGATAAAAATATATTATTAAGAACCAAAAACTACTCAAGTATAAAAAATAAGATTAAACCATAACCATCCCATAATTCATGAATAATTTGGAAATGATCCTTGTAATTTCCCCCAAATGAAATACAAAAAATATCCATGTTATTGACAAAAAAACTTGAAAACAGAAAATGTCCATATTAGTCCCCAATGTCCTCCTAGAAACCTAAAAATAGTTTATATACATAGGGTGTGAAAAAAAAGTATAACTATTAGGGACATAATCAAGGCCTCACGTCAACATGTGAAAAGGGAGTTTTAAAGAACCAGTGAACGAACAATAAATTTTAAAAGAACCTATATAGGTCATCTAACCAAACCCAGCTTCACCACGACTTTCCCATGAAATCACACATCCAATATAATATTATTTCATCATGGTTATAATAAATTAGGCATACCCCCTACATGTTCCACCTTATTTTAAACACTAATTCCCCAATGTTGATATCCTATACTCCAATCGTTTCCACACATATAACATCACATCACATCATATATGACCACAGAAACCTGGGCTACACATCAAAACACATTCTATATATAGACACCTGTGAAACACATCACATTACATCACATCTTTCCTGCATACACCTTGGAATCATTTCAGATCACAAAACATCTCATCCATAGACACCTGGGACCCACATCACGTCACTAAACTAGAGTAATATGGAATCATGATTTTGCAGGGAATCATTATTTTGAATGAAATCAATATTTTACCCTCATAAAATCATGAATTACCCACTACACGTATCAAATCATAGCATATGATATCTCTCCCAATGCCACATTGGAAAACAAAAAAACATCATTCATGAAGACAGTTGGTCCATAACATCAAAACTAGGTACTCTAAAAAACTAACCCATATCTCAAAAAGAAAAGGGAGAGTGGGGGAGAGAGGGTACACATCTATCTGCATCACTAATGTCTAGGGTGTTATGGAAAACCTCATGAACTCATCACCTCTAACCATTTTCCTCATTTTCAATCTCATGTGGGGTGAATATTTAAATAACATATACATACATGTTATATAAATTAAACACAATAACATAAATATGGGTTCTAATAAACAATATTAGATCACAAAACATCACCACCTAGTAAAACACATCAACCATATCAACAAATTCCTTCACTATATGCAACACCACAAAACCACCACAATAATGACACAAAATTTCCACCTATCAGTTATATGTTTTTAATTCTTTGTTCATTATCCAATTAATTTCACATTACACTACTAATTAATTTATTCATTTTAGTTAGGCAATTGTTACACATCCACTTCCTATCAATCTCATTTATCTACCAGACTATTTCATTTCATTTATCATCACATTATATCATATTTATAATTAGGAAACTAACACCACCACAGCTTGATACAAGTGGCCCGAATCACATTCCCACCACCAGAACACCACCATCCATCATCTTTGTTTCATCAAAACACCCAATACATAACACACCATAGCATCCAAATAATTCTATCACCGTACACCACAAAAATTCAATTATACTACAACATCTATGAAAAAACCACTAAACCACATCATCTTGAATATAATAAATTTTCAACAACCTCTAGGATATAGACACTACACAACAAAACTACACGAAAACGAATGTCCCACTACCACTATATAACAACCACTACACCACAAACACTTCACCACTTTCTATGTGCCATGACCACTATAACACATCATATTCATGATATCCAACCACCATATCACTACAACATGTAATACACTACCCATCCAGTCTCCAACATCACTGTACAATAGTATAAACAACATAGGGAAAACACAACAAGCACAATCATACAACAAAAACACAAAATGGATGCCATAATTGTTATGGCGAATCATCACATATGTTCTTTATATATTATGGGTATCATTAGAAAAAAAAGATTTCCAGGGGTATGAAATTATTACCCAAATAAATATTTTTTATTATTTTACTCTGTGTAAGATCAAACAATTGAATAACAAGGGTTATTATATTATAACATCTATATCCCATTCAATACTCTCAATATTGATTATATTCATAATTGGGAACACACATTCAAAATAATTTCCATAGATACCGATGTAGTAAATCATGAAATAACTCCATATACAAATAATCATTAGAAATTGAAAATATTTACCTCATTATGAAGGACCTTAATATTCAAACAATTGTATCATAATGAATTTATAACTAAAATATTATAATTAAATAGGTCAGAACAAGGGTCCTCTACTTCATGGAAGCATTACGATATAACTATGAACCCCCGGGGAATGACAAATATCCAATGAACAACCTATTAACATGGAGTTATAAAACCAACCTACACTTCAAAAGGGATTTTCATGATGAGTATCATAGTCAACCAAATCCAAAACATCAACACAATATCTAATATTGAAGTATAACATAAGTAAATACCATGGGGAAGAGAGGATAACTCACCACTAATTTCTTAATAGGCATCCTGCAAAACCCAATGATCGATGCAAGGGTTTGGAGGGATAAAAAGTATCATTATGGTTATGACGATTGTTTTTCAGAATAAGAGAGAGAGAGAGAGAGATAAGTACATGAGAATTAAATAAAAATGGTTTATAGTTCTATAAAATAATATTGAACATGAATATTTCATATATTTTAACACATTCAAGATGTGAATTCCCATTATTCCAACATCCACAAAAAGTCATGTTCCTTAGCTCGAATTAATTAAATTTACTGAATTAACCTTTCACAATATGAGTCCATTTTAAATTTCACACATCATCTGAACCCACATTGTGATTTCAATGAGTTCATATAGTGAAAAACACTAATTGACATTTTGAAAACAACTCATGAAGTGAATAAAATGATACAGCTTTGATGCACCTCTAACCACCATGAAACCTCCACAAGCCTCCTCTAAAACAATTCCAACACCTAAAATTGGCTAAGCAATGAGTCTAGAAGCTAAAAACCATAGCATCACCATAAACACAAATTACATTATCTTATCTCATTTGGAATATAATGTTAGAATATATATAAGATATCATAATTTAATAAGGATTTTTATGTCACAAATATCATATAAATATATTACATCCATAATCATATCTATAAAACCAGACCCACCATTGCTTGTCTGGCATGGTAATGTTTGATTCTTCATAACCCCAAGCCCACCTCTTTTTTTCATGGGGCTTGAGAAAAGTTAAAATAATTAATAACTATAATTGGATCACTTTTTCAAATGAAATTGTACTTACACATGAAACCATCTCTATAAAATGATGGATATTAATGTATGTTCAACATGAAAAAATCAACAGATAAACAATTCAAGCAAAAAAATCTACTGAATACAAAGAAGTTCAATAGAAAACAACAAATGTGTAATGGTAAAAAATTACATCGCTATATAGAAATGAAGTGTAATGACCCTGAATTCTATCAATGTAAATTCCCATCACAAATTATATCATATGGTATAATCACATACATTCACATACAAAACACGATTCAAAATCTATAAATGATTAATTATTGAAATAAATGGAATTTCTAGAATGTAAGGAACATATACCAAAGTAATAGTAATTTGAAATTTGGAAAAGTAACATGACCATTATGAATAGTAAACGAGAAAATTGAATAATAACATATTCAATGAATTTATTAATAAAATATATTCATCTTATAAGTTACAATATGATAAAATTTCACAATAGTATAAGTAAAATAATATTTTTGAAAATATTAATTAAGTGGTGGTATTTCTGTATGTAAAAAAAAATTAAATTTCATTTTTATGAATAATTTAATAATTTAAAAAAAAATTATTTTCAAAAAATATATTGATAAATAAGTATTTTTATGTATTAAAATTATATTATAATTTATTGAGACTTTAGTTAATTTTATAATTTGATATTGAATTAGTGATAATTTTAAAATCTATATTTTTCATGTATATTATGATTTTAATTAAAATTAAAATTTATCATATTTATTAAATTATTTTCATAAAATTTGATTTATTTTTTAATTAAACACTTAAATAATGTTTAGGGTTAATTTTTTTGATTTTTCAAAAAAACATGAACTTTTAGGGAATAGTGAAATATTGAAATTTATGGTATATATACATTATAAATTAAATAAACTATTTGTTAATTAAGGGATGATGCAAGAAATTTTTTATAAATAACATGATAAAATAATTGTATTTATTTTAAATAATCAACAATATTTTGTGTCATGAGAAAAATAATAATCTAACGAATTTAATAATGACAAAAAACCTCTCCCCTCCACTATAAATAAAACCCTTACCACCTCTTCAACTCACACATATAATTCCATGATTATTGATCAAATTCAACTAAATCAGCAACTCAAGAAAATTCTCCATGTCTGTGAGATTTTGGAATATAAAAGCTTATAAAATCAATCCCCTAAGTATGTTCTCAAGAAGAAGGAATCATGAGGTAAAACCTTTTTCATTTTATTTTAATTTCTTTCAATGTTCAGTTCTTTTATTTTTGTCCCTTAACCTTCCCCTTTTATAAGTGGAATGAATGATCTAGTATCTTAAATATACTATAATTGTTTCATGTTGATGTAATAGTTAATCATCAATTCTGATATCATATCTCTTTTACTTGAAAAATGAGAACATCATCTGTGATGTGCCGATCTACCACCTTCATGGATGACGTGCTTCCATCATTCAATTCCAAATTAAAAGATGGAAATGAAACCATTATTATGGTGAAAACATATTATAATATATGTATTATATCATATTTAATGTCTTGGAATAATTTTGTGCACAATATATTATCTTATTAATCAAAATTATTTGGTTGTGATTGAAAACCGCAAAAATAAACCCAAACAACTATCATTAAATATTTATATAATTATTTATACACATTACAAAAATCTAGATGATATAGAAGATAAATTTGACCTATTTAATATCATTAATAACATATAAGTTCAAATTTTTATAATTACTCCCACATTATATGGCCTTTTGTACATTTACACATGTAAACTCATCATGCAAACCAAGGAAACCAATGCTCCTGAATGATAATATTGACCATATTAAGCCATAAAAAAGTTCATAAATGAAGTTGATAAAGTTTTATTAAATAAAATAAATTTATAAATGGTTACTGAATTATTAATTAATGAATCTAATTTTATTATCTAGTACATTAATATCCAGTGAAGAACAACTTTAGACTTAACATATGGGATTCAACCCAGACCTCCAATATTCTTTCGGGGTAATCTTCCTATATTTTTAATGAAATGAAATATTCTTATTTTTTTATTAAAATAAAATAAATGATTTTTATATGTTCCTAAATCATATATCAAGATAAATTCATCCTTCTTTTTCAGGGATATACATGGTTTAAATAGGATCCCTACTCAATTCTTCATGATAAGAAAGTCAATTTGAAGGATCTTCTTGAATTGCTACCCAATTTCTAGTACCATATATTATCTATTTTGAGAAAAAAAATTTATAAATTAACTAATTTTAATATGAAATATTTCCATGATCATTTATAGTTATATATAATATATTTTACCCTTTTGAACTTTATATTTTATTTAATATTTTCCTTAAACGACGGTAAATTGTTTTATTTAAAATTATTATTAAAGACCATTTTCCATGTATTCAATTATGTTTCACATAAAATATCATTACATATGCCTATATTACCTTATTAATGTTAATTTATGATTTAAATAGATTATTTCATGGACACCATTATGTTTTTACCTTTGTTATACCTTTTTTATTATAGTATGATACTAAATTATTACCATGGATAACCCTTATCACTATGTTTGATTATTTATATATGTTCATTAATATGGTACTCATATTCATCATCATGTATTTATGGTTTCACCAGATATAACTCTAATTAATTTTCTATTGTTTCGTCTCACGATACGTTATGGGAAACAATCCGGGTTATTAGCATTGATTCATTCTCTATGTGCAATAGTCCTGGTGGTTATTTAGGAATGGTGATTCTCTTTATGAAACAAGCCATTAATCATGCTAATTTTATTTTTATGTTTCTACCACATTACTAATATTCAATTATTATATGCTCACATGATATATATATGTTATTATTATTTATGTTTAAATATTTCCCATTCCTTTTATTTCGTTTTGTTATGTCGTATTACCAATGTTCTAAGCTTTATTCTTATGTTTATACCAATATTGAGATTCGAAAAATTCACTTTGTTCGTGTTATACCATGATTAAACAATGTAGATGATATGTCTCAATGGATACTGGGAGATCATAATGTATCATAAATTGAGAATTTTTTTATTTAGTCCCATGTTTTTTGTTTTCTGTACCTAGTCTTCCAATGAAACTAAAATTTACGATCCCTAGCTTGTAATTTGATTATAAATTATGTCCAAAATCATGTAATGACATGTGTAAAGGGATTGGGTCTCTATTGTTCGTATCATAGGATGGTCTACTTATTTTTGTGGATTATGAATAGGGAACATTAGAAATAACCTTAGTTATAAGGCTAAGTATACGAAAACATCCCTAAATATTGGTATGTATAGAGTATGTGTATTATAAATATAACTCATCCTTATATAGATAAAAAAGTGGACGCGGTTACAAAAGAAATGTACCTATGGTTAACAACTCCAACAAGGTGTTATGGGCCTTACTTAGGGTAACCTAGTACATGACGACAAGCCATACTGCGAACCTAGTTTGTCAATTTTGTGAGATATTATTTTCTAAATTCAGAAGCTCATTATGATCAATTATTAAGGGAAAAATCCCATTACAGTATATGTTAGGAAACAGCTCATGGATAACCAAGATTGAAACATATTGAATCACAAGTTTGGATATACTTTTCCTTTACATGTTTATCCCTTTATATTAAAGGATTATTTTTATTATGATGTGTATTCAATCCCCCATAATTAAACATTATTCTTATTAGCTAATCGTATGAAAAAGAAGAGAACATTCCAAAAATAAATTAAATAGTAAATATGATGATTACCATAATGATATTAAAAATATGAATGTAATGGGTGATCAAAACATAAGGAAAATACGTTCTCACCTGTCTCAATTTATGAATAATTACATAAATCAGGTGTAATTACCTCTTCCATGGAAAGAGCATGTTGTCGTTGAATCCTTCATGTCTAAAAGGGCTCACTTGTTTAGTGGATATTCTAATCCCCTCATCATTGAACATTGGATTAACTCAAATAAAAATATATTTTATGTCTTCTAGTCCTCATAAGAAGAGAAAGCTGGGATGGTGGTATAATGTTTTGATGGGGAGGATGATCAATAGTAGACACTGATAAAAAATACAACGTCCAAGGAGGAAACTGATTCCATTGTTTAAGAGGAATTCAAGAAAAAAAAAATTCAATAAACATTTTCCATTAAACCTCTTTCTCAAGATGGAAAAATATTTCCTCATACATAGGGATAATGAAGAGGAGTATATCGTGGGGTATAAGGAAAAAATTACAAATATTCAGGGATAAACCTCTAGATTTTTCATGAAACAAAATTGAAAGGAGCATCACTTCTTTAGCAGACTAAAGCAGAATCTAATAAAAGCGTAGTTGATTTGAGACTTTGATAGTACTGAGGATATTATTCATTGTTCCCTCAAGGATGAAATAGTGATAGGAGACTCTCAATAATCTCATGGGACCTGGGAAAAATGTGGAAAATTGAGTCTAATATGGATGGATCAGTAAAAAAATCACATGACTGAAAGAAGACTGAATATCCCACATTTAAAAATTGTGGGATAATGTATCATTGTAATAGTTTAACGGGAACTAGTTAATGCATCAAATGAATAAAAATGAAATATTTGGTTATTAAATATTTAAGGGATATAAAGAATTACACAATTTTGGAAGAAGAAAGTGAGGATCAGATCAACACTCATGCTAGTGTGTAGTTTTTCAACTTCATGGAACATGGGAATTTTAAAAACAAATGTCCTATGCCCTGTTTTTTAAAGTAAAATCAACAAAAACTTATAAGGAAACATGGAAGGGGTTTTTCTATCACTACTGGTGAGGTGGATCCAGACAATGATGTATTTAAATATACACTGGTCATTCGTTCTATAACAGAAAACATAGTATTGTTTTGGGTTCTACGCATTCTTTCAGATCCTACTAGTATAATAGAACTATTCAAATATCACATAAAAATTTTGAGGTTGATATATATGTGAGAACATATAATGGTGAAATTATTGCATCCAAAGTACATAAATCGTCCCTGGTGAATGTTTCATAACTAAATCTCCCTGAAAATTTCGTATTACTACATTTTGTCAAGTTCGATGCTATTTTGGGCATGTATTGGATATATTTATACAAAGAAAACATCAATAATTAGAAAAGGGCGATCACTCTTCAAATATCAAATAATCCTCCAATTATTCAAAAGATAATAGAGGAATATGGTTTTCTTTCAGAATCATCTTATGATATATGGATATTACTATCATATGATAAATAATATCTCACTCAAATGATTGAGATGAAGGAGATGATATTTCTTTAGTTCATTCCCATCATGATGGATTACACTGATGTATCCACTGAATAACTACTTGTTATTTTTCATGATTGAGAGATTTTGTTCTCAATTCAACTTATTCATGGATCTATTTCTATTTCCAGGAAACATTATATAATGGACATTATTGTGCTAGAATAACTGATGATGTAGTTATTGGAAAATATAGGCATGGTTTTTATATACCTGAGTACATTACCATATGGTGCACCAGTCCTATTTTTTATGAATAAGGATAAGTTAATTCCCATTTTCATATATTTTCACAAGATTAATAAAATCACGATAAAGAATAAGTATCCCTGACCATTTATAGATGAAGTTTTGAAATAGTTGTGGGGGAATAGTTATTTCTCTAAGGTGAACCTTCGGTTAGGATATTAACAATTAATGGTGAGGAAGAAATATATTCCAAATAATATATTTAAATATTGTTGTAGAAAATATAAGTTCATTGTAATTACTTTTAGACTCACTAATTCTCTAGAAATTTTCAAGGATTTAATGAATATAGAATTTTGGGATTACCTCAGCAAAATTTTTATTGTTTTTATCAATGATATTATAATATACTACAAGAGAAAATAGGAACATTCAGAGAATTTTAATATTAGGTTACAAACTTTGAGAAGGTAGAAAATCTATGAAAATTACATTAAATGTAAATTATGTAAAGAAGATGTATCATTCTTGGGTAATGTTATCACCAACAATGGAATATATGTGGACCAATCCAAGTCAAAAGCAATTTATGATTGTCCCATGAAAACATCTATAATGGAGATCCATATTTTCCATTTCCTAGGTATGTATTATCCATGATTTGTGAAGAAAATATCATGATTTTCAAACCCGATAACCTGGAGGACCCGAAAAAGAGTGACATTTTTCTGGACTCAAGAATGCGAGGAATTCTTTAAGGAGCTCAAAAATACGCTTATCACTATACATGTACGGACACTCCCAACTAGTGGAGAACACATTGTGGTATATAATGGTTATTAAAATAGAGTTATAGGATTCATACTAATTAAAAATGATAACTTGACAGCCTAATTCTCAATGAAGTTCAAAATCCATAAGCAAAACTACCCCACACATCATCTAGATCTAGCAGTTGTGATCTTCGGGTCGAAAATCTACGTGTATTATCTCTATGGGGAAAGGTGTGATCCATAAAATGATCAATAGAGTATAAATTATATATTCACACATAATGAGCTTAATATATGATATAAAATATAGATATATCTCATCAATTATTATGAATTATCAATACAATACTATCCTGGTAATGATATTAATGTGGCTGATGCACTGAGTATAAAAGATCTTGAATCATTATTAATGATGAGAATTGAGAAGGTTCAAATATTCATATACATACAAAGAATAGAAATGGTAATCATTAAGGTAGGAACATCATCAATACTTTCTATAGTTATCTCTCAACCATCCCTCATGGAGATAATAAATGATTCTAAAAGAAATGATGTGGAAATTCAAAAAAAGGTAGAAGCTATCAAGAATGAGAAATCATCTAAGATCATGATCAGTGAGGATGGAGTTGTGATAATTGTTTCACAAATTTTTGTACCATATAATACATAAATAAATAATATATTCTGAATGAGGCACATATATCAACATTCTCTATCCATCTAGGGAGCATAATGTCGTATTGAGATCTCTGGGAGAGCATTATGCTAGAAAAAATAAAAGAGGCAATCGATGAATATACATCAATGTGCATGATATGTCAGAAACCGATGAATGAAAGGAAAAATTATAAATGTATGATGAAAAATTATCCCTACCATCATGGATGTGGGATACAATCACCATTGAAATTAACATTAGACTTGTAATGACATCAATTGTAAACAATGCTATATTGGTTATTGTGGACTGTCTTACAAAGACAACTCACTATGTATCAATTAATTAAGACTCATTACTATATCAAAATGAATTTATATATATCAAATAAGTGTTAAGCATTTATGTATTACCATTCATGATTATATCTGATCACATCCTATATTCACCTCGATTTTCTAGAAAAGTTTCCAACATGCTCTAGGCATTGACCTAAACATCAGTGCAGCCTTTCATCCTCAAACTGTTGGCCAATCTGAGAAAAATATTTTGACACTAGAACGAATGTTGATAGTTTGTTAAATGGATATAAATGTAGGATGGGACCAACATCTAACTATAGTTGAGATCTATTTCAAAAATATTTTTCACTTGAATATCCAAATGGATCCGCATGAATCTCTTTATTAAGAATGGTGTAGGAAACCGGCTTGATGGGATAAATTTGGTGAACGTAAGCTGATAGGACCTGAAATGGACAATAAAATAGTGGAAAATGTGGAAACAATTAAAAATGACAAAAGGTATCACAAACATTAAAAAAGATCGATAAAGTCAATTGTTGATGAGAACATGAGTTTGAAGTTGGAGACATGGTATTCCATCACATATCTCCCTGGAAGAGGATCAAGAGATTTGGAAAGAAAGGGAAGCTAAGTCCATGGTACATTTTCCCCTTAGATATCCTTGATCATTTCATATTTTTGGTCTATTTAATAGAGATTCTACTAGTAATTTCTCAAGTACTAGGTGTATTCTCCATACCTGTCTTAAGGAAGTACATACCATATCTCACTCATGTACTGGATTCAGAGGTGTTATTGTTGGAAAATGATCTCCAATCTGAGGAGCATCCAATGAAAATATTGGATCATAGAGATAAATTTCTTTTCAATAATACAACTCACCTAGTTAGAGTATTATGGAGGGACCATAAGTATTAATATGATTCATTGGAACCAGAGGAAGTGATGATCAAAAAGTACCCACAAATGTTTTTAACATAGAATGTTAAAAGAAATTTCAAGGGAGAAATATCATAAAGGGAAAGAATGTAATGAACCTAAGTTCAATCAATGGAAATTCCCTTCAGTAATTATTTCATATGATATAATGACATAAAATCATAGGGATAACACAATATAGACTTTATAAAAGACGAATTGTCGAAATAAAAGGCATTTTTAGAAGTTAAAGAACATTTACCAAATGAATAAAAACTTGATCTATGGAATTGTAAGATGACCCTTATTAATAGAAACACAAAAAATTGAATAGTAACCTCACCAATGAATTTATAAATAAAATTTATTCACACTATAAGAGATATTATTTTATAATTATATCTGTTTATAAGTAAATAAATATTTTAAAAATTATTAATTATGTGTTGGTATTTTTCTAAGTCATAAATATTAAATACAATTTTATGATTAATTGAAAATTTTAAAATAAATTTTATCTGAATAAAATATCTTCATAAATAATTATTTTTATAACTTATAATTATATGATTATTTTATTAGAACTCAGTTAATTATTTAATGTGATATAAAATAAGTTATAATTTTAAAATCTTTATATTTTCATATAAATGACAATCTTAATTAAACAATTATATTTCTCTTAATTAGAAAAATATGTTCTTAAAATGGTGTAATTTTCGTAATTATAAACATCTATAAATGGTTATGGTTAAATTTTTGGATTTTTTCTGAAACACGTGAAATTTTAGTGAGTAGTAAAATAAAGTAATTTACGGTATATAAATATTATAAGTTAAATATACTATTTTTGTGTGTCACGGATGATTTAAGACCAATTGGTTTTAACTCAAATGATATAATTACTATATTTAGTCTCAATAATCAACACTATTTCTTTATTTTGGGAAAATAATAAACTAATGAATCAAATAATGATAAAACACTAATCACTTCCACTATAAATACCACCCTCACCACCTCTTCTCCTCACAACTGTAATTCCTAGAGACATGTAAAAATTATTCTCAAATATACTCCCAAGATCCTAACCCATGTCTAGGAGATTTTTTTCATGAAATAAATACCAAAACCAATCCACTATAGAAGTTATCAAGAAAAAACAATCAAGATGCACACCCATATTCCTTTCCTTTTATTTTCTTTTCAATTTCCATTCATATATTTTTATTTCTCCATAATACCCAAGTACATATGGAATAAAAAATATATCATCTAACATATAATATAAATTTACCATGTTTATGGAATAATAATTTATCAAATCTATTCTCCTCTCTATTTAAATTTACGATTGAAAAAATCTATCGTGATTTGTCGATCATCCACCTTTATGGACTACATGCATTCATATATCAATTATAAAATAATTTCAAGTAATGAAACCATTTTTATTGATGAAACACATTATAAACTAATTATTATATCATATGTAATGTTTTGGAATCATTTTTTACAAAATAAATTAATTAATTAGACATAATTACTTTTTGTGATAATAATTGTAAAAATAAATCCCAATTAATATCATTAACTATTTATATACTAATTCATCCTCATGACATAAAAAGAATGATATATAAGAAAAATTTTACCTATGGAATATAATTAATAAAAATTATATTCAATTATACTAATTATCCACAATTTATATGTTCTTTTTTATGTTTATATAAGTAAACCTATCAAGAAATCCAAAGAAATGAATGCTCGTAAATGATGAAATTGACCATCTTAACCCATAAAAATTTCAAAAAATGAACATAATAAAGTTATAATAAATTAAATATGGTAATTAAATATTATTTAATTATTAATTAATGAGTATAATTTGATTATATATTATGTTAAGATCATGTTAATAACACGTTCGAACATAATATCAGGGATTCTACTGGAACCTCCTTTATTGCTTCAGGTTAGTCTTCCACTATTTTTACAGAAAGGAAATTATATTTATTTATATTTAAGTTAAATAATTTCATAGAGTATTTTCCAAATCATGTATCAAGATCCATTCAACATTATTTTTTGGGGATATACAGGTTTTAAACAGGTTCCCTACTCTATTCTTCCTCCAATGTTAGCCTCGTTTATGGGAAGTACCCAAATTATTACCCAATTTCAAGTGCACTATATAATATATTTTTAGAAAGATTTATTTATATAAAATAATTAATATCAGTATGAAACATTCCTGGTTAAATTATGGTTTTATCTAAAATATTATTCCCTTTTACACATTGGATTCTCTTTAATATTTTTTTTTATAGTGAACTAAAATGTTTTGTTTCTAATGTTTTTAAACACCATTTTACATGTATTCAGCATAGTTTGACATCACATATCAAATTCTATGCCTATATTGCCCTAAGAATTTATTTTTATTATTTAAATTATTTAGGTCATGAATAGATTTTTGACATTCCCTAATGTTACTCATTATTACAATACTAACATACCCAATTCTTACCATGGGTAATCATTATGATTACATTTGATTAATTATGTATAATTATCCCTGTGGAACACATAATAAAGAACATGTTATAATGGGTGTTATAATATAATTCTATAATGATTTGGGTAATTCTTAGTCTCATATGTGCAAGACTCTTTGTTGTTAGCCTTGACTCGTCCTCTATGTGTAATGGTATTGGTGGCTAGCGATGAATTGTGCTTCTCTATGTTCAATGATCCATCAATAATTATAAATCCAGGTTTTATGTTTCCAAAAAAATTCACATATTCCATGATTATATTATCTCATTTCATATATTTTATGATTAATTTTTAATAATCATGTTCCATTCCATTTAATATCATCATGTTATGACTTCTATCCAATTTTCTAAGAATTATTCTTATATTTATTCCCCTATAGGAATTTTATCGCATCCCTTTGTTAATATTATCCATATGTTATCATTTGATGATGTAAGGGATCAATGGAAGTTAGGATCTCATAATTGATGATAAATAATGAATTTTTTTATTTAGTACCATGTTTTTGTTGTATGTACATAGTATTCTAATGATACTAGAAAATACGATTCTTGGATTTTTATTTCATAGGTAATTATGTAAAAAATCATGTAATGATATGTTGAAAATGATTGGGACACTATATGATGTCTCATCCAGACATCAACTATAATTAGGAAAATATGAAAGAGTCACACTCTTCATCTCCAACCACAACCATTGTACATGGTCAACACGAAAAGGTATTATTATGATACAAAAAATCATCACTCATAATTTTGTTGTATTGATAATAATTGAATTGTTTGAAAAAACACTGTGAAGGGGTTAGTATATAAATATCTAGTAAGACACCCTAAAATCAAAATATCGTGATATAGATATATAAAATTAAAAATACCAACCCAATGAATAAGAATAAAAACCCAAAAGATGCACTTTTATATATTCTCATAAAGGTACCCAAATCATAGAGATATGGATATGCATCTCATGTCCCTTCCAAAGTCAATGTGTATGGCCCAAACTCTAAAAGTTCATCATTGATTTACAACACCTAACAAAAACATAACCCAAATATGAGTGGGGGCCCGCTCCTCACATATGAACTCTATAAAAAGTTGTTCGACCTCTCCCATAGACGACCCACACATGTTCGGTGCTCAAATATGGGGAGTATTGACTAATAGGTAGAGAAACATCACACTGTAGTTAAAATTGGAGTACTTACCCAACCTGTAAAAAGAATATGGGGAACCCATCCCAAATCTAAAAGGAGAGTGTTGAACGAAGTATCTCTCTAATATATTGGGAACCCACAAAATGTGTGATAGATGAGTACATACCCTAAAATATATATTATATAATGGGGAATATGTTCCCTATTGCGGTAGTAGAGTAGTAACCTTATCATCACTCTATAGATCCTTCCTGACTACTACCATTGATTAAAATCACCTTAATATGTGTAACCATTGGATAATTATTCTCTAAATCATAAAATACACTATCAAGGCCACCATAATTCTCTACACGGTATAACAGTTAGGATAGAATACTAGTTTACAAAAATATGTTTAAAACAATAATAAGATATTAGAGGATAAATTTTATATAGAGATACAAAACATTTAAAGGTGGTCCACATGGCTTGTGTCCTGGTTCTGTTGAATGGTATTATTATCCTCTTCATATTGATCAATGTTCATGTCATCATACATGGAATGTTTCGGCTTCTCAAGGACATAAAGTTTGTTCTTATTCATGTAAGTGTTTGTCCGGTCATACCCATTTATATGGCCCTGTACCAAGTCGTGCTCAGGTACTGATCAATTATCATGTTCTACAAATGTCCATGGTGTTCCCTCCCAAAAAATCATGTTCATGTGGTTGAAAAAACATGTCTTATACACACTAGGTGATTTAAAAATCATGTTGGCCCAACCACACTAATTGTGACCCCTAACATTAGATGAACCCCTAACCACCATGGAATTCAAAGAGCATTTCTTGTTTTCTTCTAACCTACATGAAATTTAGTTCAATTTTATAAATAAATTTCTAATCATCCATGAAAATTATATTATATATCTTGAAAATATTGAATCATTCCCAACTACTACCCAAAATAATAGGGCCCCTCCTATGATTGTTGTTTTCAACCCACTAGTGGATGTAAATCAGACCCAAGTGAGCTATACAATTCTTTCGATGCCACAAGTGTGCCCCCCCGCTTGACCCTATCTCCCCTACAGACACATAATTGGAAGAAAATAAACCCTCAATCCATTTTTTTCTTACATCCATAAATAAAATATTTACCATCATTTTTTTCATTTATTAATGTATTTGGGGTTTGATCATTTTTAAATCCACCCAAAAAATGATTAATAGCAACCCAGTAGGCCAACAGTGAAGAACTTGATGAATGGAGAGAGACAATTCATAAGTAAAAAGTAAAAACTATCATTGGTAAATAATTATTTCTAAATGATTTGATAATAAGGATATCATGGGATTATTACGTGTCTTAGTGGGAATAATTTAATTTAATCAATAAAATTATTGAAATATTATCATTGATTTAAATAATAAATTTTGATCAATAAGAATATATTAATATCAGTTCATAAACGTTTAATTAAAATGGTGTTAACCAAAATTGAATATACATACCCCAAAAAAGAAACAATACATGGTAAAGAACACATTCTCTGGTGAAGGAGATGAACATCTAATCCACTATGTCTTGATGAACCTAGATATGATCAAAGTTAATTTTCCAAATTCGATTCACCAATGAGGAATATTTTGATCCTTTTATCAGATACTGAAATAAATATATGGATAACCCTTTTAAATATTCCATATGATTGTATTTAGAGAATATTTTCATTTGGTCATTTAGTAAAAAGAATAAATATATTATTTATTTATTTAAAATAAATGCCACCGGCAATGAATGCATCAATTGGTCATAAAAATATGACCAATCATAGGTCACTACAAAGGGAAATCTAATTTCCTAGAATAAAATGAGATCTCATGTTTCCCTTATGAGTCTCCATTTTGATGATATTCCATTATTCCCAAATCATTTCATGCATGTGATATTAATATATTTAATATTTATATAATATCTATTATGGGCTCACCAGCATTAAAATATAATGGCATATTAGCTCTAGGTTATAAATTTATTCCTTAATGTATTTCATTGTATTAAAAGGAAAAAAACATCAAGAAATTATAAAATACCCCAATGATTTTCATCATAAAAAATGATAATAAAATTTGGGAATATTGTGCCTACATTGGACTCTACCACTCTTGTGAATTCCCTTACATGCTCTAATACTAAAAAAACCAAGAAGACAAAGAGGTGGTATATCCTCACATCAATACTAAAATTAATTTAGGTACTCCATGAAGGTGGCTCCATGATCAATGTCTTTATCCCCATTGTCAATAACATTTATATGATCATGCAAGTATCTCCACATTTGTGACACATAGAAGATAACCGACAACTGATCCAGATTTTTGGCTAATGATAGGAGTTATGGAAATAAAACAACCATCAAAAAAATTATGAATTCTCTAATTAACATAAAGGATATCTGGACTCCTCATGAAAACCTCTACAATTTCCATTGTGGGGAGAGAGACTTCCAAGAAATTATCATATCCCTTCTCAAACTCCATCATCCTATAATATCAATCTATGTAAGATTTCGGTTGTATATGGGTTATTATTATCTATTCAAGGATTATCTAAACATTCTTCATAATCTCATGTGTCATATATGGACAAAATAGATATTCTCATTGAATTCTAGTTCTGCATAATGGTGAATGGCAGGGTCTCCCTTACTTATCTTTGAAAGGGATCATGTTGATCGTACAGTAATAGTTGATACTATAATAAAACAACACCAATGAAATGTGATCCTCCCATATATTTCTAATGTATAACACAAAACCACACAGAATATCCTATAACACCTACATATTAAACTGGGACCTCCCAGCCTTCTGGTGGTGAAATGACACACTCATCTGTACCATGAACCAAAATTCCTCTTAAAAGCCACTCAAATACCTTGACATAAATTGTGCATCATAGTTAGAGACAATCATTGATGGAACAACATATATTAAGGTAATCTTCTAAATTTATTCATATCATTGAATCTTTATATAACTCTTCACCATTATGGAATAAAAGTGTTTTGACTTCTTATTTTATTTAACTATATCTCAAACAGAATAATGGCTTCATTCTATCTATTGAATTCTGTAACGTCCTGGTTCCGGAAGCCAACCAGAGGCGCCCCGTACCCGGTTGGTCAAATGGCCTCAAGCGCATTTCCCCAAATGACAGAGACTACCGATAGTAGTGAGGGCCTTGGATGTGATAGTGGGGAAACTATTCCATCATCGGCAGAGTACATAATGGAAGTAAACAATAAGAAACATTGGAAAGATAACAATCCATACACAAGTAAACAGATGAAGACTAAAACAATAAACAACTGGAGAACACAAATATATATATGAATTGATGCATGATACATATGTCTAGGAAAGCTTCAAAAGAAGTCACAATGATGAAAAATACAATAGTGCCAAACCAAAGTACAAAAGAACGGTAAACAGAAAAACTCCTCAGCATCGCAAGCCATAACTTGGTCCCATGCTCCCCTGCTACAAGACAATAAAGTACCAGAAGTCGAAGGGCGCTTTTCCTTGTCAATACCTATAACAAAATAGTCTTCTTGGGCCCAAAAGCATGGCCAAAACAGGGTGTGAGACTAAATCTCAGCAGGCAACCACCTGAAGATCTGTTCCTAACAGTCAGTGTGTGTATGGTAGGTAATAGTGCAGTAAGCAGTAAATAGTAGCAGCAACAACAGGTAGTAATCAATAAGAAGTAACACATGATGATCCAAAATAGTAATCAATCCATAGAAATACAACATGCAGGAGTAAGAAAACAGCTAACCACAACAGGAAACCCTCTAGGAAGTACCCGCAGCCATCCCCTCTGGTCCTAAACAAGAAGTACCACAACCCTCTATGCAGTGCACTCAGCCTAACCCATCTGGCATGGTTATACGAGATTATAAGTCCTTATGGGGAAGCTCACTCGGTCAATTCCACTTATAGTCAAGGGTAGTTAGTAACTCTCTGAGGAAGATCACGCGGTCTAACCCTCTTAGCCCCACGGTCTAGAGGCTCTCTGAGGAATTTATATCGGTCAATTACTCCTATAGTCTCAGGCATACCACAGACTCTCTGAGTAATCTCACTCAGTCAATTCCTCCTCTATCCTGGGAAGGTTTTTAACGAGAATTCAATCAAGGTAAGACTCTCTAAGGAAGCACACTCGTTCTACCCTCCTGTAGTCTAAAAAATCCAAGACTCTCTGGGAGCTCACTCGGACCATCCCTTATAGTCTAATGTCCAAGACTCTCTGAGGATGCTCTCTTGGTCTACCCTCCTGTAGTATATAATGTCTAAGACTCTCTGGGAAGCTCACTCGGTCTATCCCTTATCATCTATAGCACCAGGTTCTCTCATTCCCATGCCAGTCAGTGCATAATAATGCTATGAGGCTAAAGTACACCTATAGAGATACTTGGATAACCAAAGTACACCTATAGAGCTACTTGGATAAAAGTATACAGGGCAACAATCTTGTTATACAAAAACACTCTATCCTATAGACACAAGGCATGGAAACAGGTGTAATAGCCAAGGCAATGAAGACCCAAAGCTCAATAACAGAACAAGCATGGCATGAAATCCATGCACAAAAAATTATCATCTAAACTGAAAAAATTACCTCTACACCAGCATACAAGCAATGAAGGAAAACAATAGGAGTAAAAAGGTAATCACTCAATACCCCATTCACGGGTATAGGTGGAATTTTCACATAAAACTCAAAGACATTAAACGGTAAGGCACCAACCACCTACCTCGATCCTAAGAGATTGATATACTTGAACCACGATGACTGATTCTCCCTTGAACGTCATAGATATGAGAAAACGTCCAAAACGCTCAAATCATGATAACTTGAGAAAGTGGAAGAATCAAGGATTGTAACTGGAGAAGAAGGAATAACTCACCACTTCATTTCTAACGCAATCGATAGTGGTCAAATCAGTCAAAAGATGGAGGCTTGGTAAAATGGAGAATCTTCATGGTTGTACGATGTCTCTCGGTTGAACCAGACCTAGAAGAAGACGATTATGGTGATCAAGCGCGACCCTTGTCCGTTTAATGAAAAAAACAACATACATGACATGTACATTTAGAGTACACAACATGTACTAGGATTTTCCATACTGAGCTTAAATCGGCCTCTACATCACCCCTACACACCGTGTGTGTGGCCTGGACATGGCTAGCACACGGCTTCGAGTGGGAAAAGAGTACACGACGTGTACTCAGAAAGTACACAGCGTGTACTTCAAAAATTTCAAGAAACTCCATTTTTCTCAAAAAATACAGGAAAAGGAAGGCATTCCTGAAAACGAAGATCTTAGTTCTTAAAAACATCCCCCACTAAAGAAATTCATCCCCGAATTTCCATAGTGAGGCGTAGAAGAATAAACCAGAATAGCTCCGGCCACTGCAATCGTACATCGGTCTCCCTCTCCCAGGTCTCGTCCTATACTCTCCCATGCTTCCATATCACCCATACTAGAGGAACTGACCGCCCATGGAGAACCTTCATACTGCGATCGACGATCGGGATAGGATGCTCCTCAAACGACGCATCTACTTCGAGCTCATCCTCCTCGGGCTGAAAGACATGAGATGGGTCTGAAAAGTAACGTTAGAGCTGAGAGATGTGGAAGACCTTTTGAATGTCCTGGTACCTTTGAGGTAGCTTCAAACGATAGCAAACTATCCCATCTCTCTCAAAAACCTCAAACGGCCCGACGTACTGTGGTAAAAGCTTACCCTGTCTCTGAATCCCCTTGTGTCTCATCCTCGGTGCGACACGTAGGAAAACCTGATCCCCGACCTCAAACTCCAAATGTCGTCTATGCTAATCAGCATAAGACTTCTGTCAAGAGTGTTCTGTAGCCATCATCTTCTGAATCAACTCTAAATACTCAGAGGTCTCCTGAACAAGATGAGGTCCTAGCAAAGATGCCTCTCCTAACTCCAGCCTATATAAGGGTGATCAGAATGGACTACCGTATAGAGCCTCGTACGGTGCTATCTGAATAGTCTTTTGAAAACTGTTGTTGTAGTAAAACTCCACCAGAGGAAGATTCTTCTCCCAAGAACCGCCAATGTCTAAAATGAAAGCTCGGAGCATATCCTCAAGCACTTGGATCGTGTGCTCGGACTGGCCAGCTGTCTGGGGATGGTATGCTGTACTCAAAAGTACATGTGTACCCAAATCCTTCTAAAGCCCCTTCCAGAATCAAGAATTAAAGTGCACATCCCAATCTGAAAAAATCGAGTGTGGAACTCCATGTAGACGTACAATCTCCTAGACGTACAACCGTCCCAGATCATCAACACTAAAGGTCTCTTTGTACGGTAAGAAGTGTACGACCTTCGTGAGTCTGTCTACGATAACCCAAAAAACATTTTTTCCCCGAGGTGACCTCGGAAACCCAGTCATGAAGTCCACCACGACCTCGTTCCACTTCAACTCCGGAATTGGTAACTGATGTAAAAGACCATCTGGTCCCTGATACTCTGCTTTTATCTGCTGACAAGTTGAAGATCTCATGACAAAACTAGCAACATCTCTGTTCATACCTGGCCACCAATACTGGAGATGAAAATCCTGATACATATTGGTGACGCTAGGATGAACTACCCAAAATGAGGAATGAAAATCCCGCAAACAGCTCCTCGTGTATGTCTGCTGGCACGCATATGCGTTTCTAGAAATGCAATATCTCATCCTCGCCCACTGTCCATCCAGGAAGAGGGTCCCCTCCTGAAACACTCTCCTGCAGTACTAAGGCCTCTGATTATGATAGCGTTCTCATCCGTACCCGATCAATAAGTGTAAAGGTAATAGATATAGAAGAAATAAAGGTTTTTCCATGTCTATCATGCACCTCCAAGTGCATCTCAGTGAATAGAGCCATAAGCTTCCACTCACTGCTGGCCTCCTGAACTGCCTAAATTTAAGTTCTTCTGCTCAACGCATCTGCCACTACATTGCCCTTTCCCAGCGTATAGGTGATCTCGAAGTAAATGTACTGAAGATACTCGACCCACCTATGCTATCTCAGATTCAGATCACGCTGAGTGAAGATATAATTTAGACTCTTGTGGTCGGTGAAAACCACATGGTGCTCTCCAAGAAGGTAGTGTCTCCAATAGCGTATGTCATGAACAACAGCTTCCAACTCCAGATCATGCGTAGGGTAATTCCTCTCATGTGGCCTCAACTACTGGGACCCGTACGCAACGACTCCATCTCCCTGCATAAGCACAGCTCATAGCCCGATACCTGAAGCATCACAATAAACAGTGTAGCTCTCTCCTGGCTCTGGAAAGACTAGTATCGGTGCTGATTTCAACATTCCTTCAGCTCCTGAATGGCAGAATCACAAGAATCTGACCATAAAAACTATTCCCTCTTCTTGTTCAGACCTGTCAACGGTGCTTCTAGGCACAAGAAGTTCTGAATGAAGTGTTTTTAGTATCCAGCCAGCCCTAGGAAACTCCATACTTCAAAGACGTTCTTCGGCTTCTTCAAAGAAACTACATCTCTCACTTTCTCTAGGTCCATAGATAATCCATCCTCTAAGATGACGTGACCCATGATGTGAATCTGATCCATCCAAAAGAGGGACATAGAGTGTTTATAATAAATCCACTACTCTCTCAGTGTACTCAGAACGATCTCAATATGGGTAACATGGTCATGTCGAGTATAAGAGTACACCAAGATATCGTCCATGAAGACCACGCCGAAATATTCCATATAAGGATGGAACACTCTGTTCATTAGTGCCATGAAAACCATTGGAGCGTTCAGGAGACCGAATGACATGACTGTATACTCGTATAGACCATACCTGCTCTTGAAGGCTGTCAGAGGTCTATAAGATGGTCTAACATGCAACTGATGATAACCAGACCTCTAATCAATATTCGAGAACACCGAGGATCCTCGAAGCTAATCAGAGAGGTAATCAATCCTTGGTAGGGGATATCGTTTCTTGACCGTCAACTGGTTTAGCTTCTGATAATCCACACAGAGCTGAAGGGTGCCATCTGCATTCATCGCAAACAGTACAGGAAAACCCCAAGGAGAAGTATTGGGTCAGATGAATCCCTTTGCCTGCAACTCCTCCAACTGCTTCTTGAGCTCCTGCTACTCAGGAGTAGCCATCCTATAAGGAGGAATGGACACTGGTGCCACTACTGGCATGAGATCAACAGAAAAGTCTACCTCACGCTCCAGAGGCAAACCCGAAAAGTCCTCTGGGAAGACGTCTCTGAAAAGATCTACCACTGGAGGAAGGTATATCTATGAAGTCCCCTGATCATCTAGAGAAAGACTGGAAATCTGGGCAATAACATCCCCTAGCCCGTGATGCTCTGGTCCAGCTCTACTTGCTTGGACATCCCACTCACCTCGATGAAGGATCGATCTGCCCTATGGTGATATGAAACTCACCCTACGGTGATAGAAATTGACGACTGCCATGAAGGGAACCAACCATTCCATACAGAGAATGACATCATAGCCCGTTATCTCTAGGACATAGAGGTCCCATAAGAAATGACACCCTAAAACCTCAAGAGGTAACTCTCTGCACTAACGTACACTATATTTTATCATTCCCAATGGCGTGTAAAGGTTCAACAAGTCGGCAGACGAAATGACACAGAGCCCAAGGATCTCCACAACAGCAACAAAGATAAAGTGATGGGAAGCACCATTATCAAAAATTGTTGGAGATAAAAATGATCCTACTAAGATCATATGTAAAACTATAGAAGGGATGGGATCCTGATCTTGATAGGTCTACTCCACAGCGAAAGACTGGCATGCACCGCGGCCCTGCACCCCTGGCTGGACGCTCTGAGCTGATCCACTATGTTGTCGCTGATGACCTGGTGATTGACCACCACGGCCGCGACCTCCACCTCGGCCGGAATGGCAGGAAGAACTCCAGTTCCCAAACTGGTGGGAAACTGGTGATGCATCTCTAGAGCATGGGGTCATAGAGGAATCTCCACCACCAGCTGAAGCTGAGAAGACATGACAGAAGCGCTGAAGATGGACCATCATGCCGCAAGATCGACACTCCATTAGATCTCTCTGGAACTGAGGCCTAATATGCCCGCTTCTACCGCACTAGTAGCAAACAACTGGGCTGCCATAAGATACATCCTATGAACCCCAATTACCTTGAGAAGACTCTCTGTGACGCTTCCTACTGTCTTTAGGAGGAACATTGGCTCTGGATGTCGAACCACCCTGGCTCACTACTCCAGAATCTCTCAGATTGCACTTAGTGATCAGCACCTGGTTGACGATGGAGGATATAGAAGTCAACTATAAGATATTCAACTGGGAACTAATCTCCTTCGTGATAATGTCCTCAAACTTCCTTACAAGGAACAAATCATCTCCTACTGGGATTGGTGTGAAAATTCTGCAGCTTAGTAAAAAGGGACGAGTACTCCATGACATAAAGAGTACCCTACTACAATCTCATAAACACTCAGGCTTGATCTGCCTTTAGGGTCTCCAGATAGTAGTCATAGAAAGTACATCAAAACTCATCCCATGACATACCCTGCTGGTCTCCTTACTGTGAGATCACCTCCCACCACCTCTTGGCAGTGTCCCAGAGCATATAAGTAGCCATCTTTACCATTTTCTCCAGAGGTATTTCTAGGTGCTTGAAGATAGTCAGGGTGGCCTCGAACCACGACTCTATAGTCTGGGGTCCTCCATCCCCTAAGAAATTAGGGGGATGCTGCTGCTGAAAACCCCTCATCAACTTAGCCATCGACGGGGCAGGAGGCGGCGCTCCCTGAAAAGTCTGCATCATCCTTAGGAAATCCTCTCTGAACTACGCATCAGCGCCTGTGATAGGTAAAACTACTGGTGCCAAGGATGGCACAACAAGAGGATCTGTAAGAGGATCAACAGGAGGTCCCTGATCGGCCATATCTGGTGTATAATCACTGTCTGGAAACTGACGTACAACTGGAGGATGTATCGAAGGCATAACTCTAAAAGATCAAAAGCACACCTTAGATCAGAATAAACAGGGACTGAAAACACAGGAGTAAAAAATGGGAACAAGGGGAGGAAAAATTCATGTTTGTCAAAGAATGACTACACGGCGTGTATAAAAACTACATGGTGTGTCCGCTAAATCCATTAACATGGGAATTTACTCCTTCCACTACTGGTCGTGTAACACACCAAACTACATGGAGTGTATAAAAACTACATGGCGTGTACTTTAACTCTATTCCTCTTCCTGAGTCTCCCTACATGGCTAACCCACACAGTCTAAACTAACCCCAGAACACACGGCGTGTTCCCTAGGAACATGGTGTGTACTAGACAAGGTCTCAGCGGCCCGTTTTGTTAGTTACATGGCTGTCTACACAGCCGACCCTTACACGGCATGTTCCGAACAAACACAACATGTATAAGAGAAGTTAACATTGACCCGTGTTTTTCGTGACACGGCCTGGTACCTGGGACAAGACTACAAGACGTTTTCTTTACCCACACAGCGTGTATGGAAGAAGGTAACACTGACCTGGGTTTTTTGTGACACGGTAGGGTACCTAAAAAAACTACACGGCGTGCTCCTCACCAACACGGCGAGTTCTACTCGAGCATCCCCATCCCATGTTGTTAGTGACCCGGCCGGGTAGACGGCTCGAAACTAAATGGCATGTACCTACCGTACACGGTGTGTTCCTGAAATCATTTCTACAACAGCATGTCCCTACTCACACGGTCAATGACATGGTCTAAAAACTATATGCGGTGTAGTCAAAAAGTACACGCTATGTATTCTAGGTTTTTTAGGCAGTAACACAAAAACTTCACAGAAGCCCAGAAAACATAGAAAACAAGGCAAAGAGGTGCCAAATTCCAATCTGTGTGGGCCTATACTCCCCACAAATAAAATCTTGGAATTTCCTGTAGTCATAGACAAGAGAAAACAGAATCATGATCCACCAATTTCCAATTCAAGAGGGCCCATAACACCTCAAGAATCAAAATTTTGTGTTCATTTAAGAAATGTACAATAAAAACAATCCTCTAACAAAGTAGCAGAGATTCTATCAAGCATCTATCAAAATAGCATGCATAATCTACAAACGTTCTATCACAACAACATGAAATTTATAACACATCCTAGATGGAATGGAAAAAATTCATGGAATTTGATTTCTACAAGTGCCTATATGAAGCATGAGATTTCATACCCTCATCTCATCGGGTTGCGACAGAAATAGAACCAAAATAGTCAAAAAATAACGACACAAAGCATGTGAATCACTCTAGGTGAAATCATATCAAACATAATATCTCAAAACTAGAAAACTATAATAAACGAGGTAGTATGGATTTTCACTGTACACGGGTTAGCTACTCCCAATCACAGCTTAATACCAAAAACCGGATCCGTCCTATCTCTAGCTAAAGGCTCCAAACAGTAAATCTAGAGAAAA
This sequence comes from Viscum album, assembly GCA_963277665.1. Lineage (NCBI taxonomy): Eukaryota > Viridiplantae > Streptophyta > Magnoliopsida > Santalales > Viscaceae > Viscum > Viscum album. Next base: position 682,983,342 of record OY728165.1, read on the forward strand.
TATCCCCGCTGATTCGACTTTGTAATGTCTTGGTTCTGGAAGCCACCTAGAGGCACCTCGTACTTAGTTGGTCACATGGACTCAAGCGCATTTCCCCAAATGCCATAGGTTGCCGACTAAAAGCGAGGGACTTGGGTGCGATAGTTGGGAAACTATTCCCTCATTGGCAGAGTACACAATGGATGTAAACAATAAGAAACAGTGGAAATAGAATAATCCATACACAAGTAAACAGTGGAAGACTAAAGCAATAAACAACTGGAGCACATATATATATATGAAATGATTCATGATACATATGTATAGGAAATATGACAAAAAAAGTCACAATACTGGAAAATAAAAAAGTGCCAAACCAAAGTACAAAATAAAGGTAAACAAATAAACTCTTCAGCATCGCAAGCCATATCTTGGTCCCATGCTATCCTGCCCCAAAGAAATCTAGTACCAGAAGTCGAAAGGCGCTTTCCATTTTCTATACCTGCATCAACATAGTCTGCTTGGGCCAAAAAGGATGGCCCAAATAGTGTGTGAGACTAAATCCCAGTAGGCATCCACCTGAAGATCTGTGCCTAACATTCAGAGAGTGTATGGAGAGTAATAGTATAGTAAGCAGTAAAAAGTAGCAGCAACAGCAGGCAGTAATCAGTAAGCAGTAAAAAAGATGATGGACAACAATAATCAATCCACATAACAACAACAAGTAGTAGTAATAAAATAGCTAACCACAACAGGAAACCCTCTTTGAAGTATCCGTATTTATCCCCTCTAGTCCTACCCAATATGTACCACAACCCTCTGGGAAGTGCACTCAGCCTAACCCCACTGGCGGGGTCATATGAAATTATAATTCTCTCTGGGAAGCTCACTCGGTCAATTCCCATTTTAGTCAAGGCTAGTAAAAAACTCTTTGAGGAAGATCACGTGGTCTAACCCTCTTATCCCCACGGTATAGAGGCTTTCTGAAGAAGAAATCTCGATCAATTCCTCCTAGAGCCTCTGGCATATCACAGACTCTCTGAGGAAGCTCACTCGGTCAATTCCTCCTCTAGCCTTCGAAGGTTCTGAAATAGAATTCAAACCAGGTAAGACTCTCGGAGGAAGCGCACTCAGTCTACCCTCCTATAGTCTAAAGAAAATAAAATACTCTCTCAGAGCTCACTCGGTCCATCCCCTGTAGTCTAATGTCCAAGAATCTTTGAGGAAGCTCTCTCGGTCTACCCTCCTACAGTCTATAGTGTCTAAGACACTATGGGAAGCTCACTCGGTCTATCCCGTATAGTCTATAGCACCGGGTTCTCTCAGTATCATGCTAGTCAGTGCGTAATAATGATATAAGGCCAAAATACACCTATAGAGATAATTGGCTATCCAAAGTACACCTATAGAGATACTTGGATAACAGTCTATAGGGAAACAAGAATGTTATATAAAAACACTCCATCCTATAGAAACAAGGCATGCAAATAGGTGTAATAGACAAGGAAACGAAGACCCAAAAGTCAATAACAGAACAAACATGGCATGACATCCAAGCACAAAAAATTATCCTCAAACATGAACAAATTACCTCTACACCAGCATACATGGATTTCAGGAAAACAACAGGGTAAAAAGGTAATCACACAATACCCCGTTCATAGGTATTGGTGGGATTTGTGCATAAAACTCGATGTCTTTGAACGGTAAGGCACAAACCACTTACCTCGATCCTAGGGGATTGATATACTTGAACCATGATGACTAATTCTCCCATGAACATCATAGATATGAGAAAACGATGAAAATGCTCAAACCATGATAACATGAGAAAGAGGAAGAATCAAGGAATGGGACACAAGAAGAAGGATTAACTCAGTGCTGCGGTTCCAATGAAATTGATGGCGGTCGAATAGGCCAACAAATGGAGGCTCGGGAAACTGGAGAATTTTTGTGGTCGTATGACATATCTCGGTTGAACCAGACCTAGAAGAGGATGTTTGTGGGGATCAGGTGCGACCCCAGTCCGTTTAATGAAAAAAACAATGTACTCGACATGTACTTTTATAGTACACTACGTGTACTAGGTTTTTTTGTAATATGCTTAAATCGGCATCCACATCACCCCTACACACCATGTGTGTGGCCCGGACACGACTAGCACACAACTTCGAGCGGGAAAAGAGTACACGGCGTGTACTCAGAAAGTACACGGCGTGTACTTCAAAAATTTACAGAAACTCCATTTTTCTCAAAAACTCGAGCAAAACAAAGGCATACCTGAAAATGAAGATCTGGGTTCTTACAAATACCAATAACAAATTCCATGGATAATAAATCCCAGATCCATTATTAGATCTCAATGGTTTGTGTGAAAACTATATTATCCAAGTTATCATCCATCACTAGCTAACATGTGATATAATGAGGGAAAAAATTGGCAATACTCCACCTCATTTAATCCCACCATAATTTTAATTGATCTTCCCTATACATATTCCATAATATAAGAGTATGTACAACCCATGTAGATGTGTGATTCTAAATCAATACCTAATCTATAATTGTTTCCAAAACCATATTTTGTCTCTAAAAAATGACAACATGTTCCCCTACTTCAAAAAATTTATATGGTGAATCTATCGAAGATATTTGATAATGGAAAACCATATAGTCAATGTCAACCAATCGATCCTCCCTTAAACACTATAAAAGTAATGGATTTAACAAAACTGAATAAAGATATGAGGCACCCTTATCCTACACAAGGGTAAGTTTTAATGAATCCAACTTCCCTGATGCATCCTCCAAGAAATGAAAATTAGACCTTATTATAATAGAACATGCCACCATGTTTTCCTTCCCATGAGTTCAGACTATCTAGAATTCATATTCCTATTGGTACTTCAATTGATACATATATCTCATTTTTATATATTTTTTAATATATACATTTTTATTAAATGGTATGAGTAAAAAATAAATTACTCTTCTAAAAGACAGTACCTCCACATCATTAGAGTGAAGTATTCCACTTCTAACTCCATGTTATGAATCTAGTAGTTCTTCTCATGGGGTCTGTTTTGTTCGGATTTTGAGGCTTGGATGGGATAAATATAATGGTTTTATTGTGGGAAATTTTTTATGGTAATGACCATGAACATCATACTATAACTTTTTATACTAATAAAAAGTCCCAATGGTTCCCTCATTTGTAACTAGGTAAAAATATATTTCCCAATAAATACCTCTTCCAAAAGATAGTGCATCCACATAATTATAGAGATGTTTCCCACTTCTTACTCCAAGTTATGAATCTAGTAGTTCTTCTCATGGGGTCTGTTTTTTTTTCGGATTTTGAGGCATGGATGGGATAAATATAATGATTTTATTATGCATAATTTTTAATGGTAATTACCATGAACATAATACTATAATTTTTATACTACTAAAAAGTACCAATGGTTCCCTCATCTATAACTAGGTACAAAATTTCATACCAAAGGCAGGAAGTCACCTGGGGTTTTAGGCCCAATGACTGTTGGGGACATTCATTGTTAAAGAAGATGTGTGATCATGCTCATCACAACATTGGGGGGGGATTAATTCCCACTATGTGAGTCTCATATAGATTTAATATATGTTTGTGAACCTATTCCTATTTTCTATCTGTGATGAGTTACCCTAAAAAATGATCATTGGTTAATTTTATTTCATTCCAAAAATTATGTTCTATTTGTAGTGAATTTTTTAGTTTGTCACGGAGGTTCTCCATCAGTCTCTTGTAATGGGATGCTACTTATGTTTTCAATTTTTATAAAAATGTCCTTCATAATTTTCAATCACACAAGGATGAGGATAATATTCCAAGGATGGGATTGAGCTGTTATTAGGCATCCTATATATCCAAGATATTATAGGAATAAAACTGACATGTTTTATTTGAATTGTATAGTATAATTTTCATGTGGAGATAACTTATATGGGTAAGTTTGGGAAACTGATTGTTCTTGATCAAGTCCTAGATGGACATCACACATATCTTAAATATGAATAGAATAAATGTATTTTATGTTTAATCATTTATGCCATGCATTATGATATTTGTATTTTTATTTTAGTGACTTACATATGTCATGTTTATTGTAGTTCTATATTCCCATGTGAGCTATAGTCTGGGTGAGAAATAAGGGATGAAAACAATCACTTATTAATTTCTCATGCTATGTAACTAATGTGATGAGACCATCTTGAAAAGATTAATTATAAACATCAAGAATCAGATGGAATTCCTTCATATCTTGGTCATCATAGGAATCAGAGTAATCAAAGTTCTGTATATTTCAGTGTCTGTTGATGGATGGGGAAGAGTAATCATCCCATAAAAAATACTTGGTCCCACATTTTGGAATTTCCTCATCCTAAACTAATATTAAAAGCGATTTTTATTTCAGATTGAGACATAGTAATCCACCCAAAATATCATCATTATTTCAAGAATCAGAGTTCTCAGAGTTAAATAACACCTCAGGAACTGTCCCCATGGTATATTCCCTTCTGTTGAGGATTATATGGCATACCACTCATTGGGGCTTCTCATATATATGTTTCACAGGCTAGTGGATACTCATGATTTGAGTGATGAGATTATTTCAAATCCATATGATCATGTGAGATAATATATGTGTGATAAAAATGGATAATAAATGATCAATATCATCACATAGAGTCTAGGTTACTTATGTAGTGGGACAACACTATAGAGATTGAACCTGGAAGGGGTATACTAAATATACTAAATATTGTAGGATTAATATTCTTCAAAAATCCTTTTGTTGAGGATTACACTTGAAGGTTTCATTGGATATTGGGAAATATCATATTATATCAATTGTTTGGAATTACACTTTGAGGATTCCCTTTTGACATGTTTACATACCTGATATGCGTCGATTCTCCACTATCCCATATATGATGAAGAGTATCAACATGGCATATATGATGACATCAAACTAATAATTTTGGTATTTCTAATTGAATTCACATAAACCTAGTGGATTATCTAGAGGTTTTTCTGTGATAATTTTTTTCTTTTCTTGAGAAAATTGCATGATTTAGGTGGTCTATTCTTGAATAAATCACATGTCCTGACTGTTTTGTCTATATGGTGTCAAATCATACAGCTAACATTCCCTGGTGTCATTTACAAGAGTTGGAAGGACTCATATGAAGGGTGTTACTAGAGTCAAGAAAACATGTTTTGGAGGGTGTCTCATGTCATGGATGAAATTTATGGATGGAATCATGAGTCCTTCCCAAAATGTTTTGAGGGAATCATGAGTCTCGATTGACATTCCTAGTGGGTGTCACTAGAGATTAGTTGACATGTATAAATGATTATTAAAGACTTATCTACCATGATATGGTATCCAAATATGAGCTATTAGATGTATTTCAAATACATCACAAGGCTTTGGTGATAGGCTAAGGTGAATTCATAGCACAAATGTGTCGTTCAAAGGGAGAACTGTGTGATTTGAATTAAAATTTATGGAAGACATCACATGACCCAAATACCATGCTGAAAGAATTTCAAGAGATATGGGAGATAGGTCAAAATGAATTTAAGTGTCTTGTATGATTGACTCGAAGAACATGGGGGTGAGAGAATTTGTTTTACAGCTAATTCATCCACCATTAATATTAATTCTATCATTTTTATTTGACTATTTTTTAGATTCATTTTGTGTTAATTTATTTAACGAAATGTGTTATCCAAAATACATGTGGGGTTATTCATGTGACCTGCATGTTCCCTTTAAATGACCTATTAATAATTATGCTATGTGATTAATGCATGGAACATGATAGTCCTATGCATTTTACAGAACATTACCAGACATCAGACTTGCCAGTCGCTAGATCAGTGACTCTGCGAAATCTTTTCAAGTGATTGAGTGAAATTTAAATAGTTATTTATCTTTATTGGGATTGGTAGGCATGAATTCTTCTTGACTGGGTGGAGAATTTATAGGCATCACCACCATAGTTGATCACATGTTTTCACTGTGTATCTGGTGTTGATGAAAATTGTCGTCGGTGAAGGGGTTTGGAACCACGGGTCTTCTTGAGAAACTGTCGTGGATCTATTAATGGGATTCATCTTATTTCCAATTACCATGAGTCCCTTTTCGGGGCCTCCATCATTGTATTATATCCAACTAATGGGGACATTCCTGATCATGTTGTTACACTGAATGACAACAATATTGTAATATTGACATGTCTAAGGGCCTTTGTAGGACTGATGCGCATGTTGAAAGGCCTTTTACATTTTCTATATGGGTGTCCTGAGACACTTCCCAAGGAAATGGGGCTTTCATGGTGTTTCTATGAGATTAAGTAGGCCTTTTGAGGAGTATCATGAGATCGTGTTACATTCTTCCTTAGTTCATCACAAGCGTTTTATGACCCTGATAGGCTTCTAAATACCCTCTTTTTTATTTCCTTTTGTCTTATATTCCAAATGTCGAGTGTCATTAAATACTATATGAATATATTAAAAATAAATTACCCTAGTTTTTGATTATGTGTTGTGTGAACAAAAATGTCTTATGGGGATTTCTAAGCAGTTCATGGGAAGCCCCATCTATTTTTTCATAGGGGGCGAGAAGGGAATCACCTTGTTAGCTGAACATATCTAAGGATTTCCATGTGATGAGGATGAAAAGGAATAAGGACATTGTGATATGAGAAGGGTATTTTTTCACAGACTCAAGGTGTCTTGAAAACTCTTTGGGTATCATCACATGATATTTAAGACAATGAATGATTCACTCATTCTCCCATTTTATTTCCTTCTTTTTATTCTAAAAAGGTTCATAGGGAACCTATTTTTTAGGATATTCTCAAGGGACATCAACCATACCATTGGTGATATGTCACATGAATTTTTCAACCACTAGTGGGTCTCCACCATTTGGAAATATTCCCTCCCATTTTCAAAGGATGTTTTGTTTAATTTTTTATGTGCTTTCTTTAGATAAAACACAGAAACTAGGAGAGATTACCAAAAATGCTATTACGTGATCACCAGTTGACCATAGGGCCCTTGTAAGATAATTAAGAGTTAATGAAATTTGTTCCATCAGGTCCAATGTATGTTACATTCTCCATGCAGAGTCCTTACATGAACTTAATATTGTCACACATTCGTGAGTCCCCCTGAGGGCTCATGCAATCCGTAGGTCTATGACATATTCTTTTTCCCATCCATATGCGGCTAAGATAGTACGAATATTCATGTATTAAATATTTTGTGAATTTTTAATGCCCATTTCATGGGTTTTGAAAAATAACCCCCTCAAGAGAATCATCTGTGTAGACGAGGGCATGGTTCTGGAAAATGTAAATTTGTGCCTTAGCCATCGGGGTTATCACAAATCAGTGTCTTGGGTGATGTATGGTCTATCGGGTGACACATTTTACTTCATGGAACACAATATATATAGAGGTATAAAGGGAATATTTATCCACCAATTATCATTCATATATAATTCTCTCTCCCAACCTTCATCATGTTCCCCTATCCTAAGACCATTATGTGAGTCCTGGTCATGAGTTTTGTTCGTGAGACCCAATCATGAGACCACGTTTCACGAGAAAATTCCCCATGAGACTGCTCTTACTCTACCACATTTCAAGTACAAAAAAGAACCATACATTGGTATTTTCATGACATTCAGTGATGGGGATTTAAGTTTTTATGAGCGTTTTTAGGGTCAAATAGTTCAAATTACAAGATCGATTGATAACCATAAAATCCATGTGAAAATATCTAGGTAATCATCTATCTATAAAGGGTACATATAATTTTCCAATTCCATACAGGGGTTATGCGACTCATGAGTCCTTGAGAGGTGAGGAAATTATTGAACACATCATGATGTTTCACAAATGAATTATTGATTATTGTGATGTGTGTGATGATGCCTGGATTTTATCTAATTGTTTGTTATAATATTTTATATTATCATTGTCTCACATTTGTCACTTAATTATTTTATTGATTTCTTCTAGATCCCATCAATATTTCAAAATTATGTCCAAAGAAAGGTCCATGATTTCTTGGAATCATAATTATAATCCTTAATATCATGTTTATGCTGATAATGAGTGTCTTAATAGATTCCTCTCATTTGTGCTTCAGGACTATTCATTATCTCAAGGATTCCTATATTAATGTTTGTTTTATTGGATGATGCATATATCCCTCTTCTAGAATCTTATATGCCATCTCTTTGGGGGTCATACTCACTTGATTGTGTCCAGATAAAAATTAATGAGGACTATTGACTGATCATATCTCTATCTGAAGAATTATCTTACATATTGGAAAATTCTCCCTCATGTCCATATGTCTTTGAATTTTCTCATAAACCCATTGATCACAATTATTCACGAATATTTTCATCCCCTCTAAAAAATACTAGCTCTGAATGGGGTTTAAAGTTGGATCACAAACCTTTTGTTAATTTATCTGATAAATGGGAATGGTCTTTTTGGTTTAGGGAATGTTTCATATATTTTTCTGATCATATATACAGAGTTCATATTTTGGAATATTTGTGGGTTTCCTAGTTCATCATTTACCACAATCTTATCCTTATTCGAGAGATGATCTTCCATTGTTTCCCTAGAACCAAAACATTCCATATTTCTTATGGTGATGTGGGTATTGTACATTGATATATCTACCAATTGGGTGGTATCCCTTCTCATTGAGAGATGTTTGATAAACTCATTCATATTGAGGATATCTAGTATGATATTTTTCAGACCATAGTTTTGCAACAGGATATTATTATTATTGTAAAATATAAATTGAATAAGTATCTAAAAATATGGTCTCTCATTTATTTCACATATTTGTTCTCAATCATTATTTACTATAGATGAGATATTCCAACTATTATACACCAACTTCAGTTCCCTTCTTATCAAGTTTGTGAAGGAACTTTCTCATATTATGTTATCTTGGTAGATGGGTATTATACCACATGGGGATACTGAGTGAATTCAATGATATCCCAATAACTCATGTTTACAGGTATTATATCCATGATTTTTATGGGATTCTACTCGTGGATGGGGATGTAGGATCAGAGATCAGAGTTATTACATTGGTGATGGAAGTGTTTCTTGAGGAAGGATGGAATCTAATTTGGACGTTTCAGTCCTTGAACAACTTTACACGATATTGTTCTATATTCAATAAGGTAGAACCCCTTACGGAATCATTAGGCCTCTACAGTTTCTATGTGGCTGGATGGGGGAGAACATTCATTGTTATGAATATTAAGACACCACATGAATCCCCAATCTTTTATCCCTCCATAGATTATTGAATATATTTGGGGTTGGGGATATGTCACTAAGCCCCACCGTGGTTAAAGATGCACTGAACCAATATGATAGATATAATTTTGATACATTTCAAGAAACGCCCAGACATATAATTGATAACAAAAGCAGCTCTCTTAATTAAAGGTTCTATATGATATCTCTTCAGGATGGGGTTATCAAAGCTATATTGGACGATCTAGTAATATGTGAACCATATTCCCTTTATCAACATTCTATTTAATTTTAATGTATTCAATTTTTCACCCATCTTCCCTTGGTATGAGTTTGAGGGGATCAAAATCTTGGAGCCATTCACCATTTTTGGATGACTCTGCCACGTGAGAATACTGATAATGAGATCATACATCCACCTGTAGACACTTAAATTTTTCATATCAATGATTATTACTAGGATTGGGTAATGGATTGCCTAGGTGGTTTGGTAAACTTGTTGGTTCATCATGTTGACAAATCCTTTTCCTCCCCAACATCATTGTTAGTGGCGATGATGTAGTTGATCGAAAATCTGGGTAACATTTCAAGAATGTGGCCTCATTTGAGTGTTGACTATTTTTATGTTGAAACAAACATTGTTTAGAAAGTTAACCACCCATCATAAGCCACATATGATATTCTTATATAGAGAAGGGAATATGAGGCACCTTATCTTGTTTTTCATTAGTTCAAATGGTTAGATATTCTCATATTGTTCATAAATCACTAGTTGGAGAGGATCAAGCACCAAATAGGTTGATATAGAAAAATATTCATTCATTTATCAATGAGACAACCTTGGAAGTATTCCATATCCAAGTGTAATGAAATCACCATTTATTTCATGACATGGGTGTTGGTTGTTTCAACTTATAGTCCATATCTGAAATTATGAAGAAAATCATCTTAACTCAAAAATATATGGCTTTAATTGAATGATATATGCTAAATCTTATATATGAGTCCCCTTTTTATAGGTATATATGGGAGGAATCTAGGTAATTGTACTAGGGTAATCATTTGATATCTGAACTGCGTGCTCAAGTGGATTTCTAGACTGCCCATATATAGGTATGTGAGGATATTGGTGCATGTCAGAGCACTAACCTATCAATATTATCATCCTCATTTTCAACTTCTCAGAAGAGGGTTAAGGAATTTTCTACATTATTTGAGACCCTCTATTATGGGGTAGAAGAAGATGAGTCTGGGAGATTATTACTCCAAGAATCAATTGATACTTCTCTCAAGACTCTTACTGATATTACCAGTATAGCCAACCAACTTTTATCATGACTTGACTATAGTAATACACGTCATTTTGATGATACTTGAATGAGACTCAAAAACATAAATATTCCACCCATTTTTTGCACAATGTGAACTGAATAATTATTTTAACATTTAAAAATACAATCTAGTTTTTTTATTCATGATGTGCAGGAAATTTCATTACTCAGATATTATGAGAATCACAATTGATACCCATCTTTTGAATAACATCATTTAAACCTCAATGTCTAGATCTAAAATATTTAAATCATAATAGATTCGTTTTTATAAATACTCTTAAATAAACACCAACATGAGATTATTTAATGACAGTATGTTCTAGTTAAATTTATATCACCAAATTTGAAGAATGAATTTCTTGGTTAGGACACATGTCTCAACGGGAGAGTTCTGTGTATTTTACTTAGGTAGATAGGATTGGAATTATTTTCTTGAATATAATGAGGCCATGTAGCGGGCCTTTAAATATTCTATAGTCTATGAAACTGGTATTATTTAGATTATGGACCTTCATATCATACCATTAATTGTTTTTAGTATAAATTTTTTATCTTAAACTATTTTTTACTGTAGATGAGGATCCTTTATGTTGTACCTCGATGTGATTTAATTAACATTCTTTTATCTTAGAACAAATATTTATTTAGATTAAGGTATTTTACCTTGGAGCTAATATAACATTTGTTTGAGTTCTTTTATATCACAGTTTATATTTTTTTAGTTTGGGTTCTTTTATCTTAAACCTAGTATCTCTTATGTATAGGGTATTTTAACTCAGAACACATATTTCTTTAGAATAGGGTCTTTTATCGAAGACATAATATAACTTTATTTTATTTTATTTTATCTCATACCTGATATCACATTATTTTAGGTTATTTTATTTTGGACATGATATCTCTTTAGTTTAAGGTCATTTAGCTTAGACTTGATTTTGAAATTATTTAATGTCTTTTAGCTCAAACGTGATACTTATTTAGTTTTAATTATTTTATCTTAAACCTAATATTTCATTAGATTAAGGTCCTTTATCTTGGACCTGATATTGCTTTATTTTAATTTTTTTATCTAGAAAAAGATATTGTTTTAGTTTTTGGACTTCTATCTCAGACCTGATATTTCATTACTTTACAGTATTTTAGCATGTACATGATATTTATTTAGTTTAAAGTATTTTATCTCAAACCTGATATTGCTTTATTTTTTGGTATTTTACTTCAGACCCGATATTTTATTAGATTATGGTCTTTCATCTCAGACCTAAAATTACATTAGTTTAGGGACTTTAAACTTAGTCCTAATTTTAGATTAGTTTAGGGTCTCTCAACTCGGAATTAATGTTTCATTAGTATTGGATATTTTAGATTTCGCACTGTATTTATCTATTTTATGGTCTTTTATCTTGAACCTAATATTAAAGGCCATGGAATATGGTTCATACCTTATAGGAATGACCTAAAACACCTTGAGGTTCTAGTTTATTCCATGGTTTATCTAGGGATCATGAATATTGCAGTTCATTTCTTGTAAGGAGGATATTCATTTAACTAGTTGGTTGAATCCCTTATGCATCTAAATCATGTACATAAAAATATGATATCCACTATTTTCACAGGGTAACGGAATATATATAGAAGTAATATCGGTTGAGGGATAAATATATGGATTCTAGGTCCTCATGGATAGTTGGATTGTGGATGATGTAAATCATAACAAAAAATAATGAGTCTGTGAATATGATATGGGGAAGACATTTTAGGGATGCCTCATAACACCATAAGGTGTCTATTTCTACTGTGGTGTTTTCAGGGATCACAAGGATTGAAGATATTTTTAGAATGAGAATAATCCATTAATTGGTAGGTTGAATCCCTTAGGCTTCAGAAGCGCCTCCACGAAAAATTGGATCTCCTCCTATTTATGAGGGCTATAATAGATTTATCAATACTCAAACATCTAGATGATGAGGATGGGTATGGGAGGAAAGCTATCTATGAAGCGGTCTATCCAACAAGGTAAATTTAGCTCTTAATCATGAAGATAAATCCCTATGGCCTATGGTTTCAAATCATGTGGTGTGGGCCACCAAAGTTTTGATATTAACGTGTTACATTCTATCATTAAGAAAGGTTAAAAACACATTCATGTAATTTCAGGGATGTCAGATCATCTTGGCTAGTATGGTATATATATTTTTAATCATGGTCTAAAGTACTCTGATTGGGAGGATGATATGGGATAGTCATACTAAGAGTAGTTCAAACACATAAATGTGTTGAGTGCTTCTATGATGATGTCAGCACTCATAAAGATTGGAATGTTCTATTATGGAGTGACATAGTTGGTTAATGGCTATGAGAGCATATTCATGAGCCATAGGCATGCATACATAATCATTCGAAGGTTACCTTGACACTAGATATCATTTCTATGGGCCATGGATGGGTTATGGTGATCCATGGTACTCAAATTGTGATATTTGATTTTTCAAAAATGAAATATCCATGATTGGTTTGAGAACCCTAAATTTTATGCCACTAACTCAAGAACATATTATCAAGGTGAGGAGATGATAAAAATATTTTCTCTAAATTTTTCCCAAACTAGGTGGTCCAAAAAGCATATATTTACTATGTCTACATCGATGACCACATGTTCATTATGACATATTTATTTGGGCTCTAAACATGGTCTATGAAGAGTTTATAGATCAAATAATTGTATTTTTATCAGTTCTCCCTTTTCATTTTTTCATCCTTGAATGTTTTGATTCTATTTTTCTAGCAGTTTTGGGTCTTATGATTTAGACCATTATAGGCTTCTGTTTAAGGTTGTATAACATTGACCAAATTTCAAGTAGTTTAAGTTCATTAATCATATTTACACAATTTGATATATGTTTTACAAGATCCTATTTATGATACTCAAGGTCATAAGAACTCCAACATCCTTCTAGGGGGTGGAGGAAAAGTTATAAATCACAACATGGGGTTCCCATTTCATGAGTAATGATATGTTGCATACATACTGGGTGTGTCCCATAAAACTTTGATATGTTAGGTTCCACCACATTATTATTGAGGCTCACATGAAATATAATCCTCTTTATATTGGACCATGATGTCGCTGATTGGTAGGTCTCTATCCCTTCTGCATCAATACAATGGCCAAACCAAGATAACTTTTTTCTTTTCCAATGATTTTGAAATGTGTGCGGAGTCTTGAGGTGCTCCATACATGATGTGTGTTATATGGATTGAGGTTCTATTAATATATTATAGAATCACCTTGTACTATGGTTGAATAAGGTAAATATCCTATGTTACATCAATAAGGAATGAAAAATGGGTTATGGTATCTATAACATATCATCATGTGGTGGGTATTTTTTTTTCAAGATGTTTAATATCATGAGGTAATTACATTTTCTGTGTATTTTATTATCATGTGGTAAGGATGTATTTAACTGAAGTTTTTCATCATGTTGTAAGGTCATTATAACTAACATGAATTAATGGAAATGATGTGGTTTGGAAATAGAATGAATGTATGGTCACCACAATTAATCTCATGAAAATGATAATCAAACCACAAGTAGTTCTAAAGAGATGTGCAATTTAACGTCATGCGACAATGACACCGATCGCCTGACATGAAATAATGGTATCATAGATGGGCCTATAAATTTAATTGTGAGTTTCAATATATATCCCATTATGATTGGAATCATGACACACCTAGTTATTAAATGGGAAATAATCTACACAATTTGGACCCATACATAGATGTGAGAATTGTTTCTCCTAGTTGTTATACATGGGCATAGTATTGAAGACCCAAGTGTCACTATGTATCATGAGATGACTTGATTCAGTCTAAATGTAGTTCACAAGGAATTGTGTATTTTTTCGCCATGCGGAAAGGTTAAAGAAGTATTGGAATTGAAAATGGTGATGTTGTGGATGGGCCCAAGGATGGAAGTCTTTGTGTCACTTTGTGTCTCATTAAAATAAGAATCAAGCATCATATAGATCATGAGGAACCATATAGTTTAATGTCACTTGGAAATAACATGGGATCCCAAATTTAAAGAGGGATGGAGTTGGTGGAGTTTTTGAAGAAGGACAACCCCATTTGTATTGGCCCTTCCGGTGAGTTTCATTATAGTGTGTAGGTTCATGTTGTTCAAGGGACATTAATTGTGCGGTTTAACATCATGGATAAATTACTCATTGAATTCTATTTAAAGTCTTGTGTTTAGGATGAATATTTTCATGTCAAAATCTAATATTCCATATGTGTGTAGGGAATCCCTTACCGAGTCTCCTAATCCCATGTGACATTTTCTCAGTGTGAGAAAGGATTCTAAAGTGTACCTCTCAAATTGAGTAGACATTTAACCACAATACATGGGTCTTTTGTATCATGTGGTGGTTGAATCAAGATATTGGATTGGATAATCCCTATGTATTTCCTTAGAAATGAAAATCAAGAAACATGTAGTTCTAGGAAGCACATATTGTTTAACATCATTTGGTAAGGATGTGGGTTACTCTACATCAATGAAGATGGACATTGAAGGTTAGTGTAGTTTAAATTCATGTGTTAATGATGTTGGATCACCTGCCATGAAGGAAAATGGATGTTTTGGATTCGTGCATTTTCAATGTCATGCGATAATGACATTTTCCTTACAGTTTAGTGTCATGTGGAAGGGAAATTTTTCAGAAAGTTTAGTGTCATGCAGTACGATCATATTCATTATGGTTTAGTTTCATTTGGAAAGAACATAGGATCACCTGACCTGAAATAAAATTAATCCTTTGGTTGGCCCCAATAATAAGGGTTTGGGAATCACTATGTATCCTATGATTGAAGGAATCGAGCCATACATAGTTCTCAATGAACCATGATGTTTAAAATCATTTAAATATGAAAAATGAAAAGTATTATTCGGATTCAGATGCCCATGTGATGAAATCTATGAAAAGTATTTCATGATAAATCTTGCATTAGTGGGTGGTGTGATATGCTCCACATCCATAGTGGCTAATGAGTGGGCTCCATTAGGATAAAAAATATGTATTTCATAAGTCCCTTACTAAATAGTTTCTAGTTTCGAGGGCTTCGTCCTCGACATAATTGGGGTTTTGAGAGCCAGTACAAATTCCCCTTAGAGGAATGAATGAGGGAGATCTTTTTTATTAAATTTATGTGTGATCTGATTCTATTGGACTTCTTGAATCTACAGTGTGTGCAATCTTTTAACATCTAGCCATTCCAATTCATCCAACAAATTTTTCATTTTTTTCCTCATATAATAGATTTATATAGATTTATATTAAGACTAAATTCAGTTGGACCTCTATGGGTAACAAATACTTTGTCCCATACAGCAATGAATATGGCGTTTATTGTGTGGCAGTATGAATGGTAGTATAGTAGGCCCTTAAATTATAGATGAGTTTTTCTGGAAAATACTTCTTCTCATTGTTCACCATCCTATGGAGTATATTCAATAGTGTCTTATTAAATGCCTCTATAATTCTATTTTCTAGTAAATGATAGTGATATGAGTGACTGGACTTGATATTATACTCCTGGTATAATTTCATCAATCATGTAGAACAAAAGTTGGTGTTGGTTCCTATCATCATTGTGTAAGAAACCAATTCATGGTGATGATATTATACTTCACAAAGTGGATGATTTTATTTTTCCTAACATCCTTTAGGGTTATTTACTCATTCAATTTGAAAAACATGTCGGTAGATGTTGGAATTTACATGAACTAATTATCTGTTGTTGGGTCATATTTTCTAACAACATTCATTTCCTAAAAGGAAAATGGATGAGAATATTTAGCCATATATAGATATTACGGAGGCTAGTGGGCGATGTTTTCATGGATCAGGAAGGCATGAAATATATTGGTGAATTCCATGTAGTATTTTATCAATGTTTTTCTAGTAATTTCAAATCCTATTGTTTTGGTGGTAGAGCCTAGTTCCAAATTGGTGGGTGTCTCAAGATCTTTCATGGGCATCTTCCATGAATTCATAAATCCCTCATTTTAATATTCACCTGATAAGGATTCCATTTATGTCTCGTTTTTAGTGGTTCTTTTTCATTTTGACCACCCTGTAGAGTGAAATTTGATACCCCAAACTGAATTTGTTCCCTTATAGGACAATATGTTCATAGAATCTTGTTTTGGACATAGAAAATTATGGGATACATGCATCTTGGGGTGGTTGTTGGCTTATCAGACTCTAGGTGATGATGAACTATTTTATTTCCTCTAAATCACATATGATTATTGATGTGACTATTCCATGGTGTGTGATATAGATGATCGTTTCATCCTGATTAGGGTTGGCGAAGATTATGGATGCATTATCTAGTGTGTGTGTCCATGCATTCTGTGATTGGGGAACAAAATGCACCATGGGATCAAATGGAAATTCTACCATCATTCCCCAAATGTATCCATTTATAGGGTCTATATCATCCTTTTCAATGGAATATTCACCATTTATCTACTTTATCACCAATATTGATTCCCATTTGATATTAATGTTGGAAATGTGAAGTTGTAGGTATCCTTATAATAAAATGATGAGGGATTGGTATTCTCCCTCATTATTTGGGAATCCTTCAAATTGTGAGAATGAGTATGAAAAAAAAGCATTGCATTGAGAGACCTATACAATCCCAATACCAACCTGATTGAGCATTGGCTTTTCCATTAATATTATGACAGGACTCTAGAAGGATTCATTAAAGTACTACTCTATTGTCTAGTAGTGTCAAGGACATAGAAGACCTCCTCATATAAAAGTTTGGAGTCCTCCGATTTATCTTTTGGGGTAGAATGTGTTATGACGAATTCATACAGCGCTTTCTCATTCATTGACTTCTATTAAACGAACCAAATTCCATTATGATCTAGAATGATGGCCTATCAAGACAAGATCCCATACAACATAGGTTGTCCAATGATGTACTCGTGTGAATTTGTTTGACTTACCAGATGTAATTAATGGTTCTTCAAGTAATACCTCAATATTTTCACTAATAAAATGATTGCAAGAATGTTCTTATCGATATCATAGTATCTTTTCTTAGTACCTTGCATCATCGAATCAAGGAATTAAAGACTATTCTCACATCACTTGTCATTTTTTGTGTGTGGATGATGCCTAGTAAGTGCTCCATGGTTTCCACATATAAAATGAGTGTCCTCCCTTTCACCAAATATAACAAAATAGGTAGGTTTAATAAGTAGTACTTGATACATTTGAAGTACTTTTTTTAATAATCATCCCATTGATAGGTGATTATCTTTTCTATTTTCCTACTAATGGGGATACATTTTCCTGTTAGGAAGTAAATGAATCACCAAATGTAGGTGAGGTTACCTTATTGTCACCTAAATTATTTGAGATTTAGGGGGGTGACATTTCTTTAATAGAACTACCATTCTCCGGATAAACCCCAATCTCATAGTGGCATACCAAAACGTAAAGAAAATTTTCTAATGTTACCCTAAAAGCACATTTGTTCATATTCACCTCCATATTTTCCTATCAATATTTTTTAAAATCATCTAGCGATTCATGGAGTGATCACTTCACTATCAAGATTTAACCCCCAGGTCATCGACAAAAAAATCTTCAATATTTCATAGTAATATTCTAAATATGTGGAGAATGACATGATGATACATAGAGCCGTTGTTCATTAATCTAAATGGCATTTAATGATAATAGAAGATCCTATGACATTCTCTTAAGGCAGTGCCTTCTTCATCATCAGAGTCCATTTCGACTTGATTTTACCATGAGTACCCATCAATGGAGGATATGTATTGGAAGCAAGAATTCACATTGATCAATTGTTTTGTGATTGGAAATATGAAATTATCTTCGAGAAAGGCCAATTTTGTTTTTTAAAATCAATGAAAACCACAATCTACATGCCCTTTTTCATGATGGGGAAGATGTTGGAAATAAATCATGGGTATTGTACTTCATGGACAATTTTGGCTTTGGTCAATGTTTTAAATTATGCCACTATATTTTTGACAAGAGAGGGGTGCATCATATTATATTCCTACGTGAATCATTGACGATCATCATGTAATCTGAGATTATGCATAGCCACTTGTGGTTTAAGTATAGGAATTTCTATTCCAAATGAACTCATATTGGTGATTCCTTAGAAATTCAATGTACAACTATTGATTTTCGAGGGGAAGGGTGGAACTAATCAGATTATGCTATATTTTATCTTATATTCCTAGAATTATATACCTGAGCTCATCTTTGGTATTAGACAAACCTTATTCAAATGACAGAGGGTAATTCTTGATATCATCCTCATCTTCCTCCAATATTGATTATATGGATTCCTTTTCATATGCGGATGGATGTATTAGGGATTCTATATCTCTATCTGGGTGAGGAGGATATTAGAAGAGAGATAATTATTCCTTGTTATCTATATTATCATAGAGATATTCTAGAACAAATTTTTTTACTTAGACAATGAGGAATGGTGGGGCTTAGACAACTGGGCATAGATCTTATACCTCAGCCATATTTATATCGAGCATATAGTTTTTTTCAAGCATACTCTTGGGATTCACAGGGGAGGTACCCAGGACCTTTGGAGATTCAACCTATATATATTTAACCACAATTGGTTTCATGACTTCATTATTGTCGAAATTTTATTCATCACATGTGGACTTAAAGGTATAGAAGGGGTGTTGTCACCATGTAGTATGTCAACTTTTCCATTGATGGGATACATTAAAAACTGAAGGAATATTGATGGTACCTCTAAGTGACTATGGATATAAGGCCTCTTTAGAAGGATATTATATGATGTTTCTTACAGAATAACCATAACCTCAATAATATATATGAGTTTACCATACAGTGATTTCAGTTTAAACATCCCAAGGTGATTTTTTTTTCATATTTATCATGCACATGAATGGTTTGTTTTGTGGGAGATAAATCTCATTATTCATATCCCTAATGTCGGAGGGTTTGAACTTGGATGAGGCTGATCCCATATCAATTATCAATCTGAACACTTTGGATATTGACATTATTTAATCTACCTGAAACATTTAAAGGCCTAATATGTCCTTGTAAGTCCTTTTCTTGATTTTGATCAGTGAATGAGATGGTGGAAAGATATATATAGGGTATATTCTCCACTATATATACATATGCAACAAAAACATATGCCTTTAACTCTTATGGGCTCTAGGGAGATTAAAAACGTTCCTACTTGAGTTCATTAGAAAGATGGAGCCCATAAATGATTTATAGATTGGTTGGGACTACAGATAGCTATTTTAGGATGTCATACTTATCTTCCAATGTTCAGCGCTTCTTGATATGGGGCTACTCCTAGGAATGAAGATCAGGGGATGATGAAATATATGTGGATATGTGTGGGGATTATGTAGAAGTCAAGGAGAAACTGCCTTCCAGTGGTGTCAATTGCATCGGCCTTTCCTATTGTTTGGGTTGATTTGATTGGACCCCTATTAGGGATCACAAAAGATAATCATATTTGGGAAACTGATATTGGATTATGGGGAACCTCCATGCCTATTTTAGGCATACTGTAGTGATTTACCATGAGTTTTAGTTGAATATATATTCTTAATGGGTATTTGATTTGGATATTTGATCTGACCACATCTTCTCTTTCCAATTTATTATCGAAATCTATTTATGTGGCCTCTTCTTCACCAATTATGTGCTCGAAATTCCTATTTGGAGGAATAATCATCATTGGAGAAGGGTTCATCCAGGTGAATCATAGTGAAATTTCTAAATATGAGCTCTTCGTCTATTGAGGATCCCATTTGGTGGGGCGGTTCTCGTGTTCGAGATGTTTAGGGGAAGAAATATTCAAGGGTCATAGCTTCTGTTATATGAGAATATAATTCCTCCTCAATTATTTAATCCCTATTATAGTGGTCACGCCAACCTTTGGGAGGTACATATGATGTTTCATTCTTCTCTCATGTTGGATATATTATGGTTATATACAATTTTCTTTTAGGGTGGTGTGATCATGATAAACTATTTTTCAAGTCATCCACTTGTAAAACTTTTTTGAATTCATGGAATGAACCTTCTCCCACCATATTATTCTTCTGTCCTGTTGATGTTTAGGTAAGACACCTTCTCTATGGATTTTTCTAATTCCACTTGTTTAGAGTCAACCATTCATTGATTTAAATCATTGAAGATGAAGCAGACATGGATATTGTGAATCCTTCTTTTGGTACGGGTAGTAGTCAAGATAGTGGGTGAGGTTGAAATTTTTTGAATTTCAACGATGTGGAAGATTGAGCATGTTATTGTACATGGACATGACCAAATAACATGGGACATTTTCATTTCAGAAAGCGTATAATTTAACCTTATCTTGCTCAAATACAAGGAAACCCTGATTTCCCTGTGATTATTTCGAAGGGATATTTTGGGGGCTCTACAGCTCGATGGGGGTGATGGGTAGTTTGGATCCTACCAATGTGTTGGGATGGGCATTATTACTGAATTTAGGGTGACAACTGAATCTTCTACTCTACGTAGCTGTTTCCCATGTGTTGGGGGAATGAGTCAATTATTTTGATTGGCTTCACATAACAGAATTCTCATGATGTTGTTCCATTTTAGTGAACTCTCAGAACCCACCCATATAATTTCTCTAGATTTGTTATGTCTGTATCTCAACCCTGAGGCTTTCAACAGAGATTTCTAATAGTTTGTCTTACGAGAGAGGGATGCTGAGAAAATTGGATAATCCTTTTAAGATGCTATGAAATATAACACCCTCTCAGTATCATGTTTTTTTATTTAACTTGGTTGATGATCATAATTATTCTATGTGTGGAGGTGAACAGATAAAGGAACTGATAATAAAGGTCTTCTCTTCAAACAATAGATCCTTTTGATAGGCTATTATAAAAAACAATGGCTAGCCCTATCCGATTTTATACACAACACCTCATATTTGTTGCCTCTTATTGATCTATAGGGCCCATCATCAGACCACATCATGAAATGAGTGTGTGAGATGTTTTTTAGTGTTTAATACACATTAAAAGGTAGATAAGGTAGGATTTTAAAATATCGGTTGAGGGGGTATATCATCCACCCCATTGGGGGATTGCACCCTCTTAAGATGCACAGATGAAATTCTCCCTTCCATGGATTCCTTTCAAGTATACATGGACTTAATGATGTTATGTATCTCTAGGGGATCTATTTTCGAAGAATTCCCCCATCCACAATGAGCATTCAGGGGACAATGAGGTGGTCTCACTACCATCTCTAATTTATTCTCAATTCTCCCTAAAACTAAATGAATTCCTTTTCGATGGATAGACTATCACTACAATAGAGGGTCTTCACAATAATTTTATACTTCCTCATTTATGTAGACTGGTATTCTAGATCTATAGAAATATGATGCTCAGATAATGATCTTACTAGATAGCCAACCATAGTAGGTGAAATATTTGTCTCTACTTTAGGATGATTCACGGCGATAATATATCCCCTATGTAGCTCTTCGTTGAGTTTCTGGAGAGTTTGTATTTCAATCTTATATTGTGATAATTGTTCTCCCATGGAATGAATCTCAACTCTTTCTATTAGTGACTGGGATGAATTCCAACCTTACCCATTTTTAGTGTTCTATTATGGGGGTGAAAAATGAATATTTGGTGCTTCCATATATTAGAGCCTTCATTGGTCTGAGGTTCTTGCAGATAGATTTTGAACATCCAAATCACCTTCCTCTCAGTGTACATTTTCGTGTTACAGTCCACTACATTTTCAACTTGATAAATGTATTCAATATTTACAATAATGAAATTCATAATGGAATATCAGGAACTAGTTTTTGGTCTATTACGTTCAACAAAATAGGTTGTTTTTTCCCTATATTTATTAGGTTCATCAATTGAACCCATTGGAATGTTGGGATGTTTTGGCTTCCAAAACTAGATGGGTATAATCACCATAGTCATATGATCTTCATATCATAGCTTATGCGTAATGACCTCGAGGTATTTTCTAGGTAGGATTAAAAAACGGGACCCCAAATCAGATTTTTTCACATTATGGGAGGAATAGTTAGGACACCAACCATTTCCACTGCCTATAGAATACCGATTCTCTCTATGGTGATAAGGATGATAAAAATTCCCCCAGCCTATAGGGTGGGGGTCATTAGAGGCCACAATTGTTACTCATTGGTATTTCTATGAAAGAACCAATGAATCTGGTCATGTAATTTTGTATTGTTGATATGAACATGGTGATATAAATTCTCATAGCCTAAATGGATGGGGATGATCTGAAATCACCAAAGATTCGTTAATTTTTATCTTAGGGGATCAAGAATCTAAGGATAGTGAATGAGGTATGAATATTCCCATCTAGAGGGCTTGGTTTTCTCGTAATTGTAGAGGATATTCCCATAATCTTTTTTTGAATCGATGATCAGAGGGGTTGAGGTGGTGGTAGATATTCCACAAGGCTAGGGGGAGAGTCCACTCCAGTATGGATACTATGGAAGCTCTTATTATGGATTGTTTTATGAGACCTAGCTATAATCATATAGATTATGGGATTGATAGTAGAACTTTAAGAGAACAAGTAATTATGGGATTTTTTTATGGATGATCACGACATCAATCTACATATCTAAAATGAATTATTATTATTTCTCGGGGCCATGTTTGAATTCCCATTTCTTATACTCTCCCTCTATTCATGATTTTTGGGAATCATTGAACTGGGGGAATTCCATTTTACTGAACAACTAACCCATGTGTTACCTAGTCTCCTAATTTTTCCATAGGCTATAACATTACATGATATTGATTATGGGGGGATTTGTTGTTATAGGGTTCAAAAAAGTATAACGCTCCATGATGTCTTCATAATTGAATATAGATACATGATGTTTCATCAAATATCAGCTGAAAAAGGGGCACAATTTAGTGGAGTCAATCATGTTTCAAATTTTTACAAAGATTTTTTGGTTATAGATCCGTAGCCCTATGGATTGCAACCATGTTGGGATAAAAATATAGTATTTTTATTATTTCAAGGTGACAATCATATCTTCAATAAGGGAGATATCATGCCTTTATTCACTAAGGAGCATACCAAATATTTTGGTGTAGATAAGGCCTGTAATCCATTTCTAGATCCTCAAGGATATCATAATTAAAATTAGAAAGGGTCATAATATGATGGGGATTTTATTTCAGGATATCTCACTCCATATGTCAATGTTTTCTTCCTCCCCATTAGGCTTACACACCTCTATCCAAGTAGAGAATAGAAGATGGATAGATTGGTTTCTTGTTGAGAGGAGTGGATTGATACTAGAATTTGATGGGGGAATGATATATATTTTACCCCTATATTTTGAGCACCACTCTATATGAAGGTGGAAGAGTATTGAACACCTATCTATATAGAGGTGTCCAGGAATGTGGATAATTTCCATTTCCTTGTGAGATATCACTGTGGAGAGGTTGACCACAATGAATGTTAGGGGTAGAAACCCTATGATCAATCTATACAATACCATTAGGAGTAATATTTTGGTAATGAACTTCTGATCCTTTCTCTTCGATAAAAGAGTCAATGGACCCTTTTGGTGTGGAGAATGTGTCTCAAACAACCTCAAGGACACTGCATTGTGAGGATTATGAACATTTTCCATGTTCTAAATTGTGGTTGGAATATGAATAAATTAATTTTGGGATTCTTTAAGCATATTAGTATATTTTAATATGGTTTTCAAAAAAATTATATAACTATATGTTTTCATGGGAATACGTTCTCACTTCTGAGAATATGTTGCAATATGCCAACAAATTTTCTCATTATTGATAGGAATATGGTCTTATCTATAAGAATTTGACCTTATAATTTGTTGTAACTTAGTCAAGAAGGAAGTATGATCCTAATCATGAGCCTTTGAGATATTCAAGTGGTTATTGTTTGGAGGAGCATGAGCCTACCTCGAGGCATGTTATGATCTAACCTGTTGAGCCCCAGTTAGAACATGAATATGAACCAGAATAGAATTATAAAATCCCCAAAGGAAGTACATGATAGACCTCTAGAATGGTACACAGAATTTTATCGTACTACTATATTTCCTTGAAATTATGTGGGTATAGTCTTTCATTGACCGAGGTATGAATATTTTCCTCGCTTTCTTGATCTAATGAAATATCCCAGGAATATTCACTAATAAGAATATGATAATGTCATGAGGCTTGTTCCATTATCAATTTTTTATCCCTATCCATAATAGGGATATATACCCAATAATAGGTTTTTAGTATGAAAATATACTTATTTTATGGGAATGTGAGTCTCTCCCAATTCTTATACCCCTTAAACATGGTGTTCCCTTGACAAAATTTGGATAAGAGCTATATCCTGAGCATTTAAAATATGTCATTGCAATTTTCTTATATCCATGTTCCCTTGTATTGAGGAATGTTATTATCTCAATTGGTGATCCCTAATTGGAATGGGAGAATTATCCTAGTATAATTCATCTTATTTATCAAAATATACTGGTAATCTTTATAGTTGGGAGAAATAATATGAACTTTCTCCAGTACAACTTATTTTTTGCAATGATCAGAGTGTTGAGTTTCCCTGATTGTCGAGATAGGATTGTGTTCTTGTGAATTTATCGGAAACAATTCTAGAATATTCCGATGGAGATCTTCACCTATTACAATAAAATATTGCAATTTTAGAAAACTGTTTATAGGGATATAAGAATGCACATTTTTCATAGCCATTATACATTATAATATTCCTTCGATTAAAGTAGGGATATACACCCACTTTTTTCCTCATTATGAAATCATAATATGATGATGGGATTTATGCTTGGGGGAAAGGATATGTTTGTCCCTCATGAAAAGTATGATAATATGACCATATAAATTTCATGATTCAGTAGGAATTCGAGTCTACTTGCTGCTTTCTGTCGGGATATACTGGCAGACATCATCATCAAGAGTGGGGATATGAGCCCTCCCATATATATCCAGAGCCATCATCCCTCGATTATCCTTCCTTACTATGATTTCATGGGCTCTATATTAATATCTATGTTGGGTGGTACATTCAACAAGGGATTGGTGGGTTCTGATGGGAAGGTGTTGGGGACAATGGTTTACCAGTGCCCTCCTCAAAGTCACCTAAATTGAATAGGTGTCCTATTTGGATTCCTGGTCCACCTCCATCAGATACTAAAGGTAGAAGGTTTTGTGATCTAGGGATAACCTAATGAAGCCATTTATTTTTGTAAAGGGGGATATTGGAATAGAATCGTACTTCCCAGGGCAATACAAACTCCCCGGATTCCATTCTTGGAGAACCTCATGGGAAAATTCTAGCTCCAAGATTATAACATGTGACAGGTACTCTAAGACAATCATTTATACCACCTTCCATTGGAGTTTTTTAGTTGGTAAAGTAATTTTGTGTCCCATGGGGTTGTGGCCACAAATTATTTAACAGACAAAATGATGGATGGCGATGGTATTATCTCGTGTTGAGATTCTATCGATGAATGTTACTTCTTCAATCACAAAAAACTATAAAGAATAAGGTTATCTATTAGTGAAATATCATAGGCATGATGTGATATATTTGATATGCATGGTTCAATGAGTTTTCCTATTTTCTTGATCCATCTATTCTGCACACATGCACTAATCAATGTGAGGATTGACTAATAGGAACCCTGGTTATAGACGATCATCTATAAGATCTTTTCAGACTTACTTCAATTTTAGAGTTGGTTATGAAACAAATTATATTGACAAAAATTTTTCCTTTCATTTGAGAGATTCAAATTATGTTTTCCATTATTGTTTGTGTATTCTGTGTAGAAAAAAAGTGTTTGATGGATTATAACCTAATCCTTTATTATTAAGGATATTTATGTTGGGTTCAGCATTTTTTTGTATATAGTGGGAAAAAAAGAACCAAAAGATAATAACTGGTCATTTTTCTGTTTGATAGTTTCACATAAATTTCAACATTTCTATTTCTATTGGATTATTAGTCATGGATTGAATCCATCCGGTGGACGGATTTTGGGTAATTTGTGTTCGGAACAATCATGAACATCAGATTACCATTTTTTCTCTTATGTGAAACTCCCAATGGTCCCCTCATCTATAAATGGGTGCATAATAGATTTCCAAAGGTAGGAGGTTATTTGGGGTTATAGGACCTGTAAATGTTAGGGACGAAAATTTTTTGGGGGGTATGTGAGGTCGACCTCATCACACACTTTTAGGGGAAATTATTTCCTAATTCAGAATTCTATTATAGATTTAATATATGTTTGATAATCACTTCATAATCCCATGAAAATACCAGTTAAGCATACAAAACTATAATGAGTTCATTTAATTTCATACGAAAAAGTATGGGGTATATTTTTTTTGAATCCATCTATATATATATATGTGGTTCTCAATCATTCCCCTATAATTGGTGTCTTCTTATACGCTGAAGTCATATAACCATGTACTATGACATTTGTTTCCACACAAGGAGGAAATTATTATTCGGAGGATGCAATTGAACTATTTTGATGCAAACTAATTATCCAAGATATTTTAGGTATCAATACCCACATAGTTCATTGAACCATTGATGTTTAATATCTTGTAGAGAAACATTATCTGGGTGATCTTGGGACACTGGCTGTCGAAGCTCAAGTTCAAGAGGGATGTCCTGCATATCCTAACTATGATGAGAATCATATTTATCATAGTTCATTAATTTGGGGGTTACATTTAGATATATACCTTGTCATTATAATGAATTATATGAAATATGACATGATTATTATAGTCCCATTATCCCATATGATTTATGCTCAGTTTGAGAAACAAGGTATGGGAAATTATCACTTCTTCATTTCTCATGGTGTGGGAATTATTCTTTGGGACCAACCTGAAAAAATTTATTAAAGATATTGGGCCTTAGATATATTTCCTACATATCCTGGTTATCATAAGAATCAATGTAGTTGTAGTTCAGCTTTGTTTTCATCCCACTGATAAATGAGGTAATGTAATCACCCCGAGTGAATGATTGGGTCCCAATGGTTCAAATTTTATTGGCATAGGAATTAAATCAAAATAGATTTTTATTTGTGATCGATCCTTAGTATAGAGTCCTAAGTATCCTGGTTATTGTGGGAATAATATTTATCATAGTTAAATCATGCCCTTTGGACTGTTCCCAATGCATAATCCCTTATGTTGAGGCTACTACTTCATATCACTCATCAGGGCTTCACGTACATATTTTTTCATGTTTAGTTGATCCATGTGAAATGAATGGTTTGGTTGTTACAACCCCCTAAAATCATACGATCTATGATCTCTTTGAAAAATGAGGGATTAAAATTGATCAATACTATTCTTTAGAGAGAGAGAGGGACTTACATATTGGGACATCCCTATAGAGCTAGAACATTTAAGAGGTGGCCTACATATCCTAAATATGGTAGGAATTAGATAATTCATAGTTCCTTTTGTTAGGGATTACACTATGATGATTCCATAGAAAATTGTAAATATCATTTTATGTTACTGGACAGAAGATACACTTTGAGGATTCTATTGTGACCATATTTCCTTCTTTATATGTGTTGAATGTTTGCTTGTACTAATTTATTGAAGACTATCTTCCTAGAATGTCTGAATACTACTAAATGATCTAGTTGGCCTTTCTAATGTTCTTTATGTAACCCGATTTTCATATCCTATGATTTGTACATGACCATATGTCACTTTTTGTACTGGATAATGCATGATCCATGCGGTCTGTCCTAGATGCCATGACATTACCAGGAAAGCTTGTCTAGAGGGTTTCTCATGGTCTAGCTGACATGCCCTATTTTTTTGAATGATTTGGATTATCACCTTTGTAGGGTGTCATTAGATTCAATAATACATATCTTAGATGGTTTCTCATGTCCTATATAACATCCCTGCAAGGCATCACGAGTCATGGAAAACATGTTTGAGGGCATCATGAGTCTCAACTAACTTTCCTAGTGGGTGTTTCTAGGTATTAATTTACATGTGTATGTGTGTTTGAAAGACAAAGTTGACATGGTATAGTGTCATTATATGATTCATGTGATATATCTAAAGGTCATCACTTCGTTTTGGAAATAGGCCAATAGGGATTCACAGGACAAAATTGGCATTCCCATGAGAAACCATGTGACTTTATCTAACATGATCAAAAGGCATAAAATGATATGAATAACTTATTGATGGGATATCAAGAGATTTGTGATACATGTACTAGTTCTTTCACATGCCTTGGTTGATTCAAACTAAGTGCAAGATGGTCGGGAAACATGTTTATTTATTAATTCGTTTTCTTTTAATATTTGTTCTTGCCTGTGGATTTGTGCGTTCTTTAGATTCATTTAGTGACAATTCATTTTATTTCTCACATGGTTATGTATATATGGGGGATCTTTACTCTATTTTATTTCAAGGGTCCCTTCATGTGATCTATGAATGGTCATGTGAGGTACATTATGCATGATGCACGATGACCCATACTATTCTTTGGAATATTATTCTATATAAGACTTGTCTGTTGTGAGATCAACCACTCCAAAAAATCCATTTTGGAGCTTCCACAAAATTCTCATAGTTCATTATCTTGGTCGTGATATATTTTAATTAATTTTTCATGCATTGGGTGGGGAATTTATAGGATTTTCAACCTAATTTATTCATCTGATTGTCTGGAATATCACGTAAAGAACCAGGCTAGATTCGATGAAGGGGTATGATGCCACACATCTTCACAAGCCTCTTCCATTGATCGTTCTAAGGGAATCACCTAAATTTTTATGACAATGTGTATCTCTCTTGAAAACTCCTTTATTAGATTATTTACAATTCATGGGGACATTCTTGTTTATAATGTGATTCAAAAATACTTCTATATTATCATATTGACATATCTAGGGGCCTTTGTGATATCAAAGTTCCTATTGAAAGGCCTTCACAAGATACATGATTCAATTCATCATAAACGTCATGAAGAAAGGATAGGTTATCAACATGTTTCCATGAGATTAGGGAGGCTTGTACACGAGTGTCATAGGACTATGATGCAGACTTGATTAGCACATCTCAAGAATTTTATGACAATAAGAGGATACTACCTCCAAATACTTTTACTTCATTTGTTTAATGTTCCAATGGTTGAGGGTCATGAAATATTAAATGAGTAGTGTGAAAGAAAATTACTCTATTTTTTGTTGGTGTATTACATGAACAATAATGTTATTATGGGGATGTGTGAATATTTCATTGAAAACACCATTTATTTTTCTTTAGGGAGCCAAAACAGAAGTGCATCGTTTCTTAGACATACTCGATGATTTCCATGTGCATGGCTAAAAAGACAAAAGTATTTATTCAGATACGGTGTGAATGTTGACAAGGACTCTCAGTGTCTTATATATTCCTAAGGGAATAACAAATGATATTTATAACTACAATTAACTCATGCATCCTCCCCTTTTATTTCCTATTATTTATTCAATAAGGGTTTGTTGGGTCACTAAAATATGTTTTGATGCTATCAAGTATAATTATCCATCCCAGCGGTGATAAGTCACATGAAAATTATGGCATATAGGAGTCACCATCTTTTTGATACATACCCTCCCATTTTTGAAGGATTTTGGGATGGATTATCAGGTGTTTGATCCTGACGAACTGTGCGGCATGGGTGAGCATACTCAACTACCATCATGTGATCTATGGTAGCCTGAAGAGCCTTCAATGTAGTAATAAGATTTGTTGAAAGGGGTTCTATGGGGTTTGATGTAGGTTCTTCACTACGTGTAGAGTCCTCACATGACCTTATATTGGTTAAGAGATAATGAGTCCCTTGAGGGTGAACATGATATTCTAGTCTCACAAAACATCTTTTTCTTTTCCATTTTTCAGTGATAATAATATCCATATATAGATATTCCATTCCATGGTAAATTATTTAATAACATTTGGAAGATATTGAGAGGTTTCCAACTTCCTCAACCGATATTTGATCACTCGCTACCTCTACATAAACACATAATCATTCCTATCTCTAAATAAACCTCAATACACCATATACTCCACACCATCCGCTGATACCCTTGAATCATGATCGATATTCAACCCTAGTTTTAATCCATCTCAAGATCTCAGATGCTTCTCAATCCTAGTAAACGGATTCCCATTCCATGTCATGGTAGTTAAATGGGATTCAATACTAAATAATTCATTTATAATCATCTTGTAGTTCCCTTTTATGTCATGAAAAATAATCATTTACAACAAAAAATATTGTGGATAATAAGCATCAATTCCATCAATATGTTTTATGTCCAAAACTAATATAATCTCAGAAATGGCATGCCCCAGGATGTGGACCTCGTGGATCAAAAACGGGTTCTTCAAGAGATTGATGTAAAGCTAATTCTCTTGGAGAAAATCTAAGGGAACCCTCATGTTATCTACATGATCCACATTTGATGATGATTATATTATATTTTTATCAATGATGACAACAAAAAATTGGTAGAATTATGGGTGGAAGATCCATTTCACCACATCTATATACACAAGGGGGGATTCATCACACTGAATGGAATCACCAAGAACTCATAGTGTCTATAGAGAAAAAAATCCATATTCTAAATATTATCCTTGAAAACACTAAACTTATGGTATTCAGACCAATGATTGATCATTGAGAACCATCTCACACCTCAAAACCAAATCAATGAGGTTTACAATCCATATAAATTGTTATTTATTATTTATAATTTTCTTGTTCATGTGATATTAATAAATATATAGCATCAATATCTTGTCCACAAATTTTAAAAATATAATTGATGCCATATAGGGTGTCACATTGGGTCTGATAAAACCCTTCTCTCAAATTTCCACTAACTACTTCCCCATATCCTAGATCTTGGTAGGAGACATCAAATATATTTTAGAAGATATTAGTATGGTCTCACGGGGAATATAAATGCATAAGGCCATCTAAAAAACCATAGTTAGTCTCTAAACATCCTCATGGAAGTTATCGATAAATTTCACCACTAGAGAAGGAATCTATATGTGTTATGTGTATGTTGTTATAAGTATTAACCTCACCAATTGATAGTTTGTGGGTTAAATATTCCTACTTAAAAAACCCACTAGTTCTTCTATGAGATCTCTATGAACCAGAAAGGGTATTATCATAGCTAATTTTAAATTGAATTGTACAAATATGTCATAATAGTAAATATGAGATTGAACCATGGACCAAAAATACAGAACAAATATTATGTCACATGGTTTCATCATGATGACCATGTTGTCGCACGTTAATCTCTCTAAAGAAAGTTATAATTCCAAATTCAAGATGAAAATTGATATTGAATAATATCACCCAGTCTGAAAGTCAAGAAAACATCGTTGGGTAAATTCTCAAAAATAATATCAAACTATTAAAAAATTAATAATGATATGATGTAATGACTCAAACTTATGTCTAATAGTACTAAGGTAAGCGTTAAATAAACACATATTGTACCTCTTAGCATATCATGTTCATCCTTGTCAAAGCTCTTAATGGCTGGTAACTGCCCATGACCCTATCCACCAACACTCTGAGTTTGACGTGGACTACCTAGATGTGGTGGATGTATCCCATACAATATCTCTTTAATAACTACTCATCCCTCTGGACTTTTAACTTCCACTCTTCTGAAACTGCCTCCCTGACGGCCACTATAGCAACATATTTTGGATAACTGATTATGGAGAAGACTATATCCTGGAAATTCATTCACTTTATATATTTACTGTATAGTGTGACATGTTGGGAAATCATGTGGCGCGTAACAATTAATGACAATATCATAATATATACACTTTCTAGAAAGACTAGATACATTTTGTGATCGCATATCCACATACCCACATGTATGTGCCTATGAATTCCTCCTCTACTAGGATAATGATGTTAGATTCCCACTACATGTTATAGATGACTGGTCCAGATGATGCACACAATTGGATCCAACTATCTAATGCCCCATTTATAGGAATCCTTAATTCACTAGAGCAGGTTCTAGTACTATAATATATATGGGAAGACATAAGGAGACCAAAATGGATCAAATATATCTACAATGAATGGGAATGATCTTCATCCTCTAGAAGAATCAATCTAGTACCATGGTGAGGAAGCATTATTTATGTTTCGTGAACTATACTACATACTCAACAACTATCATGCAAATCTAATGAATCTCTAAAATATTAAGAATCATAACCGAGTAAAATAATGATGTTTAAAAATCCAAAAAAAATTATATTAGATATTATAATATGTGAGAAATGACTCGTCATGGATCTACTGGACCAATCTCCACTAGTTCCCTATTTCTATATGAAAAATTCTACATACCGGCACATCCATTTGATCTTTTAGGGTAAAATATTGTCAGAATACTTGAGCAACTGACTCAATAAAATACTCCACCACCTAAGGATATAGATCACTATAGAAACTAAGTAGTATTTTCCACTGAAACTTAGGGAGTGCACTAAGCCTCCCTGATTCCTCAATAATAACATCCTTTGATAATTTATTCTTGATGGGTTTTGAAGTTGTTACCTGCCCACCTAGTGTAAACACATCATGGGATGTCCCTTAAAATGGGGCCACATCATTCACTAGATCATCATTATGATCCATAATCGGTAACCTAGTTGGAAATATTACTAATGGATTATTGAGTTTAATCATGATGTACCCTATAAAGATGAACACACACATATATATAGGGATGTAAATCAGGTTGGGAAATCATAGGAATCAATATAGTATAGTGTTGTTAACAATGATCCCTAAAACCAATTTTTCAATATGATTATTTGACCAGAATGTGTTCTGAGTCCGGGTGTATAGGTACATTGGCCACCACAGCCTTGGATTATCTAGATTGAAATACATTATTGAGAAACTCTAACACCATTTCCATATGTTCCCAACCAATTCTCATAAGGGTATAGCTCAAAAAAATCATCTGTAGGATGAACTAGCTCTGATACCACTCATTAATGACCGACCACACCTGGTCCCACCTAACCTAAGGAAGGTCGAGAAATCATAACCACAATTCCACATCTAATAGGATAGAGGATTTAATCAATCATTGAGAAAGAATCACTATAATCAGAGTTATCTCCTTAATTAACCTATATGGACACACCCAAACATCACCATACAACATTGCCGATAAATATAATGTCAAGGATATAAACTCTAGATATAAACCATGCATGAAATATACTTCAAAAAAATATATTAGAGTAAAACATAAAACAACCAAATTGTAAATGGGAAAATTACTTTCCAAACTAGAAATGAGGTCCCAGCATGTAAGAAAATGGACATTAAGAAAAATAAGGGAGATTGGA
Source organism: Viscum album (assembly GCA_963277665.1). Classification (NCBI taxonomy): domain Eukaryota; kingdom Viridiplantae; phylum Streptophyta; class Magnoliopsida; order Santalales; family Viscaceae; genus Viscum; species Viscum album. Next base: position 683,017,639 of record OY728165.1, read on the forward strand.
TCCTAATATCAATTCCTAAAAAATATAAATGTTCAATGGACCTAGGTATTAATTTTCTCCATTGTAATAATCACATATTTTTCCCTTATCTTCATAATAAATGACACTTGGACACATCCCATGTTTGTGTGAGTGTATACATACCATGTAAGACACCCTAAAACTAAAAGTGATGAATATTGAGTCCACTCAACCCAATGAAAGGGGAAATAAAACCCAATATAATGATATATATATATATTATCATAAATAAACTTGAATGAGTGATAAAGGGGGTCTCTATATAAAAAATTAGAAGAAGTTGATGTGTATACCTAGTGCTTCAAATTTCTATCTCTGATACCGAGATTCAATGAAAGGTTACAAAAATATGAGTCGAGGGGCACACTACAAACAACTACAATCCATATCCATGAGAACCATATTTCCCATGGAGGACCCTAAACCCACTGAATCTTGAATATGGGGTAGTACATATATATATGTATATAAATCATTCCCAAATTTAGTGTGGGGAGCACTTACCATATGAGTATAATGAATATGGGGAACCAGTATCCTAGAGTGATAGGGAAGTGTAGACCCAACTACACTCTGATAGATTGGAGAGAACTCTACAAAGTATTGTTAAAGATTAGAGACCCCAATACCTCCCTAATATAATTGGGAACATTTTCATGGGTACAAATATTTATTACAGAAAATATTTTATCTCTGATGATGCTTCTAGATCAATTTTTCCATCATAAATTGTTTAAATACACATAAAAATAGAAAATTTTACATTCTATATTAATAACCAATATAAATTCCACCGTCACATTCTACATGAAAAAACTCATTATAAAATAATCATAGGATAAAATCCATGTCCAAGAGAATAATATACAAGAAGAAGAAGTTTCAAATTTGAAAAAACTATGTGTACGAGTTCTCCATGGTTTGTTGCCCTACTCTGCTCCATGGTCATGTTCTCATTTAGAAATTTCTTAAAGTAAATACCATAATAAATCTAATTTAATAGTTCCAATAATTTTGTCTCATTCAACAAGGTCTGTCCCGTGTGCTCTCAGTCATTCCCAAGTTCATTTGGCTAAGCCCATGTACTTAGTCGGGTACCTAGTCATGACAGGGTACCGACCTGTTGCTATGTTCTCCAGGAGTACACTACATGTCCTCCTAAATGGGGTCCTTGGTGAGTTTCATCTAGAACACAAAATGGACACTTAGGGAGGGACACTTGAAAAATGGTCAAGACCATAATACATATATTCCATAAAAGAGGTTGAACCGTGGCTAATGCTAAATCTAAATAACATGTCGAGTATTATTCTTCCCTACACATCATGTGTTATAGTTTTATATAGAAAGTTCAAATAATCCATTATTATTATTTATATATTATCACCACCTCAAATAAAACCTATAGACCACTCTAAATTAATGTGATCTACCTCTAACTATTGTTTCCCTCTCTTAGGTGGCTAGAAATTAGAAGTTAGTGATCCATTCGAAGCCTGTAATGTCACCGTTGGACCTGCAACTCAATTAAATCACCCTGTTGATCTCATAATTTTTTTTCACCATCATCATACATAATTTGACAATTTTTTTAAGAATGAAATGACCCAAATGTTACTCTTCCTACTGCAATGAATCTGGGGGATCAATCATTCCCTAACCCACTTCGTTATTTTCAAACAATGACCCCATTGGTAAACATTCAAGATTGAAATTAAATGAGAGGGTAAAAGAATAAGAAAAAAGTAAAATTTTAAATTGGTCATATATTATAGGATATATATTTCATAAGTGGGTTATACGGGGGTGATAACAAGGCATATGGGGAAGAATTTAATTTAAACAATCTAATTATTGAAATAGTCTCTATCTTTGAATTGATAAATTAAAATAAAGATTAATATTGAAATATATATGCTTAAAATTTCAATAAGAAGATATGAACCCACAATTTATGACACCTACCTAGAAATATTATTGATTTTAATTGATGAGAACATTATATAGTGATGGAGAAGACTAGTTTCACCCACTGTATCATGATCTACATTGATTTGATCATCATTCATCATCCATTTATGATTTAGAAACTAGAAATGCGCAGAACCTCCAATAATATATCAAAAATGTTATGTGGTTAAGCCATGTAAAAATGTCATAATTTGGTATTTATAGAGGATTATAATTAGGTAATTTAATTTAATAAAAAAACAAATTATTTATTTATTTTAGTTAAAAACTCTCTCCAAAGGTAACATCAATCAGACGCCTATCTATAAACAATATTATGTCACACCAAGGGTAAACCGCATGTTCCAAAATAATCTATGGTATCATATTTATGATATGAGGCTCTATTCATGAGTAAATATATTATTTATGATATAACACACTTATGTAATATTAATATTTTTAATATTTATATAATTTCAAATCCAGGATCAACGAAATTGAAAATCTCATATAGTATAAGTGTTTGTCTTGGAATATATTCCCCAATAAATTTCAAAGTCTTATGTAAAATATGTTTACTAAAATACCTGACCATTAGAGGTATTGAGTGAAAATGCATCACATCAGTTCATGAGAGAGTAGTCCACCGTACACACGAGCAATGTTAATATTTCCCTTTTTGGGGAAGAGGAGATGGATATTGGTCAAGAAATTTATATAATAAAATATAGTTATATTAGATATATTTTAGATAACTTATTTTAATAGTTTAATAATATTTTAAGAAGGTGGAGGAATACATAAAAAAATCTCATTGAACTACATTACGTCATCTTAGGGTAAACTCCTCAGGTTTTCCAAAAATTATTTCCTAGGATACATTTTTTATTGAACTATAGTATCTAGGATGAGTTGTGGGAAGTAATTAAGTACTTTTTTAGGTATTGGTATATCTAAATGGTTTTGGAATTGTGAAGATGCCATTTATATGTGATGTGAAATGCACACTAGTTATTCAAGAAATGAAAATGGTGTTACTATGTTTTTCACAAGCCCCACAGTTCCAAAATGTACCATTATATAGAATAAAATATATATGTTCTAAATATGGAATGATAATGGATTTTTGAAAATATACTATGTTATTTTACCCCTTATCATTTTAGTTTAACTCCACAATCAATTCATTTTCACATTAACCATGGTAATTAATTTTTACTACATTTTCTATTTAGAATGGTAAAAAATTAAGTTTTAATAGTTATAAAATATAAATTATAATCATTCATAACCAAGGATATTTTTTTTAGAAAATTAAATTCACAGATGTTGTAGAATTGTATTTAAAAGTAAACCTATAGGTGCAATGATAATGTGGGATTCCAAAGAGAAAATTCTTATAAGTATCCAAATTGAATATGGAATTGATTCCAATGACCTAAATTGGATAAATAAATATTACATTAAACTAATTTCACTCTCAAATACATATTTAAGAAATTTGAATATTTTTAAATGATGTAAAAAATTATTATTATTATTTAAAACAATTATTTTTCATTATTATGTATTTAATTTATCTTATTAGAAAATTTTCAAAAAAGTCAATTTAAGATATTTTTTACATGTATATTTCAAATATAATTTTTATTTTCTCAAGTAAATATTATGAAATTGTCAAAATTTATTCTTTTTTTGATTGTCAATGAATTAAATGGGCATATTTTTTATTGTGAAAATTGAATTTTAAAACAATATAAATAAATTTCTAAAAATTAGGTATATTTTATTAAAACTATTTATTTACATTAAAAAATTATACATTAAAATAAAAATTATGTTAATAAAAATCTTACCACTATGATTAATGTCTTTGTTATAGATGCCATTTAAAAATTATAATGTTTATAATATAATATGGTTTGGTAACACTATGTGATTTTTGAAACCCAAGAAAAACTATGATTTTCTTGTAATGTATAATACTAAAAAAATAATTTATTCACAAACAATTTTTTCCTAAGCACATATGGTGTTACAACCATAATTTTTATATTATTTTTATCTTTTTTATATAATATTAAAATTCCATAATCTTTTGCCTATGATCAAATAAAATATACTATAAATTTAATATATAAAAAGAATTATTTTTATGAAAACCCATTGAGGGTTACCTAAGAAAAAATCATGAATCTACAACATAATAAATTCAATTTCATGTTATTGGAAAAAGAATTAAAGTATATTAAATGTTAAATGAGTTCTAAAGACTTGTTACATTGAATAACCATAATGTTTATCTTTAGAAAAATTAATCTTTTCAATCACAATGTTATCCTCTTTTGTGGGTTATTAAACATTTAGAGTTAAAATATTGAAATGGATGAAATATCTTATGGATTAACACATATCCTTATAAAGAGTTAATATATTCTACATTGAAGAAATTCTCTAAGAGAAATATTGATAAATTTTCCATTTATCTAGAAATAATATATTAAAAGGTGTAATGGGAATTTTTTTATCTAATATGGGGACACATATTTACACTAGGAAGGCCTACCTTTTCTAATGATCAGGTAGTCAATAAGATTCATGTTATATGACTTCCCCCTAATAAAGAGTTCAATACAAATTTTTGAAAATGTCTGAGATCATAAATATATCTTGAATATTATTTTCACCACGAAACTGACACCATAAATTTGATTCATGAATCATCACCATCCCACAATATTCATTTGAGATCCCCTCTTGGGTTTATAAAAAACATAAGTATATCCTCTTGATTCTTCCTCTCATTGAAAATGAAAATTATTTTATATTATTCCAAAATGGAATCAATTTTTTAGTAATTATATACATGAAATGTTTTTATATTTCTAATTATAGGGATTATTTAAATCATAAAAAAGATTAAAACTAACACCATGTTATATTTATGGAATGTTTTACGGTAGTTTATATAAAAAATGGTTCAATTATTCTTTCCCATATCCATTTACAATTTTATCAGATATCCATATGTAATAATTTTTTTATTTCAGAAACCAGATATTAATGTGGATTAAAATACCATCAATTTTACACATTATCACATAATGTGAATTGTTAAAACAATATTATGTAATCCTATTATAATACCATTTCATATCAAGGGTTGCATTTTCTATAAATAACAAGATGAATTATGTTGAGATACTGATGTTGAATCTCCAAAACTCATATTTCATATCCCCATATCAAGAAATACCCATTAAAAATTAAACCCCTCAATTCATAACATTAAAATGAACATCATAATTTCCATTCCATATAAATCTACACTATGTGAATAAAGTACTAGTCATTTGAAATAAAGCCGCATGGCTTTTAAATTATTGTTTCATGAAGTTAAGCTACAAAATATAGATTCTACCCAAATTTACATTAAACTAAATCTAGTTTTCTATTCCTAATAACCCATTTACCATATATATTATCTAGATATACATATGTTTTTCTTGTGAAAATGTTTAATAGTTCATGTTTGACAATCTCAAATAGCCCTTATCAATGATAAACCCATATTATATGAATATCCTTGTGTTATTTTATTCCAATTATTATATGATATTTATTGAAATATTGGTCATTTTTTGACCTAGGGTCACACATTAATACAATCTAATTCACATTTTCATTGGTCTCTAGGACATCTTCTATTAACATAAGGTCTTTTTTGTTGTTGGAGTCCTATAAACCTATATATAATTTAATGATTATATATATTCAAGGTTTTTGAATATTAAGGAAGAGATTATAACATCCTGATTGTTCTTATATGTTATATTTCATCTGATATTGTCCTAAGGGAACCTATCACACTAAAAGGTCATAGAAGTCCAAAACAATGTAGATATCCTAGAAGTGCTAGTGCAGTATTCTTAAATACATATTATATTCTCAGATGATATCAATTGAAAAGACAGAAAATATTAATTCTATTTGGTGTATATGTATTATAATACAATTTGTCTTCATCTCATGATGTTTACTCTCAGTGAAATTCAATATAAAAAGTTATGATACAATCAATTGAGAGTAATTAATAAAAAAATATATTTTCTCATGGATGTTAGTATTTGATGAAATGTGTAATGTTCCTTGGAATATTATATTATTATTAATGAATATCAGGATTCATGTACATTGATTTATTAATGAAAATCTTGATGATATATGATCGAGGTGTGGTATGATACATTGGTGTCATCATGACTGCTATAGGATTAATAAATAAGAGGATGAATGATTTTTCCTTTATTTACTTTCATGGAAGTTGTTATCTTGGTCTCATTGATGGGAATAGAAATATTTGATCAAATCAATATCATAGTAATATTCTAGGAGAGTTCATTTAAAGAAAGTAAAATGAAGGGACATAGATCACATACGTAAATGAAAGTAGTATTCAACTTTCTTGGTTAGGGATATTGATACAATGTAATTCCATTACAAAGTGTATCTACATATGTGGTAGTACATCACATATGTATGAAAACCATTCCCTATGGGTTCTTTGGAGTGTTTCTAGAAGTTACCCATGTAATTTAGGCAGGATTAAATAATTCAACTGAGAAATGGGCTTACAAGTTCACACAATAATTGTATCAAAAACCATAAATAAATTATATATAAATATGACATGTTTAATAAGTATTAATCCCTTATATGATTTGACAATTATTAATTATTAATTATGTAAAAATACTCTATTACGTTTAATTTGATAGAATATATATGAGTTTAATATTTAAATATTTATAATTATCTATTTTATTTAATATAATTTTAATTTATTTATCATTTAATAATGCAGTGATATCAATTTAATATAACAATATATCATTTTTAAAATAATGAAAAATATTGAGGATTATATATGGGAAGAATTAGTGGTCTAGTGAAATTTTTATAATAAAAATAATTTGAAAAAATTATTATTTTATTTATTCAATAAATTATATTTATTATCCATTTTTAGAGAATTTCAAGTAAAACAATGACAACAAAAATAATATATATACTTGGAGTTTATCAGGGTTTATGATAAGAATTACGGTCGATGTAAAATTAATATTTTTTCTATCCCCATTTCTATATATATATATATATATCTTTATATCATTCTCAACATTAGTCATCAGAACAAGAAAAGTCTAGAGATAATTCTTATAAATAGTAAAGAGAACCTCCTACAAAATATTCTTAGTACAGAGATAGATTATCATCCTCTACTATCTTATCTCTAGAGATAAGAAGTTTTTTCCTTCCACCTTGATGTGATAATTTTAGAGATAAATAAATGATTTTTAAGAATTATACTATTTTATGATATGTCATATAGAATTATATGTTGATGTTTAGAGGTTCTTTGTGCATGTGCTGCTCACAACTAATGTGATTCCTCCCTTGAATCCTAAAATGCAATAATGGAACAAAAGGAATATTTAAACTGATTCATTATTGAAGAGATAATTCAATTGCAGTGTAATTATTAATTTATATATATTTATTATAATTTAAAATTTATTTTAACTTCACGTGTATTTAATTATTCTAGTTTGTATAGATATTCTAGTAAAAAAATGGAATTTAATGAATTTAAATTATTTTTTCTTAGAAAAACCATGCTATCTTACCCCAATACCACCATGTGGTATAAAAGTAGACTTGTAAGAATTTATAATTACTAACTGGCCATTGAATAGTTATACACATTTATTTTTGGCTTTTAATTTCTATTTTATTTATTTATTAATAAAATATTAAATTAACATATTTAATAAATTAAACATGCACTTATTTGTTTTAGTGTATCTTCAGTATTTTATGAGTTGGTGAAAAACTATTTAAGAATCCATTTGGAGGTGCTGAAGATTCTATCTAGTCCACAAGGTTACATGACATGTAATATATACATACATCCCATGCACCACATTTAACTAAATTAGTATTAATTTTTTGATATATGGAAAACCTTAGAGAAACCATCATACATTTTTTAATTATATTCTATTTGTTTAGTAGTTAGAAAGGAATAAATATTTTTTTCATATCTAGTGTGTATCTAGTATTGAAGTCATGTATTATACACATTTTCATAGTGAATTTAATAAATTTTTTATTTTTTAAAGCATGTATTATATATAATACATGATGTGTGGAAAAAAAATTGACAAAAACATAGGATACATGAAATGTAGTTAGCATACAAGACGTGTACAATACATGTTTATGTAGATGAGATACAATCAGATTCACTTTATGTATAACTTATACAGGTGATAAGTGACATGCATGGTGTGTAACATGTCATTACACACCATGTTATCATCAAATAATAAAAATAATTGGATTTTATGAAATTAAAAATTATATATTCAAAACCAAATAAAATGTAAACAAGCTAGTTATATTAATATGTAAAAAATGTCAAAAAAATTAACTTAATATTTTGAAAACTCATTTGAGTGAAAGTGATAAATCATCTAGTTCATCAAAGAATAAAAAAATATGAGACATGACACAATCCATTAAATTATATTTGAGGCTATTAGAAGGAATATTTTACCCAAAATAATTTCTAAGGGAGAGTACTTACCTGTGTTCTTGGATATTCTATTAAAATATTTTCAAATATATCTACCATATTCTTAAATGATTTAATGTAATCATCACAATTGATCTTACCCTCATTGAATCACCTTATCAGTATAAATTCCTTCTTGTTAATCCATGAATTCTACTCATAATTGGTGTACACCTGGAGAACTATTTCTATTATTATGTGCAATTTCACAATTTTCAAATTGATAATAAGACATTACTCCACCATAAACACCCATAAATGGGCTAGAAGATCTTGCGGGTTCTTGTTATTGACAATTGAAACCCATTTCTCTTGTTTCTGATCATCCACAACACTTTCAATTGTAGCCTCACCCATGTGAGAAATATCTTCTCTAGTATTACCCAACACATTTCATGATTCAGATGTAAGGATTTCTATCTCTTTTGGTTTGAATTTTTTTCGTTACTTGGTCTCCATTGGTTTATATAAGAACACATAGTCTTTGTGGTCTTTGTTTTTCTTTCCGATATTCAAATTATTACTCCCAGAATATATTCCATCATTCTTCCCTCTATTATTTATCATGATATATTGAAAATGGTTGTGTCTTTCTATGTCATTTTCCAAATAGAATTAATAAGTACATTCCTTTTCTTATGTTATTAAAGAATTTTATTAAACCTCAATGTCATTCTACACCTATGTGAGTGCTTTTTGGTTTTTCCCGTTAAGATAAATGCCTTAAAAATGGTATATAATTAGGAAGATAATATGATTCTTCCTCATACTGGATTTGTTATTTAAAAAAAATCAAGTGGAGTTCCCTAATTTAAAGAGACCAGAACCTTATCAACTCTATCCTCTTTCATTGCAACTAAATACATATACTCTTAGTCAGAGACTACCTACGAGTGAGGTTAAATCAGTCTAATGTTCATGGAATCATCACCACTATCCTCCTAAGACATTTCTATATCTAGTGTAGCAATCATAGCTTACATCATATCCACTATATCACTATCCAAGTGGTCAAAAATTTCCACAACCATTGGATCAATCAAAGTATTTCACACATTCTAAAAAAGGTATTCGTGAAGAAAAACAACACATATCACATGACATATTGACACATTTTTACCCTTATTCAGATACACACCCCTATAATATAATTCATTCCAACAGTAAGAATATAGATGCTCTGGAAGTCTGCACATCTTGTAATAATCCACCTAGGATTTTAATTACACTAATTGTTTGCACCAAAATTCTTCACTAAGAAAAACCCTAACCCACTCAATCGGTGTCTTGGAAATGTAAACCTCAACACATATCTTCAGGATAATAATTTTTCTAATATAGAGAGTTCTATTTTTAGAACTTAGAATTTATCATACCATATTCTACAGAATTTTTATGGATTAATGGGGATTTGAATGAAAAATGGAGTTCTAGGAAATTAACCAAGAGCATGACTAAAGAATAATTATTCATCATATTTAAATCTTATCACTAATGAATGAGAAAAATCATGTAACCAAGGAAATTGTGTAGAGCACTGGACCACCTGAAAATCAGATCTTCTTACATGGAGGAAAGTATTATTATCTTGTGTGTGTTGAGAATTTTAACAATTTCATGTTCTTATAACCCCTAATATCCAAAGTTGAATTGATCAAAATCATCCACTAAAGTTCCTCAATGGCTAAAACTAGTCACTAGGATCAGATCCGAGAAACATGAGCTTATGTGAACTCAAATAGAGATAGATGAAGTTCAGTCACACCACAAAAATAATTAGTAACCTTGGGGATTAGAGTCAAAGATGGAAACATGGGGCATGAATTAGGGTTTGAGAAAGGGAGGGAGGAATGAAGATTTAATATTGGTGGGGTGAGATCCTCCCCCCTTCCAGTGATGGGAAGGGGGAGGGATATTTTTTATCTATATCCATAGGTGCATCACCAAAAAGACCCAAGAGTCGATTGCCAAGCCTGAATTTACCTTCTTTTATCTCATTTTCAACAAAACACCCACGTATAATATGAAATTTGACTTCTAACAAGTTGGAGTTAACCAATTATTAGTTTATTTTATTTCCTCATTATAAAATATAAGTAAAATAATTTACAATATATATTTTCAAATACGATGGGAATCTCTCAGATTGATTAGATGAAAAGTAATATACATTAATTAATTATGTAAATTAATTAAATCATGTATATTTTAAAAAATAAATACTTGAAATGAATTCTATAATCTTTTAAAATGGGTATTTTTTGTGGATTATCATAATATCAGTATCAAAAATGAATGTTATTGGTTTATTTTAATTTAATTTGTAAAAACTGAGTATTTTTACAACACTTATTTAATTTAATGACATATTTATTTTTATACCCATCTCTATAATATATATGATGGTGTGACCATGAATATTTTATATAAACTCACTTAACCAGTACATTGGATCTCATTATATGTGTGTGAGTAAGATAATATATAAATGATGGAGTTACAAAGAGAGAAGTGGCTGTTGAATTATATTAGTTGTGCTAAAACCAACCCAATCAATTCATTTAAGAAAATGTTTACTATTTCAAATAAAACTGGGAATGGTTTTAGGATTTATGTCCCTAGGATCAAGGGTTTGATTATTATACACTTGACAAACTAACCATTATAAATTCTCATTATCATGCCACAATATTTATTTTATTTATGTTGGTTTCAGGTATAATTATTAATAGATTTTATAAAAATAAGTAAATAAATTGATAATAATTAAATGTTGAATTGATGTAAATTTGGATTATTGATAAATTATATATAGAGGTCGTTAACCACTATTGTAAATAATTTATTAAAGAAAATGTGATAAGATAATATGGGAAATTTATTAATAATGATAAAAACCTATAAATCAAATAGTATTTCATTAAATACTTCCACTAATTAGGTTTAAATTGAATCATTGATCAATGTTCTTGAACCAAAATCATTGGGATGCTGTTATTTTTTTTGGAATTTATATAACGAGTTTTGGGTTAATCTCTCCAATTTCACATAAATGGTTAACCATCATTATGTGACTTTGAAGAACATGTTTGAAACTGTGGATGAAGTACAGGTTTAATATTTCATGATTTATAAGTCCAATAAACATGTTAAAGAGAAAGGAGTTTATAAACATTGAATTTTAATCCAACCTAATTATGTTTTAATATAATTCCAATCCTTTATTTTTACCCCAAATATGGGCATATGGATCATTTCCCTTAGAATATCCATTTGATGGGTATACCAAAACCAATAGTGATTTCTATTTTCATTTAATAAAATATTTGGATGTTTATAATTAATATAAACCACATATTATACAAATCCATATAATGTAAAAAAAATTATTTTAATTTATAAATGGGAATCCATATGACATTGATATTGTCACTAAGATCTGTTTTATAGAAGAAAATCCCTCTGACTGAAATGAATTTCCAAGAGCGGCATAGGTTCTTTCATATTTTACTATATCATGATTATAAGGTATACAAAAATGATTAATATGTTCTTTAAGTGATAGGTAAATTGGTTTTTTAGGATACACTCTCTATCTATATAAAATATATTGATGTTGTGGTATAAGTCTAATGTTCTAGGTGATCCTTAAAGTCTAGTGAAATCTTAATAAATCATGAGGACGTTGATTCATATAGATTTTTTATAACCATCATCATATTTATCATGAAAATGAATGAAATGGTAGATAAGATGTCACATACAAGACATATTTTAAAGGTAATTTTTTTCATTTAATTTACATCCTTGCTTTGTTTTGGGGTTTACCTAGGTTTTAGGGAAGAATAGATGAGTATTCATGAATTGGGCCAAACCGTGAGCCCAATTTCATATTAAAAATTAAATTTTGTATCTTCTATAACATTTTCATTTTTCAACATTTTTCATCCATTCAAATTCCAACTTGACCTCCCCTAACCTATTAACACCACCATGGTAATTTCGAGCTTTTAGAAATCCATAACCAGGGTTTATTTGGTTTTTTATCTAAGGGGTTGGGCCTTCTCGAAATCCCAATTCCTATTTTAAAAATAAATTTTTATTATGTTATATCTTATTCATATTTTGGGATTTTTCGGTGCTTCTAAGTGGAGCCCAAGCCCACGGAACCCAGCCGCACGACCCTTCTCTCTCCCCCCTCTTTGGAGCTCTGGTTTACCGCGATTTGGTGCCGAACTTCATAGGATTCCTCAAATCGTCCAGATTTGAAGAGGTAAGTTCATTCCTTCATATCTCTCTCAATTTTTACTCTTTCCCAACATTAGAATTCCTAAATGATCTCCACATCCTTGTTCGAACCTCCTTTAAAGGTTTGAGTATTTTTAAAATCAGATACTGGTATTTTTGGGGGTTATTTCTACAAGATATTTTAATTAAGTTGTTCTCCTCCATTATTCTTTCAATTTGTTTAGGATTACATCCAATTTACTTAGGGTTTATTACCTTATCATTGAGGTTCCTAATGTTCAGGGATTCGGGTTTGAAAATTAGGGTTTTATCTTGTGTTTCATGGTCTGAAATTCTGGTTTTAGGTCTGGTTTACCGTCCTTGAGGTGCGGTGGTGGTGCGTTTGAGTTTTCGCACAAAGGGTTCAAGGGTTTCCTTAGTTTTGGTAGGTGATTCCATTTTGTGTGCAATTTTTTTTAATTAGCTTGATGAGTTCATGGTACCTTAATGTTTATTTCCCTTGAATGTTTCTGTAAAAATAGGTTTTAGTTTCATTTATAATGAAAATGAATTTTAGGTTACAATTTTTGGGGAAATTGGGGGTTTTTCATTCAAATATTTCATTGGTTCATTTTGGGCTGACCTATAATTACTTAGTTGATTTTATTTAACAATATTATGGCTGAAAATCATGTTTTTAATGTTTATTCTTTTTTGTTGTTGCTGTGAAATTTTTGACAAATGTTGTTTGGGAAGAAAATGGGCTTTAAGTGCCATGTTTGTTTGAAAATGGTGGTTTTTAAAGGATATAACTTCTTGGTTCACATTGGGCTACCCCATAACTAAATTGATGGTTTAATTAAAGGGTATTGAACTGAAATTTTGTTTTAATTACATACAAGTGTTCACATAGTGTGCAAAGGGGATACCTTAAAGAGCTTTGGGTGCAAAACAATGTTATGTTTTGAGAGGTTGTTTTATTGAAAATAAAATTATTTTATTGTGTGTTTTAAATGGTATAAAATTTGTTTATACACTGTACTATTTGTTTGTGACCAGTAGTTACATTTTATATGAAAATGGATGTGTGTTTTTTGCTGAAATTATTTGAGCACAAAAGGGGACACCCAGGTAACTAGGTGGGGAGGATTTTTACTAGTACGTCTAGTGGATCAGATGGGTTTTGTCCCTGTTCCACTTAGAATTTGGATAACGAAAACTCTAACTAAAATATCTAGTTGATGATTGGGGACCACTAGGTTATTGTTATTTTCCCTACTAGTGGCTCGTGCATGAGAACAGATTTTCCTATGGTTAATCTACATTGAGGTACGAGGTACATAGGGCCCGAGACAACCTAGTCCTTAGGGGTGTTCCCGATTTTGATGCTCATTGGATTTGTGGTATATACCCTTGTTGTGGGGTGTTTTTTCAGTACTATACAGTATCTCACAATTGTATTTAATGTGTTAACATACTGGAATTATTGGATTGAAAACTTTTTTCATTTGAAAGTTCCATTTCGTTGAATTTTTACACTGTTTCACCTTGTGTATTAAAATTTCTTGTTTTGTTCACATTGTATTTCATGCTCTATGGAATCATCTGGTGGTATCCTATTGGGCTTAGGATCACACCCTACTTACACCCCTTGGGTGTAATTAGACATGCTTATTCTTGACTCAAGTAAAGGGAAGGCTAAGGGTGATGGCGGTTCAGGGTGTTAGTCCCCATCGTTGGGGCAGAGTTGCGGAGAAGGCTTGCGGGTGATGACACCATTGTAGTGTGGAGTCCATGGGGATGTCTTTATGTTGTCATTATTTGTTTTTAGACCACTTTTTGTGTCTTTAAAAATATGTATTCAGTTCCGGTTTTTGTTTAATCATATTTTGGTTTACATTCTTAAGATTCAGTTTATTGATTGTTTTTAATGTTTTATGCCTTAATATTTAGGTAAATCGTTCCCAAACAAAAATAAATGATATCTGGGCACTTGTGCCAGCCCATGGGGATAGGGAACGCCCTTCGTGTCATGTCACGGGCTAGGTTTGTTTCCGGTTTTTGCGGCGACCAGATTCGATTCGTGACATAAAATATCTCAATGGATCTATCTATGTGCATTATTAAAATTTGGGAACCATCTAGGACAAATGTATTCAAGGTGATTATCTAAATAGATCACCCAAATAAGTTTTCGTTAGATCCCATATTATCCTTTCCACCTCATAAATTTTCCAATATGATTTTGAATTATAACATCCTAAAAATTGTAAAGTATCTATACAAAATACTTCCTTGATTCACCATTTTGATAAGGATATGAGGTGAGAAAACATTAGTCCCTTATAGTGAATAATATAAAAATCATTCAAAAGGTCCCCAAGACTCACTCCATCTATAAGGCACATGATAATTATCTTTCTATTATATAGATAATCAATAATTAATAACATTAAATATATTCAAACTATTTTTCATGGGTAATGAGAGGCCACTAGAAGAATATGTATCCCTAGTTGATGAATCACATGGAATATATAGGTTCATTGATAATCAAGTGAAATATGTCCATATATACCAATTGGAAATAAGATATTTTTTTGGTAATAACATCTATATCCAAATTCTTGAACCCTGTATGATTATGAATATTTATACTAGACAGGTCAATCTAATGGGTTCCAATAGAGAATGAATTATATACTTTTATATAGAATACATACACCATAAATTTCAAAATGGGATGATATTGGTTTTGATAAAAATTTATTATTTACCAAGTGTTAGTGAAAAGATTACACTTTTTCTTTCTAATGTAAAAATTGATTTATTTCCTAATTTTGAAAAAAAATATTTTCTTTAAAACACATAAAATGTTACAATAAGATGTAATTAAATAAATTTTTTATTTATTATATTACAAAAACTATTTAATATTTTTTGGTAATGAATCAAGATAAAAAAACCATATCACACCCAGTTTTGGAATCAATAACTTTCTAATGTAAACATGTAGTTGAAAAGGCTTAATCAAGATGTGTTATTATATTCATTTTAGCTCAAACCACTTGATAAGTGTATGTATTGTTAAAAAATTAATATGACTTATCCGAATTTTTATTTTAAGGTTTACAGATCCATATTTTTTCTAAAATTAGTACATATTGTAGTGTGTTGACCTTTTGTAAGAAAACCTAGATGTGGAAATTATTAATTTATTAAATTTTCATATGGCATGAGTTGTCATTTAAATATTTCCCAAATGGTTTAAAATTATAAAAAATTTAAATATTCAAGTAGTTTTAAAATAGTGAGACTGAACCTGGTAAAAAGATAAAGAAACATCGATCAAATCGATTAATTGCATATCTTAAACATGATTTTATTGATTATTTATGGGATTTCTGGATTCATTTCCCACTAAATAATCCTTATACAATATAATATAATTTTTTTAGATATATAATAACTATAATGATTTTAAATGGTAATGTTAATGATGAGTCATGTAAATATTCTATTGTCCTTGTAGGGTTATGAGTTATAAGATCTAATGAACATTGTATCCTGAGGCTAAGATAAGGTTTAAAATTGAATATCTTATAAACTTTTTGTATAAAAAGAAATATTTATTTCTACATGATCATGTCTACAGATGTGAAGAGTTTTATTAGTCCTTATATGGAATAAAATTGAACCTTATGGAATTAAGTGTTTCATTATAATATATTCCATGGAAACTAGGGGGTTCTATCTATATGAACTATTAGATAATAAAGTAATTATTTCAAGACAATCCATATTTCATGAGTGTGAGAACATATTTAAAAGATATAACATAAAAAATATTGGATTTGATGAATTAGACTCCCAAGACATACATTTTTTAGGGTAAATCCTTCTACAAGTCCCAATAGAAGATATTATTCCTGATATACAAGTACTATGTAGGACAACCAAAGAGTTTTGAAAGATATAATGATACTATTTTATAGTCACTATGTTTTTTACTCATTAATGTTATAAAATAATTATCCCTTTTAATATAAGTAATCTTTTGAGAGAATATAATCTACATGAAGGAAATACATCATGAATTCTGAAATGAATTTCTTATATCCAAATCGAATATGTGTTCTAGTAAATCTTATAGTAGATATTGAAAATGTTTTGATTTAAAGGGTATTCAAGATAAACTGTACCTGGAAAGTATATAATTTTCCATGATTATAAAATATAATTATTATATCTTTTAGATGAATAATCATCATATTACTCAAACACACAGATCAAGATTGTAATAGTTTAGTTCCTTTAGAATCATGGAAAAAATCTTCTTATTTATTGAAAGATCCCCATGGACATCCATAATGATCATACCAATAAGTACTCTTTATAGATATAAAATACATAAAAATTTCTTCATAACATGGGGAAAATGAAACATAATAAAGGGTGAGATTCAATACTTAATACGTGTAAACAATGGAGATACATAAGCTATACACGAATATAAGGGTATGTGAAAATGATCATAACATTTTAAAAATATACTATTCATATTAATTCTTATAATCTCACGTCATTGAATAAATATTTAGAGTTCATTACATATTAATAATATGGAAGTCAAATAACATGATCAATTATATCATAACATTTTCATAAGGTTGATTTTATGGAATTCACATCCGCTAATAACATTTTGAACATGTATTAGTAGAAATAGGTTCACTCTTTCTATTAAAGAACAAAAATAAATTATTATCATAAATATATGGACATGAAACTAGGTCCACACATGACATTATGTACATAAAATATAGGTCTAGACATAACATTATGAACATGTAATGAGGATCAAACATAATATTGTTGATAATTAATAATGTTCATTTATAACATTATTTACATTAAATACATGTCCATTCATAACTTCATAATTGTTAATATTTACTCCCACTATGATCATTGTATACAATGTACCTTACTGAACTAGGATCACTCTCCATCCTAGTACAATATATCTTATGATATATATATATATATTCCCCTTCAATTGGAGTGAGATATAGGTCCCACCCATCATTGGTTGTTATATCACTATTGTCCTAGATTATTATTTAACCACCATGATATATGAAAATCATATATATGTTCTCCACTAGATAATAAAACTATAATCATATCACAACCAATGAGAATAATGTTGATTCATATGAATTTCCAAATTTATAACCAATGGGATAAAAATTGATTTTATAAATATCATTCCATAAAAACATAAACCATTCAATGAATGAATAAGAATGGTATCCCTAGATCATATCCTAGTAAGGAATATATATTATCAAAATATGCCATCATATATATAAAATAGTTTTAGAAGGCCATTTAAAACCTTTAATAAGAAAAATAACTTTTCCTTTATGAAAAACACTTTTAAGACATATATCAATTTGATAAAAAAAATTCATTGAAAATAACATCGAACACCTATAATTTGAGATTCAAATAAAATAATTTTTATGATTTCATGCCGTTTTGATCATGTCCTACATGCTAAAACAGTGATTCCTTTCAAATTTTTAATAAAATGAAAACATGAATTATTTTATAAAATGACACGATGATTCATTTTGAAAAATTATTTAAAAGAGAAAGAAGTGTAAATATATAATTATTAAATCATTTGGAAAAAATGTGAATTTTTTTTAAATTTTTTTTTTAGAAAACTCAGTTTTGGAATAAAAATGGATTTTGACTAAAAATGTGACATTTTATAAAAAATACTTTGAAATATGAAGCACATAAATGGAAGAAAATTAATTGAAAAAAATGTATTCTCATTAAATAACCAGAGGAGAATATTTTATTGTTTTTCTTGAGAAATATATCATAATATTTGAACATTGGAATGAAAATAATAAACTCTCTTGATAAATGATTAAATTATAATATAAATACCACACAAATTTGATAACACTGAATCATTAGATCCAATAAAGAATAACATTAAATTAATCATATAATATAATGAAATCAATTATAATAAATATATATCAAGTATACATGGAATTATTTACATCTCATAGAATAATATAGGTTTATAAGTTGACATATTAATCAAACAAAGGAAATTTGAGATAAAAACCCATCATTGATTTGTTAACTTTTGTACCATAAACCCCTAGAAATATAGATTCTCAAATGGGTATGTAAATACGCATAATTATTTTTTTAATAATCATAAAATACAATAATGGGAGTCATATACAACACATAAAGGAAATAGGTGGTGAATATTTCATGTGTCTCATAGAAGCAAAAGGTGAGACGGAAATCCCTCACCTTAAATATTCATATTCACCATACATGATCAAAAATATTGTATAACAAATATAATTTTATCATAAATATATTATATTAGTGTATTAATATGAATCATACTGGATATTATCTTTTTAAGACCATTTGTTACTCGTTTATTATGGATTTAATGGTAAAGTTGCGTCATGGGTAATAAGTGTTTTTTCATATATGTTTTTATTTGTTATTTTTGTATTCCATATAATTTGATAATTGTTACATAATATACATAATGATAAAAATGATAAAAAATAATATATATTTATTATATATATGTGTGTGGTATTATATTAATCCATAAAATTTTGTGATATAAACTGGAAAACACCATCCATGGAGACATTAGGTAGTACATATAGATGAATGTTATTTCCATTTTGTCGACAAATTGAATTAAATAAAAGTAAGTGATAAATGTGATCATAAAATAATTTTTTTTAATATATATAACATTATTTATTTAAACATTTTTTAATACCTTCTATGTGATGATTTAATGAATCACATCACTTCCTGAGGTGAAATTATATTGTCTACATGAATAATGTAATCATATTCCAAAGAAATGGAAAATATAAAAGTATACGTGATATAAAAATTACATAATAATAAAATATATCAAATATATAATATAACTTCCATAATTATTTCATGTCTCAATTGGTGGTAATGGAAAAATGAACAACATCGGTTCGTGAGGTGGTAGTCCTCTATACACACAAATTATGATTTTTTAACCCATTTGTTGAAGTAGAGATGGATGTATGTCATTTAAATAACAAAAAATCTTTATTTGTAAAATAATATGACTTCTATTGAATTAAAATATTATAAAAATAGAATATGGTGGACAAACAAAAAAAATAAATATTCTCATTGAAGAACAATACCTCTTATGGGGGTATTTTACTGATGTTTTCACTAATTACTTCCAAGGTTGTATATATGAAACATATAATACATCTAGATTTATGAGTTGGAAGTCGGGAAGTTATTGGGTATGTTATTGGATGACCCCAAGTGATTTTATGGTGTAAATAAGTGAGAATAGTGGAAGGACATTTATAAATATGGGAGGAGACATAATTGGAATCTTTGAGAGAATTTGGTGACACTAGGATTTTTGTAACACCCCGAGATTTTATGAAAAATATTCTTCTAATTTCATTAATGTCTTGTGCTACACCAAGATTACCTTGCGCTATACGCAACACCGTATTAGCTTGTAGTATACACAACACTATTCTTGGATCGTGTTACACACAATTTTGATAATAGTTATTCTACGCAACATTGAGTATATATATATATATATATATTCAATGTATAAATGAAATATGGTTGGATTCTGTTATACGAAACAATGAAGGATTCTTACACAACACGCAACCCTGACTTGGCTTGCATTACACGCAATCGCGACCTTCCCTGATAGTGTGTGTTGTACACAATATTGGGTTTTACTAAACAACGATATATTATTATAATATTGTTATGAACTGGATGTTATGAATTGTGTTCAATAAATTTTGAATTTTATAACATTATTATTCATCTTACTCATTTCTAGAACATGGTATAAGAACAAAATAAATTTTTCGGGTAAGATAAGTATTTTTAAAAAATGCAGTTTTGCCGCCTTTTGATGGGGCACCCACTTTAAATCTAGTTTTTGAAATTTTTATAAGTTAAATTTGACAAAATAAAATTCTTCTTTGGAATCAAGAAATAAAAATTTACTTTGGATAAATTTTTCGTATTATTCTGGTAACTTTCATATTTTAATGAATAGTAAAAACACGCTATATTTTAATTAAAAACAGCTTTTGCCATCGTAATATCTTATGTGGTTAAATTATAATATAGAATTGTTTTAAAGTAAAAATAGAATATATTTTTACCATTTAATATAATTTATGTAATTAGCATTGATTTTACCTTGAATTCATAGGTTAAATCAATTCACTCTTTTGCAATGTTTTAAAGAAAAACTTGTTTTCTTTCGACAACAGGATTAAATTTAATTTAAATTATGCATCTTTTGTGTATTGAATTTTAAAAAATGGATTCCATATTTGGAATCAGTGGGTCCAAATTATGTTAATAAGCTAGTTTTTATTTTTGGGCATTGTGAATAGTAACTACGGTAAATTTTATTTACTATAGTTAAAGGTAAATCAGGTAATTAAGGATAAATATAAGATTATAAAATTACCCTAACACTTGGAAAAATCCTATTGGATGGCTATAGGTAGACTAATATAACATAAGGGTCGGATTAGATTCATTTTATGGACTTTTGTCCCTGAAAATAATTTAATTATTATAAAAACGAATGAATGTGACAACATGTCACTTTCTTAAATCTTATAAGTATAATAATTTTATTTTAGTGATAAACATCATGAAACTTCGAACATGAATAGTCTCCAGAACTCTAATACAATTATATACATCATAGGAATTTATTTATAATTTTTAGGGATTAAATAATTATCATTTATTATGACACAAAGATGATGCCGTAATTGTCTTATTAATGAAATATTGACATAATTGATGTTATAAATGCCCAAATAAATGTAATTTGAGACTTTTTATGACTTAAATTAATTTTATAAGTTAATATGAAATGTAATTGTTGATATAAGTAACTTGGTTTGAACTTATAATTCTGTTATGAATTTCATAAAAATCATGTACCTAATAGTGTCAAAATTGATATAAATTAGTTTTTAAAACAAATATTATATTATTAATTGTTATTTAATTCCTAAAAATATAAGGCTCGGCCAAATGACTTAGATAAGGATATATATATTAATAATAAACAACTTGGTGTTCGTTTGGTATGTTATTTTAAGTTTATTAACCATATAGTGTAAGAAAACAAAAAGACACGGTAAAAGATAAATTATTTAACTTAGAGTTAAATCTAATTGATAAGGTTAAAATAATAACATAAACTTGTTTAAATCCTATTGTATGAGAGTATTGCGACCCATACCCACTTTATCTTCTAAATAAGACCATTTTGAACCATTATAAACCGAATTTGACCTTAATATAAAATAATATTTTGAGATTTTCCTAAGGTGCCCCTCTCCTCCCTTATAAAAGGGAACCTCCTCCCTCTCCTCCTCACACCAATTTGTGCATTCCATCTAGGCCAAACCCTGACAAAATATCTTCTAAACTTCCCTAGTATCATCCTAGAGGTCCTGGTCTTCTTCAAATACCATCCTTAGTTCTTTAAGTGGAGGTTAAGTGAAGGCGCGTCAAAAAGAGGTAATATCCATTACCGATCTTTTTCAATTTCTTTCTTCTTAAAAATCTTCTTATTTATTTGTTTCATGATAAAGTAATAACATCATTATTTCTTATATACTTATATGTTATTACAAATATGAAACAACTCTAATTAACCTTCTATCCATCCGACAAAAAAAGGAAATCGCCGCGCGTGCGTACATACGGAATACCGTCTCCACGCCGTGGTGTAATCTATTTTCCACCACCACCTTACTTGTATGGTTATAATGGTGTAAATAATGACTATATATGACTATTATAAAGTGATAATAATTCGGAAATAGTATACATACACTCCAATAAAATTCCACGATCATAGGAACGATATCATCACTCGTGCGTACGTACAGAATACCGTCTCCACGATGTGATGTGACTCGTTCTACATGATCTTCATTTCATAATGATTATATAAATGAATTGAATGAATGAATATGATATATATTACACTAATACCATTCTGGAAATGAGGTATCTATAACCTAAAGATAAGAATTATAATTTATTCAATAAAACACGCATAAGAACAAAAAGTTATAAACACCCGAATAACAAGTAGCAATGAAATATTACTACTAAGAAGCTAAGAAAATGACCATATATGATATCATAAAAATATGTATGATTCTGGAATAAGTCAATAACATTATTTAAATCATTATAAAGGAGGTTCAGACAATTACGAAGCAAAATGGACCTAAGGTAAGGGAAATATCACAATCTCATTTTTATCCGAGATTGTTTATACTGTAGTATTTACTGGGGTGTATTTTATCATCCACATCCATGTTTCCTCAATATGTAATATTATTTACATTCACCTACAATTGTTTAGATCCTATTTTACCCTTCGGTGAGTTTTTAGTAAAATATATGAAAGGAATCTTTTGTCGTTTTTCGTACGAGGTACTTTTTTTGACTTTTCCGAAAAAAGTACGAGACGAATGTTTTTTTAACTTATACGGCATGAATGGATTTTTAAAACATTATTTCCAAGAACATTCCTTTACAAGTTTTCAAGTTTATTTTTAATCAACTTCTTTTAGATTAAAAATTGTATGACATGTTAATAAAGGAAAATGTTTTTGAATTTGAAAGGATATTTTCCTCAAGAATGGAGTTCAAGTGTTTTATCAAAATTATTTTCCATCTAAGATAATGTAGGGTTCTTTTTATATCCCTATTATTACATTGATTTGATTATGTTGTGATGGAATTATTTTTATGAATTTTTTTATCTTATATGAATTGTTTGATGATATCATGATGTTTATGATTCCCATTTTTATTACCTGGGTTATGCAATGATGTATGATTTATGATTTTGTGGCACACATAAGAATGGTATCATTATGAGATTGGTGGGACCTATATCTCCCTCCAATGCATTGGGTAAAGATTTTATATCTCATGAGATAGACATGGCTGGAATGGTAGGTTATACTGGTTCAGTGAAACAAGACTGAAACGAGGGTGACTCGGTTCCGAAATGGACTTTGTCCACTAAGATTGTCTTGGCAATGAGTCTGGACTAATAAGATATGATTCTCTATGATTATGTGTGTATGCCACAAAGTTTCATGTTTTAAGTTATGATTATTGGGATTTCATTTCACTACTATGATTTATCCCATGTTATAAAATTATGCTCTCTTTTACAGGTTAGGACTTCCAAAATGTTATGTTCTTATGAATATGATGTGATTGATATTTTTTTTGTTTACCCTTACTGAGCATTTGAGCTCACCCTTTTATGTTTTCTTTTCCCCAGGATATAAAAAAGGTTTTAGGTAAAAAAAATAAGGAAGATCTTTATGGGAGATGTTGAAGATCTTTCACCACGATTAGAAGATTATATTCCGAGTTTCCAAAGACACTAAACTATTACGATCCTTGTGTGTGTGTTTTTGTTATGTACTAAGTATTCCGCAAAAGTAATGTAATGTCCGTGTACATTAAGTATCAGGTCTCTACAGTTGGTATCAGAGGAAAGGTTCAGTCAACCTTTGGAAACTAGGATGTGAGAACGTTAGTGAGATCCCTAGAGATATTTATAAGGTATGTCTACGGATGTCCCTAAGGATAAGTATACGTATAGGATATAGTCCTAGAACTACGGTAATGATCTCAGAATATAACCTACGATGTTATATATTAAGGGTACTGCCCCTTTACTATGTTGTTTTCCTGAGCATTATTTTTGCATCTCACACTATTCTTTTTGGGTTTTAGACGATGGCTAGAACCCGAAGGAACCGTGTTGATCATTGTAATGGACAATGCAATGATTTTACTCCTGAACAAACAAATGTTATAGGAGATGGAGTGAAAAATCTTATTGCTATACTTACATAAGCTATTAATCATTCTGGACTTCCAAATGAGTAGAGAAGGGAACAATATTCTATTGAGTCCTTCATGAGGCAACGTCCACCTTCTTTCAGTGGGTCTTCTGATCCACTTGTTGCTGAACAATGGATCAGTACAACTGAAAAGATATTTTCAGTTCTTCAATGTTCTGAACATGATAAAGTCATCTTAGCAGTATATCGTTTGGAAGGTGAATCTGATCAATAGTGGAATCACATCAAGAATACGAGGCCAAGAGATGAAATTGAGTCCATGGAATGGGACGAGTTCATGAACTTGTTTTTCAGTAAGTACTTCCCTCGTATTCTTCGAACAAAGATAGAAAAGGAGTTTCTTGAGATGAAGCAGAAGGATGATGAATATGTTGGTATATATGAAGCAAATTTTACAAGACTTGCAAGATATGCATATGGCATTATCATCCAACCTGAAAGTAAAGTTGATCGATTTTTCAGTGGCTTAAAACCAAGTCTTCGACGGGATTTAGCTATAAGAGACTTCAGTAGCTATGAAGAAATTGTGCGTTGTGATATCGAGGTAGAAATGGAAGTTGGTGTTACATATCCATCTCATGGTTTTGACAAGAAAAGAAAGATGGAGTTCAAGGAGAAATCTCATAATAATGGTGAAAAGAAGATGAACGTTTCCTTATTCTCAATGTGTGGAAAGAAGCATGGTGGAGATTGTCTTAAAGGGACAAGTAAATGTTTCAAATGTGGAAAGTAAGGTCATCGGGCATTTGAATGCCGCAATGATGGGAAGAAAATGTATAATGACGCAATCAAAGGAAGGGATACACAGAATGAACCTACTACACTTCAATGTTTCAAGTGCAAGGAGATGAGACATTATGCCAATAAATGTCCAAATCCAAGGGTTAGTGATGATCGACATGAGCAACCACTTAATTCAAAGGACAAAGGGATGTCACATGCGATCACCATTGGTGATGTTGAATATGAAAACGATGTGGTGGAATTATTAAGTGTTTATGTAATGGGATTCCAAAAATAATGTTGAGTATTGGAATATTTATGTATTGTTCTATTGTGGTCTTCAATAATTTTATGGTACCGGTAACCATGGAATGTGATTGAGATATTTTTGGAAAAAAGCTGATATGCGCATAATGAAGGGAAAATGAGAAAATGACATATTTGACAGTATTCATGAGCTCATGATTGATATATGGACTAAGTGATATCATGGTCTGAGTATATAGAATTTTGATGATTTTGGTATGTTGAAAGTGTTAACTTTTAACTACATTCATGTTTTCACTAAGGTTCAATGTGTATTCAAGAGAGTACATGATTAAGGCCTTTGAATGTTTGGAATGTGACCAACAAGATATATCTTATGATATATGGGGATCAACGATGGTATTAAATATCTGGTAATCGTTTTCACTATATTATGAGAATGGACTGCAGTATTATGGATAAGCCTAAAGATTGGAATGGATTATGTTGGACATAAGTTAGTATTGTTTTTTCGATATTATTGATGGGATCTTATAGTAATATAGTTTTAGAAAAAGGACAACCTGCAAGACGGGCGACAGCCCATCGCGTCGGACAAGGTTGTAGGAATCGAACTCACAACCGAAGTGCGACGGGCCTTTATCGCCTACCACTGGCCTACAGGAAGTCCCTGGTTAGTATATACTAGTTTTATTTTATTAAGAAGTATGATATATGAAGTATAAATTAATTTTTGGAACCATATACGATTAATCTAACCATAAGATGGAATTATAACTTTTGCTAACCTTTTGTTTGAAAGAGATGGAATGACCCATCATTCTATCACATGATCTTCTAACACATCATGAATAACAAATTCAACTTCATTTCATTAAGTGATGAAGTGGAAATTGTTCAATTCACGAACAACAGTGAGATTGTACCAAAATTATGCAAGTATTTCTTTTAATTCATCAGCATTAGTGAAATGATCTTGAAAACCATAAATGTTTTCCTAGTTCCCTTATATCCGATTAATCAGATGGTACTTTAGATTATCACAAATCAATAAAATTTTGATTGTTGGCTTTTTCATAGCCATGTTCTCTACCACTCTCCATCAGAACTTGATGGTTAGATTTTTCTTCCATATCCATATTTTCACCTATGTTCTCCTACGTGGAAACCCCATGATGAGTTAATTTGGGTAACCGTTACATTTCATACTTTAGTTTTTAAAAGCCATGTTTTGTTATTCCTTTTTACGATGTGGGTTTCTATTAAACAAACTTTCGAGTAGTAAACCATTTATAACCCCGACGAATTTCAAGGGCGAAATTCATTTTAAGGGGGGTAGAATGTAACACCCCGAGATTTTATGAAAAATATTCTTCTAATTTCATTAATGTCTTGTGCTACACCAAGATTACCTTGCTCTATACGCAACACCGTATTAGCTTGCAGTATACGCAACACTATTCTTGGATCGTGTTACACACAATTTTGATAATAGTTATTCTACACAAAATTGAGTGTATATATATATATATATATTCAATTTATAAATGAAATATGGTTGGATTATGTTATACGAAACAACAAAGGATTCTTACACAACATGTAACCCTGACTTGGCTTGCATTACAAGCAATCGCGACCTTCCTCGATAGTGTGTGTTGTACGCAATATTGGGTTTTACTAAACAAAGATATATTATTATAATATTGTTTATGAACTAGCCATTACGAATAGTGTTAACTAAATTTTTAATTTTATAACATTATTATTCATCTTACACATTTCTAGAACATGTTATAAGAACAAAATAAATTTTTCGGGTAAAATAAGTATTTTTCAAAAATGTAGTTTTGCTGCCTTTTGATGGGGAACCCACTTTAAATCTAGTTTTTGACACTTTTATAAGTTCAATTTGACAAAATAAAATTCTTATTTCGAATCAAGAAATAAAAATTTACTTTGGATAAATTTTTCGTATTATTCTGGTAACTTTCATATTTTAATGAATAGTAAAAACACGCTATATTTTAATTAAAAATAGCTTTTGTCATCGTAATATCTTATGTGGTTAAATTATAATATTGAATGGTTTTAAAGTATAAATAGAATATATTTTTACCATTTAATATAATTTATGTAATTATCATTGATTTTACCTTGAATTCGTAGGTTAAATCAATTCAATCTTTTCCAATGTTTTTAAGAAAAACCCATTTTCATTCGACAACGGGATTAATTTTAATTTAAATTATGCATCTTTTTTGTATTGAATTTGGAAAAATGGATTCCATATTTGGAATTATTGGGTCCAAATTAAGTTAATAATCTACTTTTTATTTTTGGGCATTGTGAATAGTAACTATGGTAAATTGTATTTACTGTAGTTTAAGGTAAATCGGGTAATTAAGGGTAAATATAAGATTATAAAATTACCCTAACACTTGGAAAAATCCTATTGGATGGTTAAAAGTAGACCCATATAACCTGAGGGTCTGATTAGATTCATTTTATGTACTTTTGTCCATGAAAATAATTTAATTATTATTAAAACCAAAGAATGTGACAACATGTCACTTTCTTAAATCTTATAAGTATAATAGTTTTAATTTTGTGATAAACTTCATAAAACTTAGAAAATGAATAGTCTAAAGAAAGATAATACAATTATCTACATCATAGAAATTTATTTAGAATTTTTAGGGATTAAATAATTATCATTTATTATGACACAAAGATGATGCAGTAATTGTCTTATTAATGATATATTGACATAATTGATGTTATAAATGCCCAAATAAATGTAATTTTTGACTTTTTATGAATTAAATTAATTTTATAGGTTAATATGAAATATTATTATTGATATATGTAACCTGGTTATAACTTATAATTCTGTTATGAATTTCATAAAAATCATGTACCAAATAGTGTCAAAATTGACATAAATTAGTTTTTAAAACAAATATTATATTATTAATTGTTATTTAATTTATAAAAATCTAAGGTTCGGCCAAATGACTTATATAAGGATATATATATTAATAATAAACAACTTGAGGTTCTTTTGGCTTGTTATTGTATGTTTATTAACCATATAGTGTAAGAAAACAAAAAGACACGGTAAAAGATAAATTATTTAACTTAGAGTTAAGTCTAATTGATAAGGTTAAAATAATAACCTAAACATGTCTAAATCCTATTTAATGAGAGGATTGCGACCCATACCCACTTTATCTTCGAAATAAGACCCTTTGGAACCATTATAATCCGAATTTGACCTTAATATAAAATAATATTTTGATATTTTCCTAAGGTGCCCCTCTCCTCCCTTATAAAAGGGCGCCTCCTCCCTCCCCTCCTCACACCAATTTGAGCATTAAAGCTCAGAAAAACCCTGCCAAAATATCTTCTACACTTTCCTAGTATCATCCTAGAGGTCCTGGTCTTCTTCAAAGACCATCCTTAGTTCTTTAAGTGGAGGTTAAGTGAAGGCGCGTCAAAAAGAGGTAATATCCATTACCGATCTTTTTCAATTTCATTCTTCTTCAACATCTTATTATTTAGTTTTTTCATGATAAAGTAATAACATAAGTATTTCATATATACTGATATGTTATTATAAATATGAAAAAACTCTAATTAACCTTCTATCCATCCTACGGAAAAGGAAATCACCGGGCGTGCGTACGTACGGAATACCGTCTCCACGCCGTGGTGTAATCTATTTTCCACCACCACCTTACTTGTATGGGTATAATGGTGTAAATAATGACTATATATTACTATTATAAATTGATACTGATTCTGAAATAGTATATATACACTCCAATACAATTCCACGATCAAAGGAATGATATCATCACTCGTGCATACGTACGGAATACCGTCTCCACGATGTGAAGCGACTCGTTCTACATGATCTTCATTTCATAATGATTATATAAATGAATTGAATGAATGAATATGATATATATTACACTAATACGATTCTAGAAATGAGTTATCTATAACCTAAAGATGAGAATAAGAATTTATTCGATAAAACACGCATAAGGACAAAAAGTTATAAACACCCGAATAACAAGTAGCAATGAAATATTACTACTAAGAAGCTAGGAAAATGACAATATATGATATCATAAAAATAACTATGATTCTTGAATAAGTCAATAACATTATTTAAATTATTATACAGGAGGTTCGGACACTTACGAAGCAAAACGGACCTAAGGTAAGGGAAATATCACAATCTCATTTTTATCCGAGATTGTTTATACTTTAGTATTTACTGGGGTGTATTTTATCATCCACCTCCATGTTTCCTCAATATGTTATCTTATTTCCATTCACCTACAATTTTTTAGATCCTATTTTACCCTTTGGTGAGTTTTTAGTAAAATATATGAAAGGAATCTTTTGTCGTTTTTCGTACGAGGTACTTTTTTGACTTTTCCGACAAAAGTACGAAAAGAATGTTTTTTTATCTTATATGGCATGAATGGATTTTAAAAAATTATTTCCAATAAGATTCCTTTAAAATTTTTCAAGTTTATTTTTAATCAACTTCTTTTAGATTAAAAATTGTATGACATGTTAAGAAAGGAAAATGCTTTTGAATTTGAAAGGATATTTTCCTCACGAATGGAGTTCAAGTGTTTTATCAAAATTTTTTTCCATCTAAGATAATATAGGGTTCTTTTTATATCCCTATTATTGCATTGATTTGATTATTTTGTGATGGAATTATTTTTATGAATTCCTTTATCTTATATGAATTGTTTGATTATATCATGATGTTTAAGATTCCCATTTTTATTACATGGGTTATGCAATGATGTATGATTTATGATTTTCTGTGGCACACAAAAGAATGGTATCATTATGAGATTGGTGGGACCTATATCTCCCTCCAATGCATTGGGTAAAGATTCTATATCTCATGAGATAGACATGGATGGAATGGTAGGTTATACTGGTTCAGTGAAATAGGACTGAAACGAGGGTAACTCGGTTCTGAAATGGACTTTATCTACTAAGATAGTCTTGGCAATGAGTCTGGACTAATAAGATATGATTCTCTATGATTATGTGTGTATGCCACAAAGTTTCATGTTTTAAGTTATGATTATTGGAATTTAATTTCACTACTATGATTTATCCCATGTTATAAAATTATTCTCTCTTTTACTGGTTAGGACTTCCAAAATTTTATGTTCTTATGAATATGATGTGATTGATATTTTTTTTGTTTACCCTTACTGAGCATTTGATCTCACCCTTTTATGTTTTCTTTTCCCCAGGATATAAAGAAAGGTTTTAGTTAAAAAAATAAGGAAGATCTTTATGGGAGATGTTGAAGATCTTTCACCACGATTAGAAGATTATATTCCGAGTTTCCAATGACACTAAACTATTACGATCCTTGTGTGTGTGTTTTTGTTACGTACTAAGTATTCCACAAAAGTAATGCAATGTCCATGTACGTTAAGCTTCAAGTCTCTATAATTTTAATATGTCAACAAGGTCCAAAATGTATCACCAACAAACTTTATAATATTAATTGTCAAAAAAGTTATATAAAATGGTTTAAATAATTATTTATAGGTCATTTTGTCCTTAAGTTTTCCATTAAACCCCCAGTCAAACCCATTTTTACCTCCACAGCAGTAATTATTTCTTATTTCATTTGATTATAATTTTACCAAAAAAATAAGAGTACCACATTAGATAATATATATTAGTATTATTAAAAAAATATAATACTTTTTTTAAAATTTCATTCATAATAGTGTAAAATTTCAATTTAAAATTCATCTTGTAGAAGTGGTGAGAAAACAAGTTTTTCATAGAAAAAGATCCAATTTTTACAATGTTTTTATACCCAAATTTATTGTGAAAATGATTCAAAGGTCCTAAATTATACTATTTTATGTTTAGTTGAACTAATTTAACTATTAGTTAAATTTAAAATATTATTTCACCTTATAAATAAATTAACTAAAAATGATATTTTCAATTAATATTAAATATTTTTCACTACACATGAAAAAAATAAAACTCTGTAGAAAAATCCCAAAAAATCACCCTATGTTAATTTTGATACTGAAATTTATATTTTTCATTATTTTATAGTATTAATTTTCTATTATTGTTATATCATATTTTTAAAATCAAGGGTCCATAAAAAATGTGAAAAATGAATTATTTGATAAATAGATTTTTTTATTGTAAAAGATGATTTATTCATACATCATATATAGAAAACATATCATATGAAGAAAAAATAGTTGATTTTATATGCGTAATATATAAAATTAATTAAAATAATTTTTTTAATGTAGTTTTTTATTTTATTGAGGTATAAAACATTTTTTTCATAATAAATGTTTTTATAGAAAATGATTCATTTATTTTCAAAATGTTTTAATTTTCATTTATAATTGATTCATCAGAAAACAAGTAATTATATATTCAAGTGTAATCCAAATTTTTTTCATAATTTTTTGAATCCTATTCATAAAATCGATTCTAATGGCTAGGTGATAACTAATATATAATGGTATTTTATTAGTTTGGCACATTTCATTAAACATGGTGTTTCTTGTAATGAAATATAAACTATGTTTTTTGTGTAAAAAAATTCAAACATATAGGTGTGTGTAAAATATTTGTTAATATTTTTTCATAAATCATAAATATCAATAAAATGTAAATTAATAAAAAAATATATAGAAAAAAATCTGAAGTTGTTACATTCTAACCCAATTAAATTGAATTCCCCTTTCAAAATTCATCTGAGTCTACAATGGTTTAACATTTAAAAATCAATTCATAGTCACCCACAACATTCAAATAAATAATAAAACCTCCTTTAATAATGGAATCTTGGAAACAAAATAGATTCCCAAAATAACTCAAAATTAGGCTTCCAAATCGAATAACATGGATGGAAGTAACAGCTTGTATGTGGAAAAAAGTGTAAATACATATAAAGAGTGATAAAGATCACTAATCAGAAGAAATTGGGCCATCTATAGAACATTACTGACCATAAAACCATAGACCAGAGATACATGAGAATGGCCATTGATATCTTCAAAAATGGTGATAATATGAAAACATTTTATTTCATGATCCTTTTTATAATTTTTAATTGTTTCCAAGAGAAGATACATTTACTATATTTCATTCCATTTCATACGCACAATATCAGCCTTTAGTTATAACATGTTCAATTTCCACTTAATATCATAGTCTTTGAAATAATGGTGAACACTTTGTTCTGTAATAACTAATAGATCATAATATCCATAAATATAACCATAACACATTCCATTTATCTTTATTTATCATCACAACTAATTAGATAAAAATTTATCCAATATTGATAAATATTCATATGGTGATGCATTACCTCAATATCTAAATAACCATCCCAATATAAACTTAAACCATTCCATAAATGGTTATTCTTTTGACCCTAAAAAACTATTAAAATCCAAAACATTACAAAAAACAACCCTAAATTTCCAAAATGAACATATCATTAATTCCTATATACCATAAAGTGTATCTTTACTGTCACATACAAGTCATGTAAATATCCTTATCATGTTATCTCTTGAAACATGGTAATAACCTAAATTTCCATAAAACCATATTTAAAAAATTCATTCTTCATTATTCCATAAATAAATCATTCATTATTATATTTATTCTTTAGATCCAAAATGCTCTAAAATTCATCAATGAATGCATAACATAATTTTTCATGAAATCATTAGTCACTTCCAAGGTAATTAGTCGCATCCAATTTACTTATTTTAATCAAATATCTATTTTTCCTAAAAAATACATCAAAAAATAGAATATATTTTGGGTTATCATACAATACCACCGTATCCAAAAATCAATTTTCTCGTATATTTTTATGATTTATCATATTCTTGAAACATAATAATGAACAAATTATGAAAAAAACATTTTATATATTCATATAAATTAGGACATGAATTATAATACATAAACAATTAAATTATTACAACTCATCATTAATCTATTCACTAAGATTCCTCATTTTATTCCTCAATACATGTTCCCTTTAATAATTCATTCATAGTCACTTTATCTTTATAACTGGAGCCATTACTCATACCACCTTACCAATTAAATTCACCATATTTACCCCTAGAACATTAATTTACATAATTCCTCTACTTTTTACATTAATTCATCTAGCCATTCATAATACTAGAGGAATTCTAATATTCCCATCCATTATATTAATTGAAGGTTTTATTTTCCATCATCAATTTCTATCATTATTACATTATTCTCCACGCATAAATAATATTATCATTACATTAATAAAATACATAGAGTGGTTTTTCCAAAATTATCAAAACATAGGACAATAAATCTTCGTTCCCCTATGGTTACCATCACCCAAACTCTCTGTGATCTCTTTTATTATCTTCTTTGGTGAGTCTGAAAATTAGATAAGGTAAAATGTGTTAATCATGTTTTGTGATAACTGATTATGTTTTATCATGACAACATTAAATACATTAATCATCCCATTTGGATGATAATCATCAAAATTCCCAACACATTAAATTTTATTCTAGTTCCTTCTAGTTCCATCCCTTGACTAAGAAAAGAAATCATATAGTGAGAAAAGATAATCATAATGGAAAATCATAGTCTAAAAATAAATTATGAGGCCTAAATCATGACACATTATCTTTAATCTATGACACCTTAGAATTATCCCAGGTCTTATATAGTCATATTATATTTTATTACATAATGATGTTTCATAGATAATTCTTCAATTTCTAAATCATATCCCTCTAGAGTGTCTAACTAGGTGTGTGTAAAGGATCATTTTCATGCACCAGTTATTTATCTTGTAAGGATAAATATGGTTTTCTGGGGGATTTATCCCATATATACAAATTTTATAGAAACTTATATACTTTTATTATCTTTAGAGGGTTGTATTTATAGGACCCCAATAACTATATCCTTTAGAACAATTCAAGAACATTTTCCATCACTAGAAACATCCTTAGATTTATCCTTAGAGACACCCCAAGACATATCCTTTGAAATATCCCCATGGATCTTACTAAAGGTTTCTCATACTATATTGAAATGGTTAATAATACAGAACCCCTAATACCAACTATATAGACCTGGTATTCACAAACATAATAATTAAATATTTGAGCTGAATTTTCATTATATTACAAAAACAGACTCCTGAGGATCGTAATTGTTTAGATCCTTTGGAATCATGGATTAAAATCTTCTTAATTACTGATATAACATCAATGGATTCAATAATGAATATCACCTTAATTATACTTCATAGATATACCATACATAAAAACTTTCATTAGAACCTGGCATTAAAGAATAATATAAAAGGGTGATCTCAGATGCTCAGTTAGGGTTAAAAAGAGAGATACATAAACATAACAGAACATAAGGGTATTATAACATGATAATATAATTTTAAAATACAAATTTTCATATCAATGATTATAATGTTGATTAATTTAATAAATATTTGTACTTTATTAGACATGAATCCTAAGGAAATAAAATAACATGACTTAGGAGAGAATACTACTGGAATAATACATGGATTATGTGACTTAAAAATCATAATATAACTTTGTGATCATGTATAAATGGAAATTTTTTGATAATTGAGTTAAGGACATGAAATCATGCACTCACATTCAATTAAGTACATGCAACAAAGTCGTCATATAACATTATGGACATGAAAGATAAGTTCATGCATATGATTTTTAATATGTAATCAGGTTGACACATGATATTGTGAACATATAAACATTATCATGCATAAAATTATTGACATAAAAGAAAGGTCCATGAGAAACATCGTAGGTTTAATCCAAACACCATCACAATAGAAAAATTCCCTTACTCAATATGGTTCACTCTCTATTCCAGTGCAGTATATCTCAAGATATACGAATCTTTATCAAATGCATTGTAGTGATATGTAGTTCCCACACATATTTTGTTATAAAATAATGACTATAATTTGTTATTATGTAACTATTGATACTTAATTAATATTATACATATTTGTTCCCTAATACCATAAAAAATTCATCTTATCATAACTCATGAATGTAAGTGGATTTTAGAAGAATTTTCTCATGGTATAACCCCATGAAAATAAATGTCTTCCATAAACATCATTCCATTAAATAATAAATATTTCAAATAATGAATAAGAATTGTACCATTGAATTATATCCCTATAAGGAATAGGTTATGTCATGGATTACAGTATATAAGGAAAATAATTTTTAAATATTTCTTAAAACATTTATTGGGAAAAATATTAACTTTTATATGAAAAAAATTAATACAAATTTATTTTGACATATTTTTTTTTCAAATCAGCCTTAAAACAATTAAAGGAAGATTAATCTTATATATTAGTCTTGACAATGGGATTATTCGATCATTCCATACACATTAATACAATTTTTTTTAACATTTTATGTAAAAGACAATAATGATTTGATTTGGAAAACTGCATAAATATTACTTTCAATTTTTTTTGAAGAAACAAAAATGTGTGTAATATTTTTAATAAATCATTTTAATTAAATTTCAAAATCATTTCTAAAAACATTTATTGAAAACATTACTTTGGAAGAGAAATGATTTTCAACAGAAATTATGATTATATATATAGGAATTATTTTGAAATCATTAGTACATAAAGAAGGAAAAATGATGTGAGGAAATTATTTCTAATCAAATAACAAAAGAGGAATAATATCATGAGTTTCATGAGAGGCAGATCATAGGATTTTTACATTGGATGCATATTCATAAATAGTCCCGATAAATTATGGGATTATAAAATAAATCTACATCCACTTTGGTAACATTGAATCATAATTCCCATGAACTAATACCATTAAATGGAACATTAAATGTCATGAAAATAATGAAATTTATGATAAAACATGTCCAAGGGTAATTATATACTCCTCATAGAAGAATATATGTACACAACATTAGTTTTTTCCTAAAGAAGGAAAATTGGGGCAAAATGCCTTTATCGATTTGTTAGCTTTTGTATCGTAAATTACCTAAAAGTGATATCCTCAAATGGATATGTAGATAAATATAAATATTACTTAATGAATCAAAAAAAATTCCTTAACATTATATAAACTACATAATAGAAATATGTGTTGAATATGGCATGCGTCTCACAGAATTAAAAAAAGTGAGACAAAAATCCCTCACCTTAAGTCTTGAATTCTGTTATACTCATTCAAAAATCATGACTAATAAACAAAAAATTATTCTATATATATTATAGAACCATATTCATATATTTAATATATTATATTATTTTATTATGAAATAATATTACCCATTTATTAAATATTTCATGTTAAAGTTACGTCACATATAATAAACTATTTATTTTTCATAAATGTTTTGATTTGTAATATTATTGTTCCTATTTATTTGATCATGGTTCCATAAAATTCATGGTGATAAAAATTATATAGATATAATATATATTAATTATGTATATTTTTTATTTTTATACATAATATGTTCATTATTGAAGATGAAATACACCAATGATGAATATGATAGGCAATATGTATGCATAAATGATATTTCCATTTTCATGATGGATTGAAAGAAAAAAAATTAATTCATATCTATTTTAATTGAGGAATAATTTTTATGTCATATATAAAATATATTTTCATTAATAAACTACTTAATACCTACCATGAAAACTGTTAATAAATCAAATCACATGCCAATGAGGTAGTTTTTTGTACACATGAACAACTTTATCATATTCAAAAAACTTGAAAATATAAAGATATCTGTGATATAAAAATTAATTATTTATAATAAACAAATAAAAAAATTATAAATCTAATATATAAAATATACCCATCCTTATTTCTATCCTCGAGATGTAGTAATAGAAAACCAAAAAAAACATTGATTCGTGAGGCGATAGTCTACCGTAAAAACGTACCATGATTTTGAAACCCAGTTGATGGAAGTAGATACTATTATAGGTCATGGAATAAACATTATATAATATCATTATATTTAATAGGATTGTTATTTTATTTAATAATGATATAATTATAATTGAAAAATGTGGATAACTAAATAAAATAATGACGCTTATTGAAGAACATTGCATCTTCTTCAGGTATTAACTTTAAGTTTTCACTAATACCCTCAAAGGATGGGTTTCAACCAAATATATGTCCTATAAGATGAGTAGAGGTAATATTTAATGTATTTTTGGTATGAAGTTACTGATCTAAAAAAAATTGTGAATGTGTGAAGAAGGGGGAGAGGTAGTGGCATTTTTATGTGGGGGTTAGGACACACATTGAATGTTTGAAATGAATTGAGTGATCCCACATTATTAATATATAATAAGGGTCCAAAATGGACTATTATCAAACCATATAGAATTATTGGTACAGATAAGTCTATAAAAAATGTTTCAGTAATGTGTATAGGTAATTGTTACCCTTATCTTTTCAGAATAACAATGATAACCTCATTTTTACCTTAACTGTGATAATTCATTTTTATTGTATGTGCTGTTCATTTTGGTAAATATTTAATTTTACCATATTATATAATTTATATTATTATTATTCCCAATATGGAATACATTTTCCCAAAACATATTCAAATAAGTTGAAAAATATAATTTATAATTAATCCTTCTTATGTGATAAGAAAGTTGGATTTTAAAGAGAAAATGTTCAAAAGGTTATAATCTTTTTACACAAATATTTTATATGAAATTGATTAAAATAATATCAAGTAGAATAATGGAATTATAATTTAGTTTCTATAAATATAAATTAAATTATTATTTAATTTATCTTTAAAAATAAATTAAAAAATGGCTATTTGATTTTGAATTTAGTATTTTCATTATTCATCAAAAAATGAAACTACTTTGAAAAGCCTAAAAAATACTCCCTACAATAATTTTTATATTAAAATTTTAAAAATTATTTTCTTATAGAAATTTAATTATATAAAAATAAAAAAAATATTTTTAAAATATGTGCACTAAAAAAAGGTGACAATTTTTTTTTTGAAAAATCTGGTTTTAATGGTAAAATAATATTAATTATTATATAATGCATACGAAAAACAAAATATTAATGTAAAATAGTTCATTGAATATATATAATATATAAATAACATAAAAATAATTCATAAAAATTGTTATTATTTTTTTCCTTGTGGTAGAACATTTTTTTCATTAAAAAATTAAAAAATTATTACCTGTATTTTAAAATGCTTATATTTATATTTCAATTTAATTAGCCCCTAAATAATTCATTATTAATACATCTGTAAACCAAATATTTTTATAATTTAAGTGATTATATATTCACACACTCCATTCCAATTTTTAGAAGATAACAATCATATAATAACATTTTAATAGTTTGGCACATTTTTAAAAAAAAAATGTGTTGTGTGTAACAAAATATAATTTTTTTTTGTGTAACAAAAAAACTCATTAGAGTGTTCAATGAAATATAAAAAAGTGTTTCATGATATAAAAAATATCAAAAATATTTAATATAATTCCATAAAAATTAAAATATGTTGGGGTTTTACTATGTAATATAGGTACCAATAAATCATGGCTGATAGATGAATGGTTTAAATAGTTTCAAGGAATATATTATGGAAAAAAATTTCACAAGTATATTTATTTATATAATAGATTTGTATTACTATTAGATTTACTATATGATGTCAAAACAGCTCCCCTAATGGAAGTAGTTTAACGGATGTCAACAAGACACGACTATGATGGTTTTTGATTCTATGTAATTATAATAAGGTATTTATGTTACATATATATATTTATGGATATACGTTAGTATCAAGGTCATGATAAAATTAATTTTATGAAGACATAAATAAATTTGGTTTTATGAATAAACAATGTGATCCATTTATCTACTAATGGTTTATTGAGAGTGAGGATAATATCCTTATAGCATGTGACTGCAGAATACTACTTATTGGAAATGATATTACAGTCTTTTAGTTAGTTATGGACAGTTTAGAGAAATCCTTCTCCACGAATGAATTTAGAGAATAATCTTCTTTTATTTCAATTAATATCATTAATGATTGATACAGAAGTCATCTTGGACATTTATATTGCATTTAAATTACCCGAATAATATTGATATTCAATATGGAACAATCAAAAATGGGATTGGATCTCGTTTCACATGGTATAAATCATTGCTTGAAATTGTTTCCTCATACACAACATGATAGTGGGATTGGATGTGTATGATCCAATAAACTTCTATTGAATGATAAATCACGTTTAATATTTTATGTACAAGTCATGAAATTGACTGTGGATTCAGAATGGCTGGTAAATATTAGGAATATCCACTCGAACACTATTAGATTGTTTTTATGGTTATCCTTATGTGTACAGACCCTAGTTTTTATGGATTTAAATTTGAACATGAATTAAAATTTTTATTCTCACGTCCTCATGATAGGTAAAATGATAATTTTCCTCTAGTAGATTATATTTGATAAGTTTTATTACCTCTCGGTTGGTCCTAGAATAGGGTTTTTACCTTTGGAATGATGATTGGTAGAGTTATGAACCATTAGAGTCTCAGAGAATTATTTAATTTTTTAATATTTAAAAATTTAAATATTAATGTGTGTTTCAACGGTGATATCGTCCAAAAGGGGAATTGGATTGAGATTTTGACTTGGAGGTTGAGTCATGAATGGATGGACTTCATAGGTGTTTGGTAAACACACGTTGGGTTTTGGGACTTAGGTCAGATGTTAAAATGGAAGATAAATAAATTAATTAATTAAAATGAATAAAACAAACCCCCCCCCCCCCATTTTGGGGTTCCTATCAATGAACGGAGTGGGTAGGGATCCTCCCTCGTGTGTGATGGTCATATATGAATATGGATAGGGAGGTTCCCTCAAACATCTTCATTGGCCTATATCGTGACCATATCACGGTGTAGTATCCTCTAGTAGCAGATTTTGACCTAAAGCATCTGTGTATGTTCTACGAGGTAGGCCAGTTTTTGGGTTTTACAACCCTATCCCAAAGATTAGTTATTTTACGTTTTATATCACTATAATGTTTTCTATGGACCACATTGGTGTCAATATATTTTTCTTTTTGTGAAAACTGAGGTTTTAGGAGTTCTATAGGGGTTTCTCATTAAGAACCCCCAACTACAGGGCATCTATTTCTATGAACACATGCCATGTGTTATTAATGTTTGTGTAAGATGGAATTTTAAAAATTTAATGTTTTGTACAATAATTACATGTTGTGTATTAGTACATGTACATGTTCTTGGACATGTGAGAATTTACATGATAAGTTAATGATTGGAATGTACATGTCTAGTACATTGGGTATATTCCACATAGATATACATAAAAAGAAACTAAGTCTCTCTGTCCATATTCATGAACATCGATAAGTAGAGATTTGGCATTATACTTCATGTACTCAAAATTAAACACCATGTACTATTTTCTGTTTGTAGGTTTTGTGTGTTTTATGCTCTGGATGTCAGATTTCCTATGAAGAGTTGTCCATTTTGTGTATATTTTCACATAGATTGTGATGGTGTGATCATTTTGACATATAGATGTGTTTTGAATCTATTATTATACCATTGTTGTTTTGTTGTATAATTTCCTTGAGATCTAGATTTATAATCATCCAATGGGTTGGGTTGTGAGCAATGAGACATTAGTAAGGGTCATGTGCAAAGTGATTGGCCCGACCGAAGTGTTCCATAGTGAGTTTTATAAGGATTTGATTATGTATCTTTTATGTTGCGACAATGTATTATATTCAGGGAGATAATGGATTGTCCCTATATATAGGGACATGTTTCTTGATGTTATAGTAGTTGAGTTTTAGACCATATGTTGGAGGATCATGATTGTTGGATCCTTTTTTGTCGATTTACATCATAAGATGATAATAATGGATATGTGTCATTATAATTATTAGTTGAGTCTGAGGGACTCTTTAGGATTCCCTAGTGGTAGATTTTTGGATCAACTAATCCTTGGATGTTGTTATTGGCTATTAAGAATGCCCATAAAGAACACATAGCTTTTGGATTGCATTGTTGGAATGTTTTTTTATCAATGATTCGTTGGAGGCCATTAAGGGACACATTATGATGTTTCTTATGATTTGGGTTTAGACAAAGATTCTGTTTGTTACCAGATATTGTTTGGGGATTCCAATTATTGAGTGATTGCTTTCATGGTCATGATTTATGTGTCCCATGTTTGTGGATTCATTGGTCAATGTGCATGACCCATTGATAGGATGACATTGAATGGGTGTGTGTTCTTGATTATCTGGGTTATTAATGTTCCCTCAGGACTTGAGATGATGTATGAGCCATTTGGGATGAGGAGTTACTAACCGATATGTATATATATCCTTCACTTGTTATGTTTTAGTGTATGATGTTGAGTCTTGTATTATTCCAATGGGGCGATTTTGATATGGTTAGGTTTCCATGTTTTGGAACACATTTTACTAGTAAGGGATGTGATGGATCTGATAGCTATGATGTTGTTCCACATGTATGGTTATGTATGTACGTGATTTTTATTGATGGACGAAGTCTCTATATCGATAATGATTTTCTTTTTATGGTTTTAGTTTAGGACTAAGGATCTGGGAATATTTTTTGATATTGAAGAGTATATTGATGTGAAATCATATTTGTGTGGCATAGTTCTAGATTGAGGTTTTGTAAATAAGAATTATATTATGGATATTGTGTAAGATAGATTCTCTAGACACTAATATTATACGCCATAGATTGTTCACCTGAAATATTCTTTAGTAATGATATAGTTCCCTGTGAAAATAGATGCTGGATTGATGCTCCTTCCCCTTGTTTTTTTATCATAATAACACTATATTCCCCAGAAATGTTATATAAATATATTTTATCTAGAATAATATATTTTGAATAGAATGTATACTTCAGATTCAGTGTCAGATAGGGGATATAGACACATATGACATACTTTGTTATTTATGTCCGAAAATAATGCTCTGGGAATTGATTGTATAACTAATGGTATGAAAGGTGGAATATGGAACAACATCCATGGTTTAAATTTTGAAATAATTCTATGGGAATGTTAAAATTGATATGGAATATAGGTTTTGTCTCATACCTAAGGAATTAATTTATATGGTAGTTGAGATAAGGTTCAGAATAATTTCATTGGTTTGGTAGTATCTTGGTGTGATTTTGGGATAAATATTTTTAGTTTCTATGTATGACATATTTTTTGGGTAGTTATAATATATAAGGGTATGGAATGGATTTGTACAATGATATATAGGATTATCATATGATGGGTCCCCATTTTTTTGATCATTTGGTTTGGGATTCTATGGGTATATAGCCCACAAGTTGTTAGGGAAGCACTGTCATTAATACATGATCTGTGACATTACAGAACCAGATAAAGATGGTATCATTGATTGAGGTATCACACCAATGGATAAAAGGATATTTTATTTGTATCTGATTTTTTGTTGGGAATCTACTTGGGAGATAATATTATTTCATCATGCACTTCTGAAATCATTTAATTGGTTCACCATTGTGGGTGGCCTACTGAGATTTATTAATCAACCCTATAATTGCACCTCAACATGCATAAAGGATCATTGTCTAATTTTATGTTAAGAACATATGTATGATTTATTGGGTTGTGGTTCCAAATTTCTTGGTTTATCAGGATGCTCGTGTTTAGTCGACTGGTTAGGATAGAGCAGCCTGACAGAGTACTGGAGACCACATATCTGTTACAGCCCAAAGTTGGAAGTTGGGCCAACTGTATTTACTTTGAGTTATTTATTTTTAATATTCGATCGACCTAGTGGGTGCCCATAGTTCTAGGTATGTCATTTTTTTTAAATCCTATACCACATTTTCATTTTATTATATAATATTTTACTTCGAGTTTATTTATTATTTTTCTTACACTATTTTTTATGGTGTTTGGTTATTTAAATCATGTTGGGAACTCTAATATGGGGCATATTATCCTCACAGATCCACCTTAGTCCCATTCTACTCATCTTAGCCTCTAGTAAATGTGGAGGCACTCTTAAGGTCTTGTAGAAAACTAGCTCCTAGAACCGGTTTAGTGGAAAACGGGTTGGGACGTTACAAAGTAGTATTATAGTAGTTACTTTCCTATCATTTCACTATTTTGGGTTTGATATATAGGATATATAAGAATTTGTTAAAGCATGTGATGGATACCAGGATGTTGTGTCATGAACACCTGTTCCAGTAAAAATTCCATGTTACCATGGACAAGGATTGATTCAC
This sequence comes from Viscum album, assembly GCA_963277665.1. Taxonomy (NCBI): domain Eukaryota; kingdom Viridiplantae; phylum Streptophyta; class Magnoliopsida; order Santalales; family Viscaceae; genus Viscum; species Viscum album. The sequence continues at coordinate 683,062,005 of OY728165.1, forward strand.
TAGATTTGTGATGTTATTGTTGAATATGATGTTAACGTAAAGATATTTACATGTTTTTAGGGATTATATAGTTTATAATGGATTTCCAGATCTTGGCCCATTTGTGAGAGTCATGTGAGTTAGTTTAGAAAAATGGACATAATGGGAATATGAAACTCTTGCATCCTAATAAGCATGTAGGAAACACATTTTTTAGTCCTACTAGTTTGTGATTTTATGTTTTTATTTTTGATAAAAGGTCTTGGGACCTATTAAAAGATGCTCCATGGAGGGGATACAAGTTTAGACCTTGTGTGTGGCTTTTGTGGGGACTCTGGTGGTTCAGTAAAACATATGTTTAAGTCCTTAAGAACCATATGGATTGTTTTTATTTTGAGGATGGTTGTATATCTCAGTTATCTAGGAAGATGTTTTATATGCACATTCCCAGAGAGAAAAAATACCCCAGATACAAATATTTAATTAGTATATAATTCATTATGGTGTGAGACCCTGGAGGATGTTGTTTTGACATGTTGATGTCTCCCAATGATCTAACGAGTTCATGTGGATTCCACTTGAGTTGTGTCTTTATATGAGATTTATTAGATCTATGTGGTTGGACATAGTGGCATGATGTGATCCATGATCTATAGTGATCGATGGGGATCCTAGTTTCCCATTGGCATGAATGGAGAGTCGATAGATAGTACTATTTGACATTTGAAGGTGAATTGTGATTGTTTTTGAATGAGTTATGAGTGTTTTGGGGTACTCATTGAAAAGATGGATGATTGGGACATTTTGGATTTTTTCACGAAAGGTATATCTAGGGTTGAAGTATTTGCTTATTGGACGCATTTTTTTAGATGGTTCACTTGTGTTCCAGTGTCTACCTTTTGGTTGGGTTGAGAGGGAATGTTTATTCAGGTACCTATCCAAGGGATATTTTTTGCAGGTGAGTTCAACCGGGTGGATTTAGGATGGATCTATACCAAAGGGAGTGCTCTAGTTTCATGGTTATGGATTCTAAGATGAGTTATTGTGTGATGTGGCTCACTGAGTCCATGTAGGTTTTCTGGTAGTGCTAATCCAGGGCATGTAATGGTTGTGAGATAGAATAATATTAGAGATATGTTAAATAGTGATGCATTGTATCATTTGGTTTCTAGAAAAAAAATTATAGGGGTACCCATTTGATGTTATTGAGTTGGGAAGGAAGCCGTGATTGGTTTGATAATCACTAAGGTTATTAGGAGAGGATTTTTGGAATACTTACGTAAGGAACGTGGATAGAGTTGTCATGCTCTGTAATATATGATGTTTTGGTGGTATTCATTGACCATATCTTAGTATAATTATAATTTATATATGCTAATTCCAAATATCTTGACATCTTCCTCAGTACACTAAAAGAGAACTATCTTTATTCCACAGTATATAGATGTTTCCATCATTTAATAAGGGGTCTCCATGGAGGTTTTTCTCATATAGCATTGTATGTGAGGTTGTATGGGGAGAAAACCATTATATTTCTATGGTTGAGGTCCCTATTGAGGATTAGATATCAGTGAATACCATGGGTGTTGCACTCATATATCAAGAACTAGAGAAAATAGATTTCTTTATCACTCTGGTTTGAGAGAGTTGGCCATGTATAGATTTACAGTTTTGATGTGATTGAGGCATGGACTGAAGAAAATATGTTTCGTTGTGAGACAAAAGTAACGATATTACAATGGTGAGGATAAAAATTAGTTTTATAAATATTTTTAATTTGTTCCATTGCGTAATAGGATGGACAAATGTGGTTAACAAATATCCAAGTGGGTTATTAATGGTGGAAATTAGTAGTTTTACCATTGATGGGTTGTATTCCCTCTCTTCAGAGTAAGGACGACAAACATGGTATCTGTTTTCATATAGAACCCAACGAGTATAGTTTTAGTTGAAAACTATTGTCGGACAAGGTGTACTGTTGGAGGACCAGTAAAGATTCCCGAGGATGAGAAGTTTTATGCTGGGGAGGTTGTAGAGACTCAAGTCATTGGGATTTTGATGTTTGAGAATAAAATTTTATTTTTTGGTTTCAAGGTCCTCAAGAGGGGTAAAATGGTCATTCTACACTATTATGTGATGTCATATATTTTTTATGCCAACTATGTTGGTCATGAAAGATGGTTTTTACCCTAAGACAAGTGTTTAATGGAATTTCAAGATGTTTGCGTTTTGGAGGAATATTTAATAAATAATTAATTCACTATAAAATTATTTGTATGGGTCATGGAGGTGATATCTTATGAATATAGAGTGGGATTGAGATGTGGACTTGATAGTCAAATCCTAATTGGGGGTCACTATGTGATTTATAAACCCATGAAGGGTTCTTGGATTTTGTTCAGATGTTAAAATTTGAAATTAATTAATTAATTTAAATTAATAAAACATATCTTCTCCAATCCCATTTTATAGTGTTAGCCGATGCACATAAGTAGAGGGGATGGAGACTCCCATGCTTGTTCCAACCGAACCAAAAGTGGGGGGGATAGGGAGGTGATTCTAGAATTCATCCTAAGTATAAATCACGGTAGGATCGAGGTGCAACAGCCACTGAGAGTGTATTTAGACTTGAAACTTCGACTTTTATGTCACAAGCTAGGATGTTATTTGAGTTTTATTCCCTGGTCCACGTAGATTAGTTTATGTTTATGTTTTATATAATTATAACTTTTTCTAAGGACCCAATGGGTGTCCATCTATGCTTATTTCATTGAAAATGAGGGGTTCCATAAGACTGAAGAGGTTTCCCATTCAAAATCCTAGGCTACATGGAATGTGGGTTTAAAAATACATGTCATGTGTTCTTCAAATTTGTGGAAGATATAATTTTTATAAGTACATTTTGTTTAAATTTAGTACACATCATGTAGTATTACATGTCCATGGGAATTTCCATATGAAAAATTACACAAGAGGATGATGTATGGAATGTACAGACCATGTACATTGGGTACACTTTTTGTAGATGTTATAAGGAAGAACACATGTTTCACTATCCATTTTAATGTAAATTTCCCTGTTGATATTTCATAGTAATCATCCAGTAATAAAAATTTTACACCATGTACTTTTTAAATCATAGTGGATTTGTGTGTATTTTTCATTGGAAGCCATATTTTGGCTTGCAAGTAGTCCATTATGTGTATTTTTACATGTATATCACAATTGTGTGATTATTTAAACATATGGATGTTTTATTTAAGGTTTTTATGCAATTATAATTTAGTATGAGGATTTTCTTGATTGTTTAGTTTAGAATACTCTTGTGGGTTGGGTTGTTAGCTAGGAGGGTCGAGTGAGGGTCATGAGCTTAGTGATTGGACTTTCCTGAGTGTTACCCGCTGATTTTTATGGAAACATGTATGAATATAGAATGGTGTGACTTAGTATTATCTATTGAGAGCTCATGGATTATCTATGTCTATAAGGAAATTTTGTTCAAGGTAAGAGAATTTGTGTTTTAGACCCATTCTTTTAGGATTATGATTTTTGGAGCCTTTGGGATTGGTTCAAAATGTAGAATAAATATTATTTATAAGTGTCATTGTGGAGTTTAGTTGTGTTTTAGGTACTCTTGAAGATTCCAAAATGGATGGGTTTCTAATAAATTTAATGTTTTATGATGTGTTTGGTTGTTGAGAATTCCCGTTTGGAATGGGAATAATTGAGATTTCCTTATAGGAATGTTTTTTTATTAAGGATTGGTATGATGAAAACGAGGTCCAGTTCGGGATTTTCCTTTGATGGGATTTGGCCCATGTGTTTTTTTTGTTACTAGAGTTTGGGAGGTGATTCATCATCTTGAGTGCTAGTTCTGAGGATCATGAGAGTTGGATCCATTATCTATGTATTTGGAGGGAAAAGTGTATTCCCCAGTGATAGGATGACCTTAAATGGTTGTATGTCATTGATTATATTTATAATTGGTTTTCTGTTGGGACCCAAGAATATTTATGAACCATTGGGGACAATGTGTTACTGCCCGATATGGATATATATCTAGAACATCTTAATTTTCAGTGGTTGATGTTGAGCCATGGAATGTTCTAATGAGGTGGGGTTGATATGGTTTGGTTTCCACCTTTAGGATCCTAGTTTACTCATAGGGTATATGATAGATGTGAGTGATAGAAAGATGATCCACATGTATGGTTCCATATATCCTTGACTGAGACTGTTTGACCGAGGATCTGTATCGGTACTGATAGTTTATTTATGGTTTGAGTGATGGGCTATGATTTCAGGGAAATTAATTCAAATTGATGTGTATAGTGTTGTGGAATCTTATGTGTGTGCTATAGTGTTGGACTAAGGTTCCAGGAACATGAAGTATACTATATAGATTGTGTCTCACCAAGGATATCGGCACTGATAGTATACTTAATCGATAGTGATGAAAACTGAGGCTATGGTAAATGATGGAATGCCATGAGAAAATGGTAGTTGACTAAGGATCCTTCTCCTTGGGTTTGGGCTATACTAAAGCTTTGGAAAACACCAATGTTATATATATATATATGTGTGTGTGTGTTTGTTTGTGTGTGTGTGTGGTTGTGGGATTAGAGTTCCGGTCATGGAAGTTATACTATGGATTAGGTGTCAGAATGAGGATCTAGACATAGATAGTTCACTTTTTTTATTTTCTTGACTAATGGTATAATAGTTGCTTTCATATCACCTGGGTTTGATGGTGGATTGACACCCTTCATCCGTAGAATAAATTCTGGATAGAATATATGTGTATCTTTAACATTATATGTGATCTATTTTTGGTCTAGTACTCATAGAATTATTGTATATGGTACTTTAGATAAATTTCAGAATAATAGTTTGGGGATGACAGAAAAGTTGTGTGGTTTTTATGACATATGTGATGAGGGCCCAATTATTTTATCATTCTTGGGACATTAGAATATTTCATGGTATGACATGTATTAGTACCTAGAATTATAGTAATATAATTGGATGGGTCCAGGATATAGTAAGGTTTTGTTTGTGGTTACAATGATTATGAAGCCCATATATTTTTAGGGATGCTTAGTCCACGTGATCTTCTCAGAGACATTTAAACATTAACCAAATAAGGTCTGGTAAATTGAGGTCCTATGCCTATGGGATTATGGTTGATTTATTATTATTATTTCAAATTTGAATCATCTTTACTAAGCATATTTAATGATAAATCATTTATAACATGATTTTATAGTTTCACCTCTGGGGGTGGCCTACTAAGATTTATTTCTCATCCATATACATTTACATTGAAAGAGATCCTATTTAATTACAGGTTGATCATGAATGCATGATAGACCGGGATGGGGTCCCATATTTTATGTTTGATAGGGATACTCTTATGTAGATGACTAATCGGGCTAGAGTAGCTTGATAGGGTACTAGAAACATGGTATCTATTGGAAGTTATATTTGGAAGAAGGTCTATTTTATTTACATTCAGTGTTTTATTTTGTATGTGTGATTGTCCTAGTGGGTGATTGTGGTAGTATTTATGAAATTTTATTATTACATTAAGGAATTTTCATTTTATGATAGCATGGATTAGTTTTAGTGTATTTATTCTTTCACATTATCTAGTGTGTAAGATGTCTGGTGATTTAACTATAGTTATTGAATCTGATATAGGGTTATAATCTTCTCATAGATCCACTATCTCCCCCTTCTGCAAGTTGGTATCCTCTAGTGTATAAGGATTCGCTCTTGAGATCTTGTGGTGAACCGGATGGGGGAATTGATTTAGCGGTTTATCACCCTGGGCGTTACATTAATTATTTTATGTTTAATCAAAATACATTATTTTTATATGATGAAGATAATGGTATAGTCATTATAAGTCATTTTTATTCTATATTATGGATTTATTAGAATGATCTAAAATTGTATTCAAAATATGTATTTATTACCAATGAAGGAGTTGTGAGTTGGATGAGAAAAAAGATCCCAGTTTTAGATGATTATATAATAGATTTCATAAATATTATAGCTTATGATGATACTAAAGAATTATTTTTGATAGGAAAAATCATCTTAAATATTCATGCGGTTCCTAATAACAAATACCTTATAAAATTGTATTGTGATAAAACTACAATGTCATATCTAGAAAATGGTACAATGTCAGTTCAACAGAAGAATGAAATACATGAAAATTATAAAATCGTAATTGGTTTTCTTGAAGGGGTGAGATAATGACGATTCGTGATTCTACCAAATAAATCATGGATTACTACTGTCATAATTATTTATATCAGTAGAATAATTAACATTATATGAGAGAATGTGGTCGGACAATTGTTAGCAGCTAGATCTTGTGTATGAAAGAGTCTGTTAGAGTTTTTGACCTTTCCTAATATCTATTTACGTTATGGGTATATATAAGTACAAATTCCAAAATTAATTAATTTTTTTTATCAACTTATGGTTGTTTTTAGACATCATGGTATTTATTATAATTTCTTAAAGTTACCTGTTGCGCTGAATGATAAGTGTAGTACCCTATTATGATGATAACCAAGAAGTGTTATAAAAACATTCATAAATATATGTTCAATGGAAATGAGATATAATATTACAAGATGTAAAAGATATAGAATATTTTGATTATGTGGATCATAATACATTGATACTTCTTCCCATAATGTTCAAACAAATTAATGTCCAATTCAGAACGTTTTGTGAATGTGAACATACATTACGAAGACTGTATTTATATGTGTAACTGGATGTTTCGATTTCCATATGTGTGTAATTTCCCATAGACATTATTATTATTTTATTCGAATATCATGATTATTTACATTTTTTATTGATGAAAATCATGAAAAAATATTCCCATGTCGAGGTAGTATATGTTGTATATGTTAGGGATACTATTTCATTAATGAAAGATTAGAGGAAATATATTTCCCTTATGTTATTGAATTGATGTTCATATTTTAGGTATTTGTATATTAATGTTACTACCTTAATATGTACATGGAAATTATGTTCTCCCAGGATGTTCATTTTTTAATATTTAGAGAAAGATAGATTCCGCACATAAATTTAGGACACAAGTTTTCAAGATGATTTATTATATATAAAAAATTGGATTATATTACATAGTTTAATTCATATGATGTGGTATATCCCCTTTTGAATATCACCTTACCCTATATTATTATTGTGATGTTTTAACATGATAATGTTGTGATTTAGTTGATTCTATATTATTGAACTAATACAAAGGCATAGAGGGACACAATATAAGTTTATGGAGAACATCAATGAAATTATATATGAATTTAACATGTTGAATAAATATTATTATCATACATTGATTAGTAATTATTCAAGATTTATTGGTAAAAAATAATCACTCACCTGTTACATGATAGAATATCTCGGAGTTGAATAATTAATAAACATTAATTCTCTATTTTAGAGAATATAATATTTATGTATTTATTTTTGAATAATATAGCGATACTTATTTTATAATAATATAAAGTTATTATTTAATGTTTTACTAATACCATGGATAAAAGACATGGTGAATGTATGGTCCAATAAAATTGATATATTAAGTATCATTTGAATAAAAAATAATTTATTTATTTATGAATGTATATTAATTACCAAACCTTTTTGGAAAAACCAATAATAAAATAATAATGATGTTATTTTTTAACAAAGGGGTTTACTGATGAATATGTGAATTATAATGGATCTTTTGAAATTTTTTATTGTCCAAAAATAGCTATATATATAACAAGATTATATCATTATCAACCCTGATTTTTATTTTTAAAAATAAAATTCTATAGATAATCGTCTAAATTTATATATATATCCTCCTCTAAAATGCTCTTATGAATAATGAATGATTCTATTAATCAATATTGTCAACCATAGAAAGAGTATGATGAATCGTTTAACCTAAAAGATAATAATTTTGTGATCAATGAAAATAGATTAAATCATTATAATCTTTCATAAAATGTCCTAAGGATTACCATGGTGATCAATGAAGGATCACGATGCCAATGTGTATAAATTATAGAGGAAATATACCCTTGAAAATTCTAGTGCTAGGAATATTCCTTACGAAGAGGTCAACCAATTCATCGATGATAAAATAATTCCTAAAAAACACAATTCTTAATTTAAAAAAATTAATTATAAATTATATGTGATGATTCATTCATTTGTATTTAGGGGTTTCAATTCTTTTAATTCTTATGAGAAATATGAAATGTTTACAGAATTTTCATTATTTGTCATGGCTCGGAAAACATCTGATGTGGCAAAAAATAAACTTTTTTTCTATTAGTTAATATTTAATATAAATCCATTTACTTTTTAATGACATATATCTATAAAAAAATCCTTCTAAACATTGTTCATATGATCTCAAATTACATGGAGCCTAATTCCTTATTTTTTAGAAGTTATGCTACAAGAAATATAGTCCACCTTTAACACCCTCTAAGATGATTTTATCAGTACATGGAATGCGATCCAAATTCCTTACAAAAGATCCAAATAAAATTATGAAACCCCAGTTCATAGTTCCATCACTATGAAACTAATATATTATATAATATTGGTATTCTTGAGAGTTTTATCTGATGTGTGGGACCTCATCAGTTTATGCCATATTTTATATGACAACTATACATAATGATAATATTTGTAAAAACCTAAATATATAATCCTAGGTATGATTATTGATATTCATCTAGTTATCATCCTATATCATTATAGATAATACCACCATATTAGAACTATATATTTGGTAATTCATATGGTATCATGATAGATAATGATGGCTAGATGGTTTAACCTGATTCTATTTTCTTATACCCTTAAAAATACATGTCTTAATCCAAATTAAAAAATACCATCAAATCTAATGACATTATCATTACTAGTGGTTGGACCCTCTAACTCATTCGGGTATTCATAGGTCCTCACACTAGGAAAAGGCTATCCTCGCTTCCCAACACATGAACCCGATCTTCTTAGAGATCCTTTATAGGAATATAATGTTTAATATTTATTGTTATAAATTTATGTATAGTGATGTATGGATCATCTATCTCAAACCATAATAAAAAAATCATCCATATACATTCGAATCAATTTTTTCTAATAGAACTACCTTGGTAAAATTTGGAGTGGTGAGTTCTTCTAACCTTACTACTATCCTCTCCCCATATTCAACACCTCGTACATTGTGTGATTGAATCATAATAATCATTTCATAGGTATATTTAATGATTTTATTAATAATAAAAGTGTATTTTTTAATTTGGTGTGGATATTTATGTTGTATATCTTACCAAATAATAGGATTTATGATCTTTTTCCTAAGGGGGAGGTCCACTAACCTCATATTCCTATAACAATATTGATGTGGAAAATATCATTTTATTTTATTGTATTATAAATCATCATTATTATTCTAATTTATTAATTAAAGACTAAAATATCTTATTTTAGGACGTACATAATCCATAATCCTCATTAAATGGTGTTATATAACTCATATTTATCGATTCCTATCAGTTTATTCTGATAAACTGTTCACATTGGTCGAGGAACTATGAAATTTCATGGATGCAATAATAATTTAGATTATCTACATTACTATTGGGATCCCTTATTCCCCTTAATTTTACCCTTCACCTTAGATATGTATCACATAACATCATGTGGTCAATGTTATGTGACCATAGGAATCAATATCACATGATCGAAACTGTGAGAACATAAACCAAAATGACATTTACTCAATTAAAAATAACCATAAATAGTTTAAATATCCATTAATCGATTTCTATATAAATTATAGGCTATCCGTTCACATTTAATTAATCATTCCAATTTCTCTATGTATATTTCCTCATCTTTTTTCATTAATTTTGTTTATACATGAACATCAAACCACATTGGTTAAGATTAAACTACTAAAATTACTAGAGGAAGGAGTTTTGATATATTAATATTGAAAACCCACAAAGTTAACCCTGAAAAAATTTATATTCTCCACTATCATAGAATCAAATTCATATACCATATTAAAAAATTTGTTAATTTAAAAAATTTAAATGTGTAGGTCTTATTTGCATGAAATCCAATTATGTGTTTCAAAAAGAAATACAATTACGTAAACACTAATCATATCAAATCTTTTGTATGGAAAAGTTATTGGGTTGAATTGAATATGTATAAATCTTTTCAGGACTAACATTCATCACTCATAGGTTTCAAGCTATTCCCTATAAAACTAATTACTAAGGATAAAGTTATATAGACATCAATTTCACATATATATATTTCTAAATATTTTTTGTAATAAAATAACCATGTGTAATTTATAAGCACTTGATCATTTTTTTGGTATTTTTCCCATAATACAAAACCCCATTCATGATTCTCATTATTCTAATTTATCAAATCTCTCCAATCATAATGGGATAACCCAAATTTATGATGACCTAAATTGTTCCTAAAATATAAACTTCCAATATTGTCTAGGAGTTCATGTTCGGAGGAAATCATATCTAAATGACCTATTTTTTTTCTTATTATTGCTATAAATATTCCAAATATCTAAATCACTTGTAAATTAATAAGTGTATAATTATATAAGGAAATGATATTTTAATTGAACATCCATAGACAAAACTTAGGATAAATTGTTATCTTATCTGGACCAACTATTTTCATGAAAGAGATGAAGTTTAGTATGATACCATATTCTGTAGTCATTTCCCTCATATCCTTTCCCCAAATTATGATGACTGCATATGTTCTATATACCAAACCAACATCTATTGTCCAAAGGGAACATTACTAATAGATAATTTATTAATTAATACTTTTCACCATTAAATAATGTTTTATTGAGTTTAACAGACCAAATAAATCTCTAATAAATGTTCCTATGGATTCACTTATTATGATACTAATCAATGTAGGTTTAATTGATTATCATGACGTAATCATCGAAATAATATGAAGGATTGATAATGTAACAAAAATTTGATAGAGTAAATATTTTAATTTATTGAGAAAATAGAAGAAGAGAATCTATAATTTTCATTTACTCTATCTCTATCTCTCTCTCTCTCACCATATCATTATATAAAAAATTAATTATAAATCAAAATTATATATAAAATAAAAAATTGAGCAAATATTGAAGTTGTTTTATTGGTTTCTCTATGTAATTTATACCCTTACATAGTTCAATTGAGGTGTTGGACTCTGCATCTTCACCAACCCATACCACATATTCGCTTGAGATATGATATATCATTTCATTTTTAGAATTCACAACCAGATTTTTATTATCCTCTACAAATTTCAATGAGATATATATCTTTTGACAATTTTGGTACGCTAAAGCCCATTAAACCTTGAATTAATGTTTCCCCAATATTTCACCACCTCGTTTTAGGAGGCTTCATGATGTACTCAAGACCCGATATTTATAGAGTGTTCCAAGGATTCTGTAGTTGAGAGAATCAATTAATGTTCACTTACATACACTAATAAAGAAATACCCATTTAAAAATATTACTGATTATATGGTAATCAAAACTAAAAAAATAAAAAGCGGTGAAATTATTTGTAAGGATATGTAATTTGACACTGAGCAAGCTAATAGGGGGATGTTGATGAAACCACAAAATATTACTTAATTCAAACTAATAAATCCTATATTAAATGGATGAATAGATTAGGTATGATGAAGAGTAGGTTTTTGGTTATAAAACATAATCCAAATCCAAATCACAAATAGAAATTATAATTTAAAAATCATTTGAATAAGTTGTAACCAGGTTAGTTTTTATCCCCTCAAATCCATTGAATCAAACACAGATTTTGCAACCACAAGGGTGACTTCATTAAATTGAAAATTGTCCATCTCAACCATATATTTCACAATGATAAGTGAAACAAGCTATGCTTCTCATGACTACCTCAACATGGGACCATTTGATATTGTGTCTATATTTAAAATCACCACACACTCCAACAAATCCCTAAAAACCAAAGGTTCATTTAGTTGAAATGTGAATTAGAAAATAATGTGAATACATGAATCAATATTAATTAGTATGAAGGATAATGAATTTTAAGTTAGTGTAATATAAAACATTCCAATTAAGACACAGTAAATAAATCAATATTCAAATCAAGATGGTTGACTGGGAATGTTATTTACAATATATTTTTCATTGATCCTAAATGATCCAATATATTCAAAATTATATTAAATTTAATATCCATTCCTAACAACTCTTGATATTTTCCAATGTTTTATTGTATTATTGTCTCATATTTGAGTGTAAATAATGTAACATCCCATTACCATTGTGATTGGTATGTTTTCTGTCTTGTTGTGAGTTTCCTTTATAATTGTATGGTTAGAAATGACATGTAATTGGGAGGATACCTATAGTGGTGACAACACTGATTTGTTGGTTTCTTATCATAAGGCATGCTGGTTCAATTTCCTTTTAGAGATTTAAATTATATTTATTATGGATACCTGACAAGTATACTTTAAAATAATAATTAATCTATTTTAAACAAAAGGAAATGGTTTTTTTGTTGATTTTTGGATTTTTCAAATACAAAATGTGTAATTGGGATAAACCTCATCTAATGTCCTAATGGTTGTTTTTAATTGAATTGTGGGATAGTTTTTCCTCCCCCACCCATCCATATTTCTTGTCTCTCGACCCAAGAGTCTTTTTGAGAAAAAATTTAAGCTCTCAAACCCTTACGAGTTGTTTTGATTTATGATTTATTGTTTTAGAAATTGTGGCGTGAATCAGTGGGTAAGAGTTCTCCCTATATGTTCAACTATTTCAATTTCCATCATTGTATTTTGATATATCATCATGGGATTTATGGATCTAAAATAAGTGTTATTAAATCTTGTTTTTACGCTGAGTTCTTAGATATTATTTTCATTCATTCATGATGGTAGGTTTTGTTGTAGGCTTTATTTTTCTATGAGAAATGATGGTGGTTCCCTTTTGATAACCAAATTTTATTAACAATGAATTTATTTATTTAATTAAAATTATTTTATTTAAATTGAATTATTCAAAATTTCCTTCTGTTGGTTTATTAAATACACAATTATTTTGAATTAGGGGATTTGAGTGTGAAATTTAATTTTTAGCACAAAATTGAGAAATTCACCTAATTATATTAAATAGTTCTTAGTATGAGAAATTGATGGAATGTTATGAAAATAAAATAGTTTAGTTTGAGTTATGAAATTGATTTTTTGAGATTTATTTAAAAGTTGAATTTGATAAAATTATTTGAAATGGGGTTTGATATAAAGCATGTTATATTATATTAGGAAATGAAAGAACTGGTTAAAAAATCATTTATGTTTTTAAAAGGAAAATAGATATTTTTTAATGGGGGAATTGAAATAATTTTATGTTAAAAAATTTTAAAATTAATTTCCCATCTATGATTGAACTAGAGTACCTAAAATCGTATGTTGTTAACGAGTTATTGGGATATCACTCTTTTGACAGTTTAAAATTGAAACAATACATAGGTTAGGAGTTCACATCCAAGATGGGATATTGATGAGTATCATTTTTCTAGTGTCATAGTGATGTCTATATACATATATTTCTATAATCTTATTTCAGTGTATGGGGATCATGTAGCCTGGAACTATCAAACATTTTAGCAGATTACTATGTTTCTCACATGTTTATATACAATATATTAATGTGTTACAAGGTTTGTAAACTTTTTTATATGCTTAATGAATTTATATGAACAATTTTATTAAAATTCATTTTGAATACATTGGGTTAAAGTATTTCAATCATTTAAATGGTAAGTCATAAATTATTTTAATTATACTCTAAACATCCATACTTTTTTATTTGAACAATGAGGATTTAGTTGGAAAATTAAATGTTGGTATCTTCTATGGAATCCTTGGTGATACCGAACTAGAATTTTATCTCACACCCTCTTATTTACTTCATGCCTTTGCATATTACCAACTTCCAGGTTTGACAAAGGTTAAAAAACAAATTGTAAGGGGTTATATCTATTTATCAATGGACTTGGGGAGTTACATACTTTGAGATAGGGGTTGTTCGTTCAGTTTTCGGGTACATTGTCACAGTAATTTGTTGTTTTTATAGCTATTTGGCTTTCAGTGCACATCTACATGTGTTTTTTCTTATTTATACATATTTTCATGTTAACTTTTATTCATATGGTTTGTGGAAAAATAATTCCCACATTCAATTTGTATGGTGCCAGGTGCTTCACACCAACCCATGGGGATCAAGAACTCCCTTTGAGATTTATCAGTTCTAGCTTGGTTAATGGGCCACCATGGTACCTAGGATGGTTCAGGAAAAACTAGAATCATAGGTAGGGTGAGTTTATTTTGATATCATTATGAATTTGTGTATTCTTATCATGAAAGAAGAAATAATTGTGATTAAGTGCCAGTCTATCTCTCACCACAATGAACCTTAAGACACTTTGGTGGTTAGGTAAAGACGTCATGAGGGTTAGATTTAGTATCTCCCCCCATTTGTTTTTGGATTGATTGAAATCAAAATAATTTTTTCCTTTCTCATAGGATTAATCAGCTTTGTTTCACTGATTGAATATTAATAAAATTTCTTATTTTATTTTTGTTGATGTTTTGTAGCATCATGAATATGATTAAATTGTGAATTAGATATATGGGTAAGATGATACTGAAAAAATAACCTCATGGACCAATGTCTGGTTTAGGTGATTGTTCATATTATCCATGCTCTGAAATTTGCACCACCGCTAGTCCCTATTCAGGATCTTGTTTTGTAACCTCAGAGGGATATTAACTAGAATCATTCATATGATTTACTTCTTAAGAGGACATCAATGTTCAAAGGATACAATTATCTATAAGAGGCTACCAAATGGTTGGTTTGGATAGAGCGTTTTTTTGATTTCATGGAGAAACATGAGTAGATCAAGGTTATGTATTCCACCTTCGTACTAGAGAGACTGAGCATGAGATGGTGGGAAATTATGGTTAAAAAATAAAAATTTTGTATTAGAGTGGAAAGAAATGAAGGATATTTTCCCCAAACAGTTCTATATAGAGTTCCTCAAACATTAGTAGTATGAAACAACTGTGATAGTGCATGCAAACAATTATTCTGAGCTAGTTTAGTTTTCAGCTGAAGGATTATGACATGAGAAGATAAATATTGTATGGTTCATGTTTGGAATTCGATTCGAAATTTATGTATAGTATTTATTTATAATGTTATCCTATGTTATTGATTTTATGGATAGATTGTTGATCGTTCAAATGGATTGGGATAGTGAGTTAGTGTTTTGGGAGTTTTTTATCACCTAGTAGAGGTATAATTCATTCAATGGAAATAAGAAGCATAACGATTTTCATGGTGGTTTACAACAGTAGGTTATTCTAAACCTCTTATAGTTCCTGGAATAGGTACTATAATTTTCTAATATTTCAGAGAAGGTGGGGCACTCAGAGAGGGTTTTCACTGAGTCACTCAAGGTTTTGGGGATTCTATGGATGCTCAAATAACTTGAATAATTTATTCCATATCTTTTCTACTCTATGATGTATCATAATATCTCAATATCCTAATAATCATTTGGTTCAAAAATATTATTTAGATAAAAAGGAGTTCACGCTATAGACATCTAGAATGACGATTATTTATATAGCGTATGAGTCTTGAGATATAGTGAATATGGGTATGACGACTGGAGAGGTGCCATCACTATATCTTCTTCATTAATGATTTATTTATTTCGTACTATTGAATGTAGTTTCTCATTTTATATTGTATTATTAATCTTCCAAATCTCCCTACAGATCATTTTTCATATGTGGTGGATATTATTATATCCCATGATATATGAAGGGAGTAAGGATTTCATACCCCCTCTTATTCATTCTCTTTATAAGTTATCGAACATTCAAAGAGTGTTATGGTTCACATCATGAAACATATTCTCATTATATTCATAATGGATTGGAACATTTCCAATATATCCTGAATTTATTGTTACATATTATGGTTATCCATTAATGCATCTGATGTGATTTGATGAATATTTTATAGACAATTTGACATGAGTTAGAGTCGGAAAGAACATTATTATATAGTGTTTGGGAAAAGAACATCATATTTCTCATTTGATTTAGAGTGAGTACCTTTGAGTGGTGATCTACCTCCAATTATCATTTTCATTCCCAATGAGTTTTCTTCTGACTTCTCTAGTCTTCATGTGGTAAGGGAGGTAAATTATTCTATCGATTTAGTACCTGGTACCAAACTGGTGATAATTCCTTCATTGCCTTTTACACTAGCTAAAATGAAATATATAATGACTCAGTTGAATGATCTTCTAGAGAAAGGATTTATATTTATGAGCGTGTCACCATGGGAAATTCTTTTTCTCTTTTCTATGAATGCAGATGGTATATTGGCCTTTTTATTTATTTTCAAAAAAAAGTGTTATGGTAAAGAAAATTTATTTGTTTCTACAGATTGGTGATCAGTTTGATCATTTGAAATTGTAATAGAAGTTTTTGAATAACAATCTTAGATCTAGTTACCATCAGTTGAGGGTAAATGAATCGAAAATTCAAATAACTGGCTTTATGGAATGGTAAAACCATTATGAGTACCTTATGATTCTCGTTGGTCTAACCAATGATCCTTTAGCCTTTATGTATTTTTTCTAATATTATTTTCAATTATTATCTTGATTCCATCATGTTAGTCTATGTGTATTATATCCCATATTATTATATGTTTGAGAAGGATCGAGTGCATCATTTAAAAATAGTTTTGAGTTTGTTGAGAAGCCGCCGACATTATGAAAAACATTCAAAATGTGATTTCTAGCTATGAGAAATTATGTTATAGTGACACATGGTGAAAAAACATTATATTTAAATTGATCCTGGGAAGATGATGGATACTATTACATAGGAGAAACCACAAAATGTGTTTGGGATTCATTAATTCTTATTTTTGGCTGGGTATTATCACTGGTTCATTATGAAAATCTCTATGATGGCTTCTCCTATGACTTATCTAACATGGAATGGAGTAATGAATAATTGGTATTAAAAATGTCAATATTCATTTGTTGAGTTGAAATGTATTTATACTATTATGCTACTATTGACTCTTCCTATGGCTGGGTAGGGCTTCATTGTCATCTGTGATGCATTAGGTTCAGGATTGGGTTCTATTCCTATGCAAGCTGATCATGTAATTTTTTATTGATCTTTGCAGCATATTCCACATGAGAAGAATTATCATACCCATATACTAGAACTTGTTGGAGTGATGCATGAACATACGAGCAGGATTCATTTCATTTTAAGATAAATATTTGTAATTATTTTCAAATAGATGATAGTGAGTTATATCTTCTCCAAAAATATCTGAATCACCATAAGAGGAATCAGGTGTAACGCCTACAATACATTGAATTTGACATCACCTATTACTTAGAGGAAGATAATATCTGTAAAAAAACTTTGAGAATGAAACATATGACCCTTGATGTGAAAGAATCATCAGAATACTGTAACTTCATGTCTCTCATTAAACTGCTTCATGTTGGAGTCTAGGAATTATGGTATGCGGTTTCTTTGGATAGATTTTGATTGCATAGAATCTTATTGAATTGATTCACAAGTAATAAAAACTTGATGATATATTACAAATAATTAGAGAATATATTTATGGTGGGG
This sequence comes from Viscum album, assembly GCA_963277665.1. Lineage (NCBI taxonomy): Eukaryota > Viridiplantae > Streptophyta > Magnoliopsida > Santalales > Viscaceae > Viscum > Viscum album. The sequence goes on from OY728165.1 coordinate 683,079,856, forward strand.
AGATAGTTTGTTAGTGGTCATTTTTTAAATAAGGCATTTTTTGATAACATAAATGCATTGTTGTGTTGTTAGAGAGAAGGAACGCTGTTATGGGGGATCTACATAATTCAAAATGAGGAGCGAACATAGGAACCACAAATATGTTCTATGACATGTGGGGTAGATTCAGGTGGTTATGTTTGAGATGAGGTATTGCTGAATCTGTCTAGAATTTTTATATGTTTTTAGGTTAAAAACAGACACTAGAAACCTTCAAGATTACATTAGGAACTTCCGGTCACTATTTATAAGTGGTATGAGATATCTATGGACTTTTTGGTTTGGTTTCTATATATGTAGATAATGAATAATGTGATATGGGTTGTGATCAACAAGATAAAACATTTGGGACACTTTTTCACCATTAATGATAAAGGAAAAGTTGTGGAGTATGGAAAAACCTATGTGAATGATATTTCATGTTTGCATAGAGTTATAAGCACTATAGTATCTAATAGGTATCATTGGTTCACTTTTGACATTCTGAGAGTCCATTAAGAGACTCTATGATCTCAGTTCCATTTGGGTATGACATATAATCTGCAATCAGATGTTCAAAAAGAAATTTATATACATATTCAAGAGGATATTCATTGTTTGTGTGTTCTCAACGTTGACAGATCATCGGAGGAAAATTTGGGACTAATTTTATTTTTCTTATAAAAATAGTTACCAGTCTTCCATCATAATTTCTCTTTTTTGAGTCCATGTAAGACCGACCTTGCATATCTCCATTGTGTTGGTCCAGGATTTTTTGTAGTTCCTAAGTTTGACCAAGAATGTAATGGGATATGATGATATAGATTCAGTTGATTCTTCATAGGATACTGGTGGTATAGATTATGTATAAGTATTATGTTGATCGCCATAGAATAATTTTGGAATTCCTAGTTGTTGAATAGGTATTCTTGAATGTTTCACATTGATTGGGTCCTCAATGCTTGGAATGATAGAAAAACATAATCCTCATTTTGTGTGACCTTTTGAGTATTTTGATAAGGTGGAAAATGTTTCTTAATATTAAGAACTTTAATCATAGCTGATGTTGATTCATTACATCTATCGTGAATCTTATCTATGAAAGTATCTAACTGATATATCTCATCTTCCAATGTCGAGTCATCTTGATATTGAACCTGATTTATCTATCACTGAATGACTCGTAAGTATAGTTTATTCTAAATCTAAGGCACTTTGTGGGATGAGTATATATTTGGTTCGAGTAACATGGTATCACCATTCTTCTTCTTATGAGACATGGAAGCAGATGCACTAATGGAAGAGTAGTGGCCTCAACATTTTTATATGGATACTTTTTTATAGAATTCTTGGGGATATATATTTTTTATGGGAGAAGGTTTTAAAATATTTTTACCTTTATGATTGTTATTTTTGTGAATTATCATTGTTTCCATAACTAATTGTTTGGATAAGACCAAGAATGAATTGGGAGTATACATATGATGGTGAAGTCAGATATTTTTCGGGTTCATTGCATAAAACCAACTGGTTAGGTAGCTTGCAGTGGATTTATTTACTATGTAATGTGGATAAAATGATGTGAAAGTATGAAAATAATAATAAATCTATTTTTAAGAAATGGACATTGGTTTTTATGATATTTTGGGAATTCTTAATTAATAGTCATTTAATTAGGTTACATGTCATGTAAAGTCCTGAAGGATGTATTTTAACAGACAGCTTGGCTGATGTTTCTTTTCAACCCTTATAGCTTTCTTTTCATTCAACCTATGATCCTCTTTCATTCAATTTTGGAGCCCTCAAACCCATATGAGTTATTTATATTAATGACTGATTACTGTTATTATTGAAATATGACTCATCAAGTAAGGTTTATCCATTTAAGTCCACAGCTTTAAACATTACATAATAATGAATTAAATGAATAATTCACATTGAGGATCTCTTCAGGTTTAGAGATTTAGAGAATTAGGCCAGAACAATTAAATTAAATCTCAAAAATTACAATGTAGACACTTCTACCCATTTTTTCATTTTTTCATAAAATAAATACACTTGAAAAAAGGGTCATTTATAGTTCCATGTTTTAGATAGAATGACATTTCCATGATCTCATCCTTGTCCCTTTTCATCTTTATGTCTGATGAAAAACATTTCAAAAACATGGGATGAGCATAAAAAACTTAAGCAAGGGTTATAAAATAAAGAAATATATCTCTATTACATCAAAACATAATCTTTTTATCACAAATCATGATATCATAAGATTTATGAATAACATATATAAATCATGAATCACAAAGGTAACTTGAGGAATTTATAACATACTTACATTGTAGCCTTCACTTCTACGTAGGATGTTACATTTGGAATACCAATAATAGTATATTCCCTAAATCTATTAGGATAAACACTAACATTAACCTCTTTTATGTTACCCAATGCATTTGATAGCTATCTTTTGCTCACCCACCATAGGTTTATCATTAAACCAACTGTAAAAATAAACAATTTCCAAGAACTATAACATATTCATAACACATAAATAACATAAAGGAAAGATAAAATTTACACATTTCAATGAAAACATATCATTTAAAGATATTTAAATAATCAATGCCTTCTAAAAACCATTTTCAATTCCAAAATACATTAAATTGTTATGTGGTATTTATTTTCCTTTTTTTAAAACAATACTTCTTGTTATGGAAGCCAAATATTAAATAATACTCTTTGTGGAAGACGGGTCGTTGTCACCACATATGTTAAAAAGAAACATTAGTTTTTCTAATTTACTAAAACTGTTTGTATAAAATATATTTTCATTGAATGAAATTAAAATTCAAAGGGGTTTATATGACATATAAAAGAATGTCCTGTATAAATCAAAACATGCCTCAATGAAACGAGATTGAGGAGAAGTCCCTTACCTCATGTCTGACTTGACTCATTTGTTCTTTAATATCATGTATAATAAACTAATGTTAATTACAAATTTCATAACATCATATTTGATTCTTATTAATTTTTTATATCACTTATTTCCATATTATAATCATTACGTAATCATTTATGTTAATAATGATTGTTTTGTCAATATTTGGTACTTGATTCAAAAATGATCTTCTTGTACTTACAAGTTATTCATGTGTTAAAAATTCCATTATCTCCAGAATGATATTTATGATTTAAATATAATATATATCCTATATATCCAGTATATTTATGTATTTATAGTAGTACATAACATTTTGAGGTAATAAATGGAATGCACTGTTCATAGAGACCATAAGTCATACTTATGCATGAACAATAATTTCATTTATATTTCATATTTAATGGAATTAAAACATAATTAAACATAGTTATATTATAATTATATTATAATATCATATATAATTTCATTAACTCTATCTTGTATACATTCAACCTATGGCATGAACGAGTCATATCACTTTGAGGGGGCGGTAGTCCACACTCACTCAAATGAAATTATCTTCTTTACCCATTTTGGAAACCAATAAGGTCTGATATAAATTTAAAATACAGAAGTATAGATTCAATATAAATATAATATATATCACATATAAAAATAGTTCCATCATAATGTCCACAATGAGAGGAAGTTGGAGATATTCGAACAATCATCGTTCTGTGAGGCATTAGTTCACCGTCCATAGAAACAGTATATTCATATCCATTAGAATGTGTTGTGTGGAAGTGTAGTTCTAATACATATCACAAAAACAACATATTATATTTGGGATAAATTTGATGTTATAAAATAATGGAATAAAGATAGTTTAGGGGGTTGGAGAAATAATATAAAAGAAAAGAACTTAAGAGAAGATGTTACCTTTAAATTGGGTATCACCCTTTGGGTTGAACCAAAACGTTTACATGAATGGAATTATTCCAAAGGAAAGTCTGATAGGAGTTATATAGGTATGTAGGGAGATTAATTTGGTATAGGATAGATTATCAAAGGGTCATGAAAGGTGTGAGTAATGGGTTAGAAGTGATGACTTTTTAAAATGGGGGAGGGGCTCTTTATGAAAGTTTGAAATCATTATTTTATTATAAACTAATTTTCTGTTTCAAAAGATCCGAAACAAATTAAATTCTATGTTAAGATGACTCTTGTTTAAAATAAATTCATTTAAATTTTTTTTACAGGTTTTGGATAGTTTTTTTAAATTTTATAATCTCATCTATTTAAATCATTTAATAATAAGGAAATCCCTGCATTATCATTGTGTCGTCAATAATATTATTTATTTGATGTAAAAAAATTATTAAATAAAAAAATGATGTAGGAAATAATTTTATAGTTTAAATGAAAATTTATAGTTAAGGAGATTAAATATATAACACTATGTAAAAATTGATTTACTAAAAGATATATGATTTTTTAATTTTTGTCATTACATAAAATTAATTAATATAAAGTTTCCTAATCACTCTTATGTGGCTCCATGGGGTCCCCAAATTGACCCACAAATTCCCTTGGTCAGACCTGAATTAACCAATAGGATTAGAAAACATGTTAAGTCAGTTTAATACTTTCAGAATAATATTTGTTTACCCATATTTACCATATTTACACTTTATCCTTGGTAAATAAAATATTCACTAAAGTAAATATTCATAATGTCAAAAAATAAAATTCATCTATTCAAAAAATTTGGAACTCCTAATTCCAAATATGCAATCAATTTTTCCATATTCAAAACACAAAAGTGGTAGATATTATTTTTAAATTAAATACCGTTTCAAACCAAAAAGCATGTTTTTATGAAATAATAACAATAAAAAGATTTACCTTAGTTTATTTCCAATTTAAGAGTGAAATTACTTCCACTGACCAACATTAGATTAAATGGTAAAATGATAATCCAATTACACTTTATAACCAATTAAAGTAATAATCTAACTATATAAATAGATTATATTAAAAAGGATGTTTTTAATTAAAATACACAATTTTTCACTATTGTTTAAAAAAATTAACATTATCAGAAAATACCAAAATTTCATCCAAATTAAATTTTGATGTAATGATTAAAAAGAAGAATATTATTTTTACAAATAGAATATATAAAAGTGAAAAAACTATATTTATAATGGTTCTCAATTAAAAGGCATTAAATCGACCTTTTAATGAATATTAGAGTGTTTATGATTAAAATTGAATTCATTCACATTTTAAGCTTCTAACTTATATTGGATAAATGTAAAAACATTTAACAATCATGTATAATTATATTTTAGGTCATTATGTTCATTCCTACTAATACAGTGACAATGCAGTAACTACCATTTAAAATAATAATTTTATTATTTTATTTTTTGGTATAACATAACATTGTGTGTAACGTATGATTTCAAAGAAATATGTTGTTGTGTCTCGGGTATGCCATCGAACATGACACCCCCTTTAATGTAAAATTAATATTTTATTTACTAATATTAATAAATATGAAAATTTCATATTATTTATTTACCTCAAATGTTACATCCTCCCCCCTTTTGGAAATTGAAACCTTAAAATTGTATTTACTTATCAAATATATGGGGGTATTTATCCCTCATAGAATTTTCAGATTCCCATGTTACCTTTTCAACCATACAGTTTTTTCACAAAACATTTACCTGATGGATTACCTTATCCCACAACACATTCTATCTTTTTCCAAGAATCTAGACCGATTGTTCTTCATAAGAGAGATTCTCTTCCTACTGAACTACCACTGGGCTCAAAAAATGATAAGGATTCATAAAATACGTTCTCGACATTGAAACATTAAAAACATTGTTTACCAGGGAAAAAATTGGAGGTTATGAAAATATATATGCAACTAATCCAACTTTCTCTATGATTTCATATGGTCTAATGAACCTTGGACTCAGATTTCCCTTCATTCCAAAACACACCACACTTTTTCATAGATAAACATTGAGAAAGACATGATCACTTAACTGAAAGAAAAGATCCTTCCTCCAGTTATCCACATATCTTTTCTGCCTACTCTATGTTGTTCTCATGTTCTTCTGATTCAACTAAACCTTTTCTACCATCTATTCTTCCAATTCAGGTCCCATCAACTTTTGTTCACCTACATCATCCCAAAATACTGGTGTTCGACACTGCTTTCCATATAATGCCTCAAATGGAGCCATATGTGAACTAGAATGAAAAATGTTATTATAATAAAATTAACCAAAGTACGATGTTGGTCCCAACTTCCCTGATAATTCATTGAGAAAGAACATAGCATATTTTCCATAGTCTGAATTGTTCATTCTGACTTCCCATATGATTGAGGATAAAAAGTTGAAGTAATATTTAATTCATTACCCAACGACCTATGAAGGACTTTCCAAAAGTTAGAATTGAACCTAGAATCTTGATCAGATATGATGGAGAGATTAACTCCATGAAACCTAAATATCTCTTTAACATAGAACCATGAATGTTTATCTAGAGACAAAGTATCTCAAATAGGAATGAAATGAGTATATTTAGTCAATTAGTCATCAATAACCCAGATTGCATTATTAACTCGAGATGCCTTCGGTAATCCCAAAAATAAGTCCCTAGATATATTTTCCCCCATCCACTATAGAAACGATAAACACTGAAGCATCCATTTTGGTAACTGATTCTCTTCATTAACCTATTGACAAGTCAAACACCTCATAGTAAAGTCAGCAATATCTTTTATCATTCCATCCCACCAGTAATACTCATGAATATCACTATACATCTTAGTACTGCGAGGATGAACTGAAAACAGAGAACTATAAGCATCAAATAACAATTTATTCTTCAACTCTGAACCAAAAAGAAATCATAAAATAATTATAAATCTAAAAATACAATAATTATCTATGTTAAATTTAGGAAACATACCCATTCTGATCCATCACTACCTTTTTCTTCAACTCTCTATCTTCCTTCGGTGTTTTATTAATTTTTTCTGACAGAGGTGATACCACTAACACCTGAAACAAAAAAGATGAATACACTACACGATAATCATCTATTCCAAATTTCATCGTGTCTTTAATCAAAGGATCTTGTTCCAAACGTAACAAGGTTAATGTAGCATTACTTTTTCGACTCAAGGTATCATCCACATTATTTTCCTTTCATGGATTGTAATTAATTGTAAAATCATAATACTTTATTAATTTCATCCATCTACTCCATCTAATGATCAATTATTTTTGAGTGAATATATACATTAAAATTTTGGGGTCAGTATATATTTCAAATTTTACTCCATATATATGATGCCTCCAAATTTTTAAATAAAAACACTAGCATCTAATTCCAAATCATGTGTACGGTAATTTAGCTCATGTGGTTTTAACTGATATGAATAATAATCAATTACCTCATCATTCTACATAAGTATATTGCCATGTATTTTCAATGAAGCATCACTGTAGATAACAAAACTCACCATTTCTGGAAGGTAGTTCCAAAACATGATCATTCACTAATATTCAATTCAATTTCTAAAAGAAATAATCAAAACTTTTTTCCAAACGAACATAACACCTTTCCATGTTAACTTTTTAATTGAGCTAGATAACTATGAAAAGTTTTCAACAAACCTCCGGTATTAAAATTCAAAACAATAAAAACTACGAACCTAAGTATTATTTCTGGGTCTTGTCCATTCTTCAAAAGATTTTGTTTTAGTAGGATAAACTATTATACCATTTTTTTGAAACAATGTGACCAAGGAATGAAATTTTTTTTGCAAAAACTCACATATTCTGGATTTCCCATAAAATTTATTTTCTTTTAATGTTTCCTAGACAACACTTAAATGACTTTCATGTTCTTCATTACTTTTGGAATAAAACAAAATATAATAAAAAACACAACCACAAACTTATCCAGTAACTCAAATAAATTTATATTCATAAGATCCATGAATAAATAATGTGCATTGGTTAATCAAAAAGGCATAACCACAAATTCATATTGGACATATCTAGTAGGAAACGTGATAATCGGAATGACTTCATTCTATACTTTCAATTGATGGTACCCCAATATCATGTCCATCTTTGAAAAATAATGAGCTCCCTTGAGCTGATCAAACAAATCATCGATATGAGGAAAATGATACTTATTATTTATAGTTATGTTATTAAATGATCTATAATCAATGCAATGTCTCATTGAACCATATTTATTTTAAACAAACAATGCAGGATCACCACATAGTGATGTTCTATTTTGAATGAAAACATTATCTAATAACTCTTGTAATTTCTTCTTTAACTCTAGACGTTTAATTTGATCCATTCGATAAAGGGGTTTTGAAATTTTCTTAGCATCATGAACTATGTAAACATTATATTCAACTTCACTGTCATGTATTATATAGGGAAACTCATTAGAAAAAACATCATTATACTCATTTACCACTCGCACATCATTAATCTAAATAGTTCCTTTATTTTATTCAATATGTTCAAGGTAGCATTCATTTTCATCATTTACTAGTTTCTAAGCTTCCTGATATGTTATAAAAAGTAATGTTTTATTTTTGTACACAAACTAACATTCATTCTGAAAGGAAACCTCTTTAGCTCGGTACTCAATCTTATCATGGTATATTGATATCCAATCCATACCCAAAATAACATCAAACTATTCTAGAGGAAAAAAATACGGTTTTCAGGTAGATTATTTCCACACACAAGTATAAGAAGGTTCTTATAATATATTTTTATCTCAACATTTCCTCAGGTTGTTTTTACTGTATGTTTAGAATTCATATCAGGAGATGGAATTACCAATTTACTAGAAAACTTCTCAGAAATGAAAGAGTTTGTAGACCCTGAATTAAAAAACACATTGGAATAATCTGAATAAAAAAAATAGTGTACCTAATACAACTTCATTCGATGGCCCAACATCTAATGAATTGGTTTCAAAGTATTTCACCACCCCTTTATACTTGTATTATGACTGCTTTCACTCAGATGAGTTCTTAGTTAGACACCCATTTTCATAATGACCCATTTCATTGCACATAATTTTTTTACTAACTTTAAATAAAAATTTTTCTTACCATTACTCTGATATTTTTCAGTGTAATTACGAGCCTAATGTCCTATTTTACCACATTGGTTTCCCATAATAGAATTTAAAAGTCATTCCCTAGCGTGATTTTTACCACAAGTTTTACAAATGGTTTTATTATGTTTCTTACCATCAATTTTTTTGAAGATTTATTCCCTTTTTCAGCCACCTCGACCTCTTGTTCTGTTGTTTTTCGAAGAACACATAATCATCGAAAAACTCCATTTCCATCTTCTACACACATCGAACAAGTTTTTCATAAATTTTTTACTAATTAGATGCTAAATCCACTATATTAATTGGATTTAATACTGATTAAATAAAATTGATTTCAATATCAAGATATCATCTGATGTTTGTATAATACCTTTCCAGTCGAGTGAATTTTTCTTCATAAGAAGCCACTGAGTCATTCTCCTACCTCAATTCCATTAATTTTTTTTATCCTAAGGTGAACCACCTTAGGAAAATATTTCTCAATAAACATAAATTTGAATTACTCCCAATCAAGAGTATTAATCTCCTCACTCTCCCTGATATTTTTCATCATCGACCAAAACTGACCGGCTTCACCTTCAAAATGGTAATAAAAAGACTAATGTTTTGATGTTCTAAACACCCCATGACATAAGAAATATTCTCTAGTGAATTAATCCACCCTTTAGCTAGAAAAAGGTAATATGATCCTCTAAATGATGGGAGGTGTATTCATAATAAATGCTCTACTACTTACATGTTCCTCTATTGTTGATCTAGGTGATATCGTGCATGGATACCACCACCATTCATAGCTTGATTCAAATGTGCCATAACTACAACAATCTGTTCAGTTCTGATTCTGACTATCTCAGGTTGCGGATTTAGAAGGTTGTCTTCCACTTGATGTCGTCTCATCATAGTTTCCTTTATTCCTCTAAAAAACCATTCTGAACACAAAAATTAGTATAGGTAATGCTACATGGTAATCTATAAATGCTATATCATATAAATTAAATCATAAATTAATTTATGGACATTAATTTGACAATATTATAACTCTTTATTTTGTTTAAACTGACCTCTAATACAAAATAATCCCCATCCTTAAACATTACAAAATCATGAATTAAATAAATAATTCAAATTATGGATCTTTTCAGGATTAGACTTTTATAGAATTAGGCCATAAATTTTACATTCCCTATCAAAAATTACAATACAGATACTTCTACTCAGTTTACAATTTTTTCATAAGTTATAAACTCTTGAAAAAAAAATAGTCATGTCTAGTTCCATGATTTAGATAGCATGAATTTTCCTTGATCCCAACCTCGACCATATTCATCTTTATGTCCTATGAAAAACATTTCAAAAACATGGGATGATAATAAAAATATCACTAAGGGTTATAAAATAAACAAAGAAAACTTTAGTCCATAAAAACATAAGACTTTCAACATAACTCATGATATCATAAGATTTATTAATAACTCACAGAAATCATAAATCATAAAGGAAACATGTGGCATTCATAAGATACTTACGTTGTAGAATTCACAGCTACGTAGGGAGTCACATTTGAAATAATAATCACATAATATTCTCTAAATCATACAAGAGAAACATTAACATTTACCTCGGTCACGTTACTCAATGCATTGGAGAGACATCTTAGGATCCCCTACCTTATATTAATCATGGAACCACCCATATACATAAATAATTCCCTAGAACCATAACATATTCATAACACATAAAACAATCATAGAGGAAAGATAACATTTCCACATTTCAATCATAATATATCATTTAATGATACTGAAATAATCAATGCTTTCTCAATAAGTTTTTCAATACGAAAACACATTAAAAGATTATTTGGTATTTATTTTTCTTTTTATGAAAAACACTACGGCTTCTTAAGGAAGCCAAATATCAAATAATAATTGGGGTGGCAGAGAGTTCATTGTCACCACATACATTTAAATGAAACATTTGTTTATATTGTTTAGTAAAATGCTTTATAAAGAAATTTTCTTTTTGAATGAAATGAAAATTCAAAGGGGTTTATACCCCGTATAAATGAATGTTGTGTATAAATCAAAATATGCCCCAATGAAAGGAGTTGAGACGAAGTCCCTCACCTCATATCCGACTTGACTTGTTCGTTCACCAATATCTTGAATAATAATCTAAGGTTAATTTATACATGATTGAGAACCTTTTCATGTTTATTATTATTTTTATATCACTTATTTCCATGTAATAATCATTATGTAATAATTTAAGTTAATAACGATTGTTTTTTCAATACTTGGTACATGAGTCAAGAATAAACTCTTTTAATTACAAGTTGTTCATGTGGTCAAAATTTCATTCTCTCAAAAATGATATTAATTATTTATAAATCATATATATCTAGTATATATATTTATTTATAATAGTATATAAAATTTGGAGGTATGAAATGAAATGCACCATTCATGGAGATGATAAGCCATACATACGCATGAATAATAAATTTATTTCTATTTCTTATTTAATGGAAATAAAACATAATGATACATCGGTATATTATTATTCTAGTATAATATCAAATATAAATTCATTAACTTCATACTTTATACATTCCACGCATGGTAGGAATGAGTCATATCACTTTGAGGGGGCGGTAGTCCACAATTCCTCGATTGAAATTTTCGTGTTTACCCTTCAAGGAAACCATAATTTATGTTATAAATGGAAAATAAATAAGTATAGAGACTAAATAAATATAATATATATCACATGTAGATAAAATTCCATCATAATCTCCACCATGAGAGGCAGTGTGAGATATTTGAACAATCATTGTTTCGTGAGGCATTAGTTCACCGTCCACAGAAACATTATATTCGTATCCATTAGATGGAGGATTACAGAAGTGTAGTTCAAATAACTCCCATAAAAACAACATAGTATATCGAGAATATTTGTTTTTTTATAAAATAAAATAATAAAAATATTTTAGGGGGTTGGAGAAGTTAATGGAAATAAAAGAACTTAATAGAAGATGTTACCTTTAAATCGTGTATCTTCCTTTGGTTTGAACTAAATGGATTACATGAATATCCTTCTTCCTAGAAAAAGGATTATAGGAAGAAGATAGGGATATAAGGATATTAATTAGGAAGATGTTGGATGGGCCATGGGGCTTGAAGGTTGCGAGTAATTGGTTAGATGTTATGGATTTTTATAAGAAGAAGAGGGGCTCTTTCAGAAAGTTTGAAAGCATTATTTTATTATAAACATATTTTTAATTCCAAATGGACCAAAATGATTTAAATTCGAATATAATTTCACTCTTTTCCGAAATAAGATCATCCAATAATAATTTTATAGGTTTTGGATTGTTTTTTATATTTTATAATCACATTTATTTAAATCATTTATAAATTAGGTAATCAGTGCATCATCATTGTTTCATAAATAATTTTATTTATTTGATGTGTAAAAATTATCAAATTAACTATTATAAAGGAAGTTTTTTAAGTGTTCAAATTAATATTTATAGTAAAAAATATAACTTATATAAACTCATGTAAAAATGATTTACTGAAGGATATATGTTTATGTAATTTTTGTCTTTAAATTAAAATAATTAAAATAATGTGTTAATATCACTCCTTTGTTGCTCCATGGGGTCCCAAAATCAACCCAAGGATTCACATGGTTGGACGTGTATCAAAAAATAGGATTATGACACATGTTAGGGTAATTTAATATTATTATAATAATATTTTTTTAACATTATTTACCAAATTTACCTTTTAACCATGGTAAATAAAATAATTACTGATGTAAATATTCATAATGTCTAAAAATTAAAGATACCTATTCACACAACTGGGACCTCCTGATTAAAAATATGGAATCTATTTTTTCAAATTTAAATCACAAAAATAGATGAAATTAATTTAAAATTAATTTCAGTTCTAAAAACAAAAAAGCGTTTTTTTATAAATAATAACTATGAAAAGATTTACCTTCGTTTATTTCCAATTTAATAGTGAAATTACATCGAATGTCAAACATTGGATTAAATAGTAAAAATATAATCCAATTTAAATTTAAAAACAATTAATATAATATTATAACTATATACATAAATTAGATTAAAAGGCCTAAAATACAGTAATTTTCAATATTCATTATAAAATGAAAATTATCATTAAAATACCAAAATATCATCCAATGTAAAATTTTATGTCGTGATTCTAAATAAGAATTTTATTTTTTCAAATAAAACATATAAATGTGTGAAAAAATATATTTAAAAATGGTTTTCCATGAAGAAGCAGTAAATCGACAATTTTAAGAATAATAGTGTTTATGCATAAAATTTTATTCATTCACATTTTAAGTTTCTATATTTTATTAGATAAATGTAAAAAAAATTAACAAACATGTATAATCATATTGTATGTTGTTCTATTAATTACATCTAATACAACCACTATGCGTTAACTACGATTTAACATAATAATATTATTATATTATTTTCTGGTATATCTTAACGTTGTCTGTAACGTAAGATTTCAAAGAAACCAGTTTTTGCGTGTGAGGTACGCCATCGAACATGGAATCCCATTTAAAGTAAAATTAATTTTTAATTCAAAAATATTAATAAATATGAAAATTTTATATTCTTTATCTATCTGGGATGTTACACTCCATGTGTCTTCGTAAATTTTTATTTTTTACTTGGATTTTGATAGATCATCTTGGGATTAAGAGATCTAAATTTTATGCTATTAAATCTTTTTTCTAGGTTTATTTCCAATAACATATTCCCATTAGATCTTGTTGGTGGTTCCTGTTGGGGGATTTGTGATTCTATGAGAAAGGTATGTCATTCTGGTAGGATGTGACAATTTTATTAACTTTGAATTACTTGATTAGAATTCAATTGTTTGATTTAAATAAAATTAAACGAAATTTATTTCAATTGTTTAATTAAAATTACTATTCCATTTAATTGGGGGTTTTGAATTTGAAATTTATTTTATGGAATAAAATAGGGGAAAGTCTCAAATTATATTGAATTGGGGTGTGTTTGAGAAATTGATGGAAAATTGTGGAATTTAGAATTTGAATTTTGAAATGATTTTTTTGAATTTTATTTTAAACATTTATTTGATAAAATAAATTTAAATGTATTTTCATATAAACCAAATTGTTTATTCTTAAAAAATTCATTATTTGATTAAAAACCCATTTTTTGTTTTTTAATTGAAAATTTTTACTTTTGGAATGGGTGAATGTGATATTTTTTATGCTGAACAATTTTAAAATAAATTTCGAATCATTGATTGTACTAGTGAATATGAAATCCTAGGTAATTAGTGATTTATTGAGATATAATGATTTTCATTCTTTACAAATGAAACAAATCCTAGTGTGTGAGGTCACATCCTTGATGGGATGGCAATGCGTCACCTTTGACAATTTTCTGAGGGACATGTGTATACACGTATTTATGTGACCAACTTCTAGTGTGTAAGGATCAAATATCCTGTAACAATCATACCTTTTGATAAATTACTATGTTTATCACATATTTATGTATAAGTTATAAATGTGTTATAATGTGTGTTAAATATTTTAAATGACTAATGAATTTATATAAACTATTTTATATCAATATTTTTTGAATCCATTTGTTTAAATATTTTCTATAATTTGAAAGGTAAATCAGGAATTGTTTTAATTATGATAGTAAAGTCTATACATGTTCATTTGAACATGAAATATTTACATGGTTAATAAAATTTTGGTACTTCTATAGAATCCTTGTTGAGACCCTATGAGGATTTTATCTCACACACTACCTATGTATTCAGGTGATTGTGTGTTATCACTTTGTAGGTTTGAGTTTTGGTAAACAACCACATGGAGGTGGTTGTAGTTGTAGATTAGTAGACTTGTTGAGCTATTTCCTTATGGATATGGGACTTCCATTCATATATCGTGAAATTTATTATAGTAATTTTGGTTATTTATACCTTTCTATCATCTGATACACTAGTCCTTGTAGTGTTTCTTTTGTTTGCATGATGTCTTATTTCCATTATATGTGAAAAAATCATTCCTTCCTTCAATTTTGGTGATGTGAAGGGCCAGTTTCCATCAGATTGGTATTGAGAATGACTTTCGGGATATGTCAATGCCAGCTCCATTATTGGGTTATTAGGGTACCTAGAATAGTTTATAATAAAGGGTACATAGCCTTCTACATCCCTCACTACTGATCATATGAGGCTTGAAATAATGTATAAACAACCTAATGGGATAGTGAGAAATTATAAAGGAATCATGGAAAATAAGTGTGAAATTATAGAATATACCTTTTAGTTCTATTTAGAATTATATATTAAGATAACATACCTAATCATGGATATATAATTCATAGAAAATATCACTCAATAGGAGGATCTAGACACGGTTTCATCAGGATCACCTTTAGAGGGCCATACGATAACACCTAAAGTTGTGCCATCTGGGATAGGGGAGCTTCTTATTCATCCCAGTTACAAGAGTAAGTATTCATAGAAATAAATATTCCTATATAAAAATACTATATAGATTGGATGGGTTGATGATCTACTTTATACCCCAATAATGGATAAAAATGTGATGAGAAAGAACATTGTAAAAAACATGTCATGTTTAGTCATGAATATATTTTACATGTTCCCATTAATATATCTAGCTAACCTATTATTTAAAATTAATTAATTTTCTCTATGAAGAAGCCAAATTAAATTCATATTTTTATCACTATCCTCATCATTTATTTTCTCTAGCTACATTATTATACGCACTCAGTTTAAGTAAAAACATTTCTTTTGCGGGATTGCATTAAAATGTATATTTCCCACAAAAAGCCCCCACTTAATTATAATGACTCTCATAAGAGATTTAAGAGGGATTATTCACC
Source organism: Viscum album (assembly GCA_963277665.1). Classification (NCBI taxonomy): domain Eukaryota; kingdom Viridiplantae; phylum Streptophyta; class Magnoliopsida; order Santalales; family Viscaceae; genus Viscum; species Viscum album. Next base: position 683,095,944 of record OY728165.1, read on the forward strand.
TATGTAAACTCAATCACAATGAATTAATCCCCCACGGGTGTATCTCAAATTCCATTTGTGGACAAAATTCTCACCATACAAGCTGAAATCTTCTAGTAATCTTGTAATTTGAGAACCATTATTTATGGGAGGTAAAAGTTTGATGTCACTAATCAATAGAGAATATTCATGGATCGACAACTATATCACCAGAATATAGGTTACTAGAGACTTTCCCTATGTGATAATCTTACAACTTTATCCCACCTCTACTAGCCACTCATTTTCTTCTTTACATTCAATTTTTTGGATTTTTGAATTGGTGAACAATTTCATATAACTATATTTTTGGGTGTGGTTGGAACCATGTCTGAAAATAATCAACAAACGCATAGTATATTCTTTTAATTGGGGGAGAGTTACTTTTATGACTATATAATCCCACATGAATATTAATCAGAACTATTGTTCTACCATTGGATTTCATTCAAAAAGTGAACTTCATATTTGAGAAGGGAACTAATATTATTCACAATATAATTTCTACTTGAATAATTCAGGTGAATAAACACCATAAATGATCTCCCCATAAATATTGATTGATTTAATACCCACTCTAAATGCCATCAAGTATGAATACTATGTATGGGATTTTGTTTTATTATCATTAATTTCACAATTTAGGGCTAGAAAGAGTGGGATGATGAAGTAAAATTCATAATATTTCCCATATCTTGGACACTATGTGGTACTTTATTATATATATATATATATATTACTCATATATGGCTTGAAATGTGAACTATATTCCTTTTGATATTTTTTATTTATTTTCCTACCATATTGATTGAAATCCAATCCAAAAATACATAGAAGTGTCCGAAAAGAATAAAAGAGACCATTACCAAATAGACATGCCAAAAGTTCTTATATTTATCAAATATACGTCATAGAAAAATCTTGTCTTGGAAGATAATTTCAATCTAGGTCACCATAAAAAAGGTTCTAACTGTAACCCTTATTTCTAACAACACACAAGAAGGTGATACCCACTGATGAAAATTTCCATGATAGAAGCTTCGTGGACCAGTGGATTATATTTGGTTTTCACTATGTATCCATATTTAGTATATTGAACATTAAATAGTGTTGGGAAATAGGTAAATAAATTTTAATGATTCCTATAATATATTATTCCCAAGGGTATTCAATCTCATTTCTCTTAGAAATTGAACCTTATAAAGTGTTCGTCAACGATCATGTATAAATTATCACGTCGAATGGGTGGATGTCAATTTTTTTGATCGGTAGAACACTTTTATATTAGATTTAGTTCCTTTTAATTTAGAGGATTTGATTCCCCGTCATCCCATATACTAGTATGGGTAATGAAATTCTCATACATATCTCATAATATTATAACTTCACTAATCTTATGTATGTCTCAAAAGATTACCTAGACCTCTCCAAGAATTATGATTAATTTTTTTTGTAAATAGAATAGATATTTTAATTATGTATAACATGATCTCCATCTTATGGTGGGTGAATCATTTTGAAACTAAAACTGATTAGTATAGTCAAACAATAATAGTCTATTTAAAATATTAATTAAATATCCACCAAACTGAACAAGGACAAATGTAATCTATATAAAAACACCCTCAATGTATTTTTCTATTATAAGATCCTACATTACCAAATGGTTGCTGGTTAATATATCCATAATAATTTAATAGCTTAGAAAATGAGGTTGTATAATACAATGTAATTCCTCTGTAGTCTTGAGAATAGAGTTTAAAATGAAACCCTCTACACAACCGTCGTCTTTGATAGAGAGTCTTGTCTTGAAAGTGTTAATTAGGGCCATCTCTTAATGATGTACGATTTATCATCAAGGTTGATTTTCTTGAAGGTGTTTATGAAAATTTTCATCAGTTTAAAACCCAAATTCATAGACTAGTAGGCTGTCTAATATCAAATAATATTACAAACCTATACCCGTCATATTTGAGAGGAGTAAATGTCTTTAAAAGATACATCATCATTTTCTTATGTAAATTTCTTTGATTATATATTTTCTTCTCATAGTGGAATCTTGGGTAGCTTATATGAGTTTATTCTACAAAGACTTAAATAATGAATTTGATGGTAAATTTTGTTAATTAGATGAAATTATAATGAAATTAAAATTGAAAATTAATGAATTTCATATATGAATCAGGAAAAACATATTCCTTCTAAATAATTGATGAATTGGTTGAGTTCTCAAAAATAAGTGAAAGAAGGGCTTTCATTATATATATTTGGTTACCCTTTCTTATGTAATGGAATCATATATCATATTTATAGTATTTCATTTACTATGTGTAAAATAAAATGTTTATCTTCTATAATAAAAAACATTTACCTGATCATAATTAAATTAGTAACCCCCCAAATCTATATATATGGGTAGTGATCTTATGTGGTCTATTAAGAAATTATATAAGAAATATTGATTCCTCATAATTTAATCATATTTTTTGTTAAATAATATAAATTCTAATGGGGTTGTGTTGAAAATATTTAAATATGATCACCACTTTAAAAATGATTGGAATGAAATAATGAATATGAAAAAGTAACACTGTGCATAAAAATTTAAAATCAATCACGGATGGACAATAATTTTTGTGTAAGATGTTATTTTTTGTATCATAAGAAAATTTATTTCCATCTTTTTATTGTATTCAAAGAAGTGTGTGGTTGTGAAATATTGAGGCATTTCTTTCACAAGTACATTAGATAGAACTTGTATCTATGTCTTTGGATGAGATAGTTTTATAAAAAATAATCACAAACCGAATTAAATAAATTATATTTTAAAATGTTGTTATGTTTTAGAAAAAATACATTTAAAAATTTGTAACAGATGAATCTTACATATTTAAATGTATTAGAAAATTATTTGTGACATGATAGTGAGGATCCATTATAATTGTATGATTTCTTTTCAATGAAATTTACAATAATTCTATATAAAATGGTTATATGTATAGACTAAAAATTATCTTATACACACATTAGTGTTTACAATTTAATGACATGAAATTAATGACTTGAATTCTCCATTTAAAAAATTCACTCATATATGAATCCATCAATGTACTTCATTAAGAAACATCAGATCCTAATACTAAGAGAATTAGGGGGATTGAGATCACATAGGAACTTCATGGTAATTCATTGCCTATATATAACAATATGTGGTATCCCATATAATAACCATTATTAATGGTACTCAACTGATTCCTTCATGGAGGGGAAATCACTTGTATCTAATGTGACTAGGAAATATGATGGTATATCATGTAGCTTATTCAATAGGGATATACAAGTATGTCAGATTGAACATGTTTCTTATAACTCCATGATATTAGACATTTTTTTCCACAAGATTAAAATTCAAATATTATAGAATATTTGGGTTCCTAAATTTCATTTCTTCCTCTTTCTATATGGAGTATATTCAAGCTTCTTTTACACATTTTCATTTTCCTAGGGCATATTGGAAGGTTGAATAAAACCAAATGAGGTCATTAAACTCATTTTCCATGGTTTAATTATTAAAAATACAATTCCATCAATGAATACTCTAAAGTTACCAGATGTACATGACCAGTAAGCTATGCTTGTCTGATTTCTACACATTAATCATGTTTTCTGTCATTAGTGAGAATTATCCAATCTATATTAGAGTCAACATTGATTACTCTCCTACATGTCAAACCATTTACTTTCAATAAATCATATATTCACTTAACATTTATTTTCCACATTTTTAGGTTATTAGTGAAACTTCCCCTATATTAATATGACCATCCGGATTTCCAAGATTGATATCAGCTTAAATTTGTGTAACTAATTATTTAGATATGTGTAATGGGATCAAAACTTATTGTGTGTCATCAATTTCCTTTTATAGTGCACATAACCAATTTTTTATTCATCATTCCTTATCTAGTTACGATATTGTAATGGATATATATATATATATAAATATATATATTATTAGATTATAATTTATTATTATTAAGAATCATTTTTATTCAGTTATATCACTAATGATTCGAAATTTTATTCTACATGACATTTCTAATAGAAAAGGGATGGCTGCACAAAACTCATACACCAAATATGTTTATTACCAAACAATGTGTTCAGCGATGTGATCATCCTACTTTCCTTATAAGCAATAAATATCATAGGACTCATACTTATGGTATTCACTAATATCACCATATATTATTTATTTACTATCAAATTGATTTTTTTATAATGGAATTTTCATGTTAAAGTATCACATATGAAATTTTTATGTACCTTTCCTAGTATTCATATCTTCATGAAATTAAATTTCATAGCATATATTACATTCTAAATGGTGATAAAATACTACGAATATTTCACCGATGTAGATCCTTGAACGAAAAAATGTTTTTTAATTCTTAACAACTATAAAAGGAACTGAATTTTTTATTGTCGCATGACCTTAAAAGGTATGAAATTCACCATTTAGTTGTACTAAATTATATGTGTTTTTATTTCCTTAATTAGGATATATAGGAATCCCCTCTCAAGATTCAAATAGAAACTCTGAAACTCATACTCCCTCACTGGATGGTGATAAATTATAAATACCCCAGTTATATGGTTTTAATATATAGTAAAATTAACTGTTGAGAGAATAATTGAGAGCCTATTATATCTAAAAATATTCAAATTGATTCACAGTAACAACTGATCATTCTAATTTACATTTTAACTAGTGTTTATATATAAAATTATTTATGAGTAAATATTAAATGTATAATAAATACGTGGGATGTGTGATATTTCCCCTTAATGGATAATATGGCCTCACATACTCATAACAAAAACATCATGAAATGTGTGACTAGAATGTCCCATTAAATGCCTACCTTTGAAATCATGTCAACATCAGCTCAAAAACATGGTTCTGGAGAAATGGTGGAGCAGTCACACCACATAAATATATAGACTAAAATTCAAGTACCTAATATAGGATTCTATATCATAAACTATTATCTCAAGTACAATATATTATTTATGTTATAATATATGTGGTTATTGAAGGAAAATTCATCAAAATATATATTAATTTAGTAGAACATACCATAAAATGAAACCACTTAATAGGGTTGTATGGTTAATTTCATCCATGACACTCTTTTCCCTCCAATTTCACCGCTATATTATTATAATCAATTTTAGTAAATTGGTGAAATAATAACCTGGAGAATTTTAAAAATATATACTTCAGTATCAAATTATTTATTTTAAGATTTTATCTCATGTACGAGTAAAAAAATTACACATATACGAAAATAATATTTCTCTTCTAATTGAAATGGTGTCAGTTAATGAGAAAAAACATCTTATCAATTGTCTCCTTCCCGGGGTTATATAAGAATGTTCACATCTAGAGAATCATAGAAACAACTCCATTTATAAATATCCCAATATATATCCTTGATTGTTACTTTTATAAGAAGCTCAATACCAAAATTTATATCACCAAAACAAAAGAATGGGTTGAGAGGTAATGAGATACAATCTTTTTTCAAGATATATTTCTTCCTATCATGTGTGAAAGAATGTTCTATTATGTTATCATCCCTCTTATTATTATTATATCATTATTTGTATAAGTTTGAATTATATATTTTCATTAAATAATAAAATAGATATAATTATTTTTAATTTTTCAATTAATTACATAAATTTTATATTTCCTTGATTTTCAAAAAATCAATTTTAATGCATTGATGTTTTATATAACATACATTAGTGGATATTAAATTTATACATGGTAAAAAATGATAGAATATGGATATGATCAATTAATAATCTATTAAAATTACATATTTTCATATAGTATTTCCAATCTCAACTGTCACTACATTTTTTAGCATTGTTTATTACTTAATACTTAACAAACTACTATAAATATATTAGCACACTTTAATGTTATTTTATATCACATGTTCATCAAAAAACACTTTATAGGGATGTAACGCCATATATTTAACACAGTTGGCATGTAAAAAAATGTATAATGTTACTATGTGTGCTATTATTATGTTTAAACATATTATATTCTTATATCATATATCCTTTTTTAATTATATCTAATTCATAATTTTATTTTCGATATATTATAAATTAATTGTAATTAGATCCACATATTTCATTTCATATACATGATTATCAGATCACAAAATTTATATAAAAAATTATTGATAAAATAAATTATTTTTTAATATTAAAATATTGTATTTTTCAAAAATCTTCAATTTTATTCATGTAAAAAATATATTAGAAATGTTTTCCTATTCAACCCATTATATTTATAATAAGGCACAAAAAAGGTTTAATTTTTTGATATATTTATATTAGTAATAGTTATAAATTATTTATATAAATCTATGATACATGTATTTGATTGGTATTTTTAAGTATATATTTTTTAATTGAAAATCCATTTTAATTTAATTTTAAAACTATCCACCACACCAATTTTTTTTTAAATTCATTTATCAGAAAGAAATTACATACATATAATATATCGAACTTATAAAAAATTCATTAATTTGTATAATTGTGAACCTACGTATCATTGAAATAACTATTAAAATTAGATGTTAATAAATGTGTATATCAAAAAAATTTATTGAAAATAAATATATCCTATTCATACATTATTGTTGTTATAATATCAATATTTATATGATGTATTTGGTTTAAAATTTATGTTAGAAATATATTGTATACCCTCTGAATTATGGAATTTATATTAAATAAAATGTGTACATCTTGTCACTTTATACAAATTATTTATTGATTTTGATATAGGGTCCTTAAGAGGTACCATTGTAGAGAAATTATTTTTAAAACATTTAATATTGACTGTGAATTCAAGAACATTTATTTTTATCACATTAATATGTAATTGTTTTTAATAATTTACAAGTTAATTTAATGAATATATCATTTATAAAATATATCAAAACCCTAAATAAGATTAATTATGATTATTATAATCAATCATTGGATACTTATTTGGCTATTTCATATATAGATATTAATTTTTGGAAATTGAAAACTTATACTATTACTATCATTTTTTCAATATCTATAAGATATTCTCATGAAAAATTGGGGCACTATAATAAGTCTTGTTTTATTTTGATGAAATAAAAAATGGAAAATTCTATTAAATAAGGAATCCCATATATAATTCGTGAAAAATATTTATTATTTACTATTAGTTAAATGATAAAATATTTTGAAAAATATCAGGTATATCAATACCACTCTTTGATTGAAAAGTATATGTATCGTAGAGTTATATAGGTGTGAGAATATATAATGAGAATGGTGTATTATGATAAAGAAATAAATTTTTTTGTGGTTAGTATTTGAGATAGTTATTTTATATGGAATTATTTTCAATATCTTCCCAGTCAATTTGATGTTTAGAAATAGATATATAATACATATGAATATGACTAGAGTGATGTTTAAATGTTTATAATAGTCAAACAAGAAGTGGAATATATTAATAAATTAAATTCCCACAACATTTAATTTTTATATTTATATTCCTATTTCAATTACTGGGATCCTAATCATCAATGAGAGTTCTATATCAAAAAATATAATGTTGGAAATAATAATTTGGCATTAAAAAATAATATTTTTTTAGGAAATTTATAGAATTAACTATGTATTGTAAAGTATCAAATTATTATTAAAATACTAAGTGGATGAAGTATAACGCAGTTATACTTGTAGAAATAAATTGTTCGTAATAAAATTTAATTAATATTCTTCCTAATACATAGTAGTTAGACTTAGTCGATAGTGTCCACATTTTAAATTCTATATAAAGGTTCTAAATTTTTGGAACCATGTAACATTTTGTAATGGATTATTATATGTGATGGAGTTAGATCATTGTTTGGGGATATAGGGATTTTGTTATTAAAAATCTTCATATTGAATATTCTTTTATTAAAAGATTTTTTTTCATTATATGTGAAATAAATTGATTTTTTTATATTTATACTATAATTGGAATGGTTGTATATTTTTAAATGAGAAACCTAAAATCAATTCCATATCAAATATTTTTGGTTGTGGTGCATTTATGTTTTCATATATATTTTTAGTTTTTTTAATATATTTTTCAATTTTTTTTAATAAATGGTTATTTAGTTGAAGAAATATCATAGATTTTGTTGTTCAAACTTTGGGGAATGATAGTAAAGCCTATATTGAAATATCAATTAATTATGGATGTTTTAGAAATTTATATTTTTTAAATATTAATACTTATGATCAATATATCAATGAAAATTGTCTTGTAATATAAGGAAACAAATTGAGGGAGGGTGGGTGGTGTTTTGAGTTAAATTAATATTTATATTTTCATAATCACTACAGTAACTTTTATCAACGAATATGGACATTTTATTACATTCATAATGAATTTTTCAAGACTTTTTTGGAGGATATTGTTCATGGAAAGTCTAGTTATTGAGCTAATTATAAATATTTTAATATATATATATATAATAAATACTATGAAATATGATAAAATTCCTTATATCATATAGAGCAGGTGGATATTATGGAATATTTTATAATTATGGTTTAAAAACATGATTGTTTCATTGGTTTCATGATATGTGTGTTTTTGAACCATAATGTTCTATTCCTTGTACACTATTATATAATATTTTAACAAAAAACTAAATTTATCCACTAATTACATGGTGTGTGTAATATGAGTAATACATATTTTAAAAAATTATATGAGGATATTTATTTAAGTGTACTATGTATACATTATAATGGAATATAGAAAATTAGTTCCAAAAAGATGTTCTGATATGATGAATAAAAAAAATCAATTTCTAAAATAATTTCATTCATAGACTTGTAAATTTTACGTGTGTTTAGAATATGCTAAAAAATATATATTAATTTTAATACTATTAGTGGTTTCATTATTGAGTACTGAATGGGCTGTATAGTGGGTAAATTTCATTATGTCTTATATTGGATGAGATTTTTTGAATTAGATAAAACTATATTATTTAATGATGAATTTGGAAATTATAATTATTATCCATGTATAGAAAATCATAGAGAGAACCATCATATAATTCTTGGGCTAGAAACATTATTTTAGAATGTTTTTACACTATATTAGTCATCATTAAACTCTTTAATAAGAACATTTAATTAGCCCATTAATATTTGAATTTAATTTAGAAAATATTTTATTGTGGAGACAAGAAAGTTATCATAAACCTTATATTCATGATTATTATATTATATAACTTCATGAAAATGAAATTGGATAAAATCAAAATGGTTATCAAATCACATTCGAATATGGAATTTTAAATTCCCATTCTTTATAATAGTTCAATGTAAAGTATCATAAAATTCCTTATATGAAAGAAAATGTTATGTGTTATTTTGTTTGTTTTCCACCCATTGGATACAAATTAGCATTTATGTCCAAATGAAATCCATATAGAAACATTAGATTGTATAAATCTAGATTTTTAGAAAAGATATATAATGGAATAAGTATTATTAATTATAAATGAACTTTTTACTATTTTTAATAAAGTGTTAATTTCTGTTTTCATGTAATTAGAAGAAAAATTTGATTTGGAACACATCAGGTCGTGGTAAAAATAAATTTTTTGAATTGTGATTTTTTAAATTTTATAAAATGACATATCCAGATGGATTTACTACAAATTTAATATATATGTTTTCTTTAAATGAATATTTCAATTTATGACCTCATATCAGATTCAAGATAATGATAATTTATTTTTAATGTGGAGATAAAATTGTATACATTTAACAACAATGCATAATATTGGTGTATTTATATGGAAACCCAGGGTGTATTTTTAAAATTACTATTTTCTATATTTGTGTCATAATTTTTCTAAGTAATTTATGTATAATTTTAGATGAGATAAATATAATTTTATGTTAATAATTTTCTTTGGAAGATATTATAGTAGATACAATTCTTTTAGGATGTAAAATTTATAGTTGTAAGTCACATGGTATTATTGGGTTCTCTCAATGAGAGTTATTTAAAAATATCCTTCAGCAATTTACCCTGATTTCTTACACATATAGTGATAATCCAATTTTTAAAATATGATAACCATTATAATGTAAAATTTACTAAAAAATAAAAAAATGGAAATAATTGTAATATATGTTCCTATTTACCATAGTTTGATGTGTCATCAAGATTATAAGTTCCCTAATACTAATGTTTTAAGGGTTTTGGATGATAATTGGGTGAAAAATTATTATTCCATTAGAATATCATGAAAATGGTCATTGGATATTTATAGGGAACTAATGATTATATGTTATCTATAATAAGTCTTATCAACGTTAGGTTATGTGTAATTATGAAACTAATTGTATTTGGTTCAATTATGATTGAAAATAGACTTTTAGATTTATTTTCATGTTTCTATGAGGGTATATATTTGGTATGTGTGTTATACAAACACTTATAGATAATTATACAATGTTGGAAGGCTGTAATGTTTGATATGAAGCTACCTATTAAGCTACATGGGTTATCAACGTTATTTTGTATATTCATGATGTTGAATTAATATCAAGGAGACTTGTGATATATTACTACCATAATGATGTCGTATATTTTTTTAAAAATAAAATTTCTTGTTTACAGTAGTTGGATTTCAAAAACATGTTTGTTAGAGATACTATTTTAGAGCCATAAACTAAAATTGAGAATCGTACAATAGATATATTGGGGGATCCAATAACCACAAGATAAACCATTTGAGAATTTTAGAATCATGTTATCCATAAATGACTAGATAATCCTTTTTATTCCTTTGATTTGTGGATGTTTAGAAAACTACACTAATATTTCTTTATCAATATAATTATTTCATATTAATATAATTTTAAACAATATATACATATATTAATGTTTTTTATTTCTTGGATAAATTTTGAAGTCGAATATCTTGTTTTAGATGATAATTATTTCTTTATAGATACTTATTATTTCATTGTTAATACATCTATGAATAATTTTATTATCATATATTATTATTATGGGGTCAAATTTTGACAATGAACATTTATTTCATGTGATGTATTTAATTTTTAAAAATTGATTAATTCATTAAATAACTCTCTATTGGTTAAGAATAAATGTAAATTACGTGTGTTCAATAATTAATTAGATAAAAATTCTTTATATAAATTATTTAATTAGATGAGTTAATGAATACTCCATTAATAAACCTTCATGGTTTAATGTGTGGATGATTTATTTGACATTTTGTATAGATATTAAATGTATCTTTTTTCAATGATACAAGATGTATTCGTTCATTAATTAATCTCAATTAATGTTTACCATTATCATATAGTAAAACATATTTAAACTCTTATCACATCTTGCGGTATTGGGTGTGATATAATCTATAATGGAATAATATAAATAGATTAATACCCATTAATTTTTTTTTCATTATGTGTCCATCAACAGTCTCTTTTGAAGGATTTAATTTAATAGCTTCCACACCAGTTATTGGTATAAATAATATTACTGTTATTATGTGTCTTTTATTAATTACATACATAGTAAAATATTATATCATATATTCTTGTTTGATTAGTTTTTATCCCAAATTTTCTCTTTATCTAATTGTTCCAAAAATTGAAAGACATATTTAATGTCGGCTACAAAATATTAAAAAATATAACTCCTAAATATTATATGTTGTTAATTTATAAGAACCGTATTTATATATATATAAATCCTTTGGAACATTCTCTTGGTCACGATGCATGATGTCCAATCATAAATAGTAAATATCTGTATCATTATATACATTCCCTAGAATAATCTTATCACAACAAAACATCAATCCTTTGAGCCTACTTAACATATATAATACCCCATTAACCACATTGAATACCATTATCGGTTGAGGACTGTGATCTCTCTATGTAACATAAGAAGTTTCTTCAACTAAAATCCCCAAATGTCCTTTAGATCATGATCGATCCATTCCTCTACAAAAATACTTGTATACAAAACAATATTAGGTGTAGTGCCCAAAAATCACAGTCCCTTATAAAACCTCCTCATCACCCTATAAATTAGGTAATAAATATAATACAATATGTTCAAACAAGATCAAATCATATTTATGATTTATGATAGATCCTACATGAAATGGCATGTTTAATTTTCACTGAATTTGATGATCAATAAAAAAATCTAATGTGATGAAGGATGAATAATTACATATCCAACTATTAAACGGGAATTTTTTTCTATGTACCAAACAAGACAATACTCATCGATCCAAATAACTTATCAACCTATTTTACCTAGGTAATATTGTCTCCAAAAACCTACTGTAATCAACACTTGTACCATAAATATAGAAAATATACTCACATGTATTCACAATAATCACATGTTCATGCATTTATAGGGTTAGAATTACAAATAAAAATTATTTTCTTATATAGTATCACAAATGTTTTAATTAGAATAATATTTTTTATTATGATATTTTTCAAATTTAATATCTGTAAAATATAATGGTTTAATAAAAAACCCGTCAACAATAAATCAATATCGAAAAATGTAATGTTTTATCATACAAGGAACCTGAAGAAACCAACAACATTGAACATCATCCAAATTCAAACAAAAAATTTGACCAAATATCATTACCAACATATACATAGTTCAATCATCCATACTATCTCAGGACATAAGTATCAATACACATATCCATACATAATTTCCCTTATGAAATTAGTAATCCTTCTACCACTATGGAGAATATCCCTTCCAATGAAAACCATGAGTAATCTCACAATTCTCCAGAGTGTATCATTTTTTAAAACTGAAAGGGGAAAATATTAGTAATGGGAATAATTGAGGCATACAACAACATCAAAAAATAAAAAAAGATTCTAAATATCCATTCATATTAGCTTTCATTTCCCATATTCATGTTTCCGAAGTTACTAATAATATGAAATGATTAGTAAACCCCCTAAGATAGTTTCAATACATATACCCAACTATAAAATTCATGATTCCCCTTATCTAATATCCATGATTTTTGATCCCTAAATTTAAATAATACATCCCATGAGTCTAATAATTTAATAATCAATGTAATTAAATCATACAATATATATCAATTAAAATTATATAAAAATATATAAATCTATACAAGAAAAATAAATTAATATGTACTATTAACATCATTATTATAGAAAAATAAAATCCCCATAAAGAATTTAGAAATTCTTATTTATTTTAATACTATATTGATAAATTTAATCAATAAATTCACTCATGTAACACTATAAACCACTCACCTCCCATAAAAAATTTACTATCATTATACCAAAATTCATATGGGTTGGGGAAACATTTTTAAATGTTTTCAAAAATATGCAATAGTTTCAATATTACTTTACACACAAATTATAATAAAAATAATACATTAAGTGAATCCCCTCTAGAGAAAATGTAATTATAAACCTCAAATCACTATGTAGTAATGAATATAGCCATAAAATTAAGATGAACATGTTCTCGTAGTCTTAATTTATAATTAATAGAAAATCTTGTTTGGATCTCTCAAAAAATATCACATCAACCACTATTATAAGGAAAAAATTATTGAAATCCCATGAATCACACTATTTGGGGATACTATAACTATTAACTAAATTAATCTCTCAAATTAAAATTGATATAGTTAGAATGAAAAAACGAATATCAAACATATGCACTCCTCTATAAGGAATAATACCACTATGTTATTGTTCCAATTAAATTCATCAAAAAATAATATTTGAGTATGATCATATCATGGATGTACATCTTGAATATAATTTATGATAACAAAGTCTCATTGTATAATCATATGAAGATGAATTAAAAAATTTGTATAATATAATAATATTAGAATAACTTAGAACTGTTAATTCTCAATGAAATATATTTCTCACCACCCCCAGATTATTTATATAAAAAATATTTACTAACTAATCTCCCACAAAACCATTACTAAAGAAATTATTTAATATATTATCTCATGATGACATTATTATAGAAAGTGACAAGTCATTATTTCCATGATTCAGTATAAAAATATAAAATAACATATGACATGGTCCTCACAACCCATTATGATGACTGCCAAATATTTAGCAATGTCACATACCAGCTCAAATACCTAGGTACCGTGATCCCCAAGCTGACACTATCATAGCCCTAATGGTATTCCCAATCCCTATGGTTTGGAAATAATAACTTAGTATAATATAACATCAAATGGAGAACACAATTTCAATAAAATAGAGGAAGACAATAGTTTATAGGTCATTATGCTCAACACTCCACATAGAGAGAGTACTATAAACATTATGAAAAATTTAAAATTAGTACATAATCAAATTACCTAGTATCTTAAAATATAAAAACTAAATAATATAACTTAAAAAGTGGATAATATATCCACCATTCACCTAAATCAACGCTCCATAGTCTAGAGATTTGGAATATCCCCCACCTCCAAGTGGCACATTATCCCATCTAGGACCTAGAAACCAATGATTAATGTAAATTATATTATGTAATCTATAAATCCAAGAAGGGTCTTACCAAGTGTTCCATAATCAATTCCATAATAATTTTTCATTTATACTATATTTTAAAATTAAACAGTTAATTTCATTTCATATATATTAAACTAAATCATACATCACAATAAAACTATGGTGGATATCTCAAAATGTATTTCAAAAATTATTAAATGAACAGTTGATATAAGACAACTAATATGAACCAAAAAGTATAAAAAAATAGTTTTATAATCAATAAAATGTATAATCAAGTCACAAATTATTGAAAAAAACCATGAACAAAAGCCCTATGTTATGTAAGTCTATCAGGTCATAGGATCCTCACACAACTAATTATGAACTAATATATTTTCAGGTGTTCACACATAAATACACCACAAAAGGTGAATCCATAAAGGTAATTTTATACTCAAATAGAGGATCCATTTATGTGATGACTGGTTGTAGTTTTTTAGTAACATTTTTAAATATAACTCCATTTCTAGGGATTAAATAACTTCTATTTGTAGTCTGAGTATCCTCTAACATCTCTTCCTAACATGTACTTCAATATAGAAATAATTCTAATTTTAAATCTATCATTTTATTAAATTTTCAAAATAAAATATCCTATTATTGTATTAAATGTTCATTTTCCACTTTATGACCAAATATTTGGTTTCATTCATTTTGTTCAACTACAAATAACTTTTCAATTTTATACAATTTTTCAAGATCAGTCTTCAAATCCTTTAATAAAAACTACTTCTAAATCAATCCATCATTTTTCACAAAATGATCTAAAAAAATTCCATAAAAATTAGTGTTTTTATCAATTTGAATGCTCATTTCATATCATATAAAATAAATGTTTTAACTTTATTTAAAAATTTATATCAATTTAATCATGAAATTTATGTTGTGAGGCATAGGGAAAGGAATTATGGATCCACCTACCATTTAAATCAATGATCAAGAAAACAACCCCCACAATAAGATTCTCTAATGGAGAAAAAGGTGTGGAAGATCTAGGAACACAACCAATAAACAAGAAAAAAATAAATATAACATGGATCCATAAATTAATTGATGAACCATAAAACTATAAAGAGGATATAATTAAATACTCGATAAAAACACAGTAGAGGATATCCACTAACTCAAAGAAGATTTAATGAGGTTAATGCTAATTTGATAGGAAAAATAAAGGGTTTGGTGAAGAGAAAATTACAGTGGGAGGATATTGGTCCTAAGAGGGTTGTATGCAGGTTAAAGAGATAAAGAAAATCAGATGTTGAAAACACATAAAACTACCTTCTAGAAGAATTATATGGTGTGTAACCCTAAATCATGTCATTTAAACCACAAAGGAGATGTATACTAAAAAATGAATCACTATTTATTAAAAAGTATTTACAACCATAACATAACATTAATTTAAAGAAAATTAAATTTAAAATACACACCTAATAAGAACACATCATGATATCTTCCTAGCGAGAAATATGTTGAATTTAATTTCATACTAGAGAGAAAAAAACCTCTTTTTTATGGAAAAACACCAAACAACCAAAGACCAAATGATAAGGAAATCCTTAATAAAGGTATTTCATTGTTACAACATCCCCACGTAAAACCTTCTAGACCCCCCAAAATCTGTTCAAGAATTATCAATGTCATAAATGGTGAGGATACTTATCATTCCTAAGTGCCTCATGTTCCCACATCTCATGAGAATCAGAACCGTTCTTCCAAAAAAAAGAAATAACAAATGTATCTTCTTCCCAAAAATTAAATTCATCTTACAATCAAATTTCCTAACTGGGTGTGCAGTGTTTGATAATTTAGAATCACTATTAAGACCAATCTAGCTCAAACTATTAGATAGATTATAAAGATACATACTTCACTGAGAAACTGAAACATGTTTTTTGTTGAAGTTAATAAAAACAGTAGTTCTAAATTGTATGACACCTTCCCCGTCAGTAAAAAATATAAAAAGGGCCCAAAAATTTATGGACAAGTTTTGATAGCCTCTTGAACTTCTATTGACCCAACCAAAGTGAAACTATCATGAACACATAGTCACCAAAAAAAACTCTAATGATCTTCTAAGATTTTTATTGGACCTATGTCATCAATATTTCATAGAAATAAACCAAATATCAATTGCCAAATTTTGACCCAAGATCATTCAATCCAATTAAATATCACCAATCTCTGACCAAAATAATGATGATTTAAATGATAATCCATACAAGTCCTTAAAATGAGCCGTATGAATTGTGGAATTTTATATTTTTTTAAAATAAAACATAACTAGTCCAAAAGGTATGTCCCAAGATCCAACTAAATTTATTACACATGTTTGAATACTTTCTTCAAGAATCTATACAGCCCTCTATATATATCCATCATTCTTTGGATTTTATGTGGTAATCAAACGAACATAAAATCACATCACATCCTAAAGTACCTATCTAAAATGGGAATCTTTATCGGATACGATTATAAGAGGAGCTCTAGAAAATCAATCAATATAGTTCAAATAGATATTCCACAACACCTCAACAATGGTGGTATCTAGAATGGGTAATAAGTGATCTGATTTGGTCTGTAGGTAGATCACAAAACATATTTCATTCTTCTTCTGAGGAAAATTAAGTAACCCCCAAAAAATTCCTTTGATTTATCATATCAATTACATGTCATCACTTAATGTGGATGATTTAAAATCAAACGTTTCTAGTTCTTAGCATTAACCTAATAGATGTTATAATAATGGGAAACAAAACTTGAAGTTCCTAGATTCATATATGGAAACCAGAATAATCATTGTCGGTCATAGAACATCTTTCTTATACCTGGTTATTCCACCGACAATGAATTTTGGAAATCCATCATCACAAGTATTCTCATTGGAAGAGGTACAACATACAATTTTTTGGATCATGGTATACGCTCAGAAGATAACATACACTTATAGATAGTCACCCCATCCTCAAGTTTGTTCGTAAGGGAAAACATTTCCATAAAGATACAACTGGTGACATATCCTCTCAATAGGATATGTATTCATCAAAATGCTTTTCAAAACAACCTCAACCTCCTCCTCCTGAACACATCACTGAAATTGTGAAGTAACTAGAATGAGGTACCACTATTATGATGATTCTTTCATGAACTAGGTTAGAATTATTCTACTCAGAGTATTGACAATGACATTCAGATTCACTTTGGTATATTCAATTACAAATGCAAAATATATTAGGTACTCTAGCTAATTCATTTACCGAATATTCAAATAATTTTGTGAGAAGATATATCTCGTGGATTTGTGTTCGGAATAAATTGTGAACCTTTCTAGGAAAAAGTAATTCAATCAACTCTTAATTTCATTCTTCCCAGAAAAAAGTTCAAGTTCAAGGTTTGGATACATTTTCTTTCATGGCCTAATATGTTGATATCCATAGGAAACCATATGATGAACCTATATTATAACACATCCCAAACCCAATCATAATGTGATATAAAACACCAAAAATCACTTCCAAGTCTCTATATGTGTTAAAATAGGCATTGTAGTCAACAAATGGTACAACCCAAAAAATAATTCTAACTATTATCATCCAAAAAAAACATCATTCTGTTCCAAGTGAGAGTGTTAATCATGGAATCCCACAATGAGAAATACTTACAAACAGACAACAGTTTCCTACCATACCCAAGAATCCCTCTAACTCAAAAACATTACACAATTTATATTAGTTCGGAAAAGATTTTAGCTTTTTTGGATTACCTGAGATACCATGTTACAAGACCACATTCTCTGAGAAATTCACATCCAAACTCCAAATGTCACATTTAAAATCTTGTCATGATGTTGGTTATTTTTATGACATTTCCATTACAATTCTCATATGTTATGCACGATCCTACTCAAACATAAATTAAAACATGATTTCATCAAAAAATAAAATAGAGAATATTTCTAAATAATTTTTTAAATTAATTAGATATGTAAATAATAAAATAACCTATGATAGACAATAAATTAAGATAATATACTCCTAATCTTATTACATACTACGGAAGGTGGATTTTTAAATGTTAGATTATTTTATTCTCAACTAGTGATAACTATATCAAAGATAATTCTTTGAGAACCACCATACCCCTAAAACTGGTCATAAAATACATCCATCCATGGAAATAAATAATTTTTCTCCACATAAACCCAATTCAGTTTCTGGTAACTGACATAAAGCCGATGTTTTCATTCCCTATTTTTCCAAAGTGAACAGCCACCACCAATGGTGACACACCTAGGCAAATGAAGACTTTCTTTATGATGTCATCAAAATATTTATTTAACACTTTCAGTTTATATTGATCCATATAGTAATATGGAATAAATAATAGTTCAATATTACGAACTATATAAATATTAAATTATACACCTCTTTTCGGTGGAAAATGAGAGAAATAAACTAAAAACACATCAAGAAACTCTATGAAAACTAGAGGGTGATCATCAATAAAATATTATCACTCTATGTTAAAAGAAAACAAAGATTTTAATTTCACCAAATAATGATAAGATGGTTTGACTCTAAATGACCTCATATCCCATTCTTCTTTAATGATACACCATACTCCATCGAACATAATAAAGGATACCTATATATGATATCAGTCAATTTGGGTATAATTTGAAATTATCCAATCTATACCAAACATATATTCAAGAGGATTCATGTTAAGATCCCTTAATTACCAAACATATATAATCACTAATAAAGGTAAAACGGATGTTGGGAAATAGAGATCATTCTCTCTAATCATTATGAGGGGTGTTGTAATATCTATCACTTATGAACAAATATTTGAGTGAATATTTACAATGTCCACAATACAATTTGATATTAAAGAGTGAGAACCACCAATATAAAATAATGTCATAAAAAATATGAATCTATATGGATGGTGTCTATAATTTTACTTAGATGTTTATCAGCTTCCTCTAGTGAATATTCCACTTCATGAAGATTCTTTTTTATCGATGCCTATGTCTGGAACCCTATTTATTGCAAAGCATTAGATTTTATGACAACAATTTTTGGTTCTAATGATTTCTTGACACTCTGTAGAGTAAAAAAATGGCATGTTTTATGCATGGTTTTTGAGAAACTATAGGAATTTCGATCCTCTTTACCAACATGTCTTCAATTCCTAGCCCATACACTCTAGAATGGAGTTAAAGGGACCCTTTCTAGAACTGAGGTGGACCAGTTGAAGAAAAATATTGAGAACTACTGTGAGACTCATGAAAGATCCTATATTAACTAAAGGAACTCAAAAAATATTCCCTAGGATAAAAAGTAACTATCCTCAACCCTAACATACCAACAAGGTTATGATCAACAACCAACTTTGTATCTATAACATGATCACATGATGCGATCTTCAGTAAGCAACCCTGTGAATGAATATCATGTTAATGGAAAATCAGAAAATTTTGATCCTTCATCTTCTTATTCAATATAGACTTAGATGAAAATGAAATAAGAACAACATGGTGAATCAAATATTACGTATTGATCTATTCAGTATTCTAGATATTGAAAAAATCTATAACCTTATTTTTCACCATAGATACTATATATAATTGATCAGGGAAGATAACTTCATTGTCTTTACACTCCATTCACTCGTGATTCTTTATAATTAGGATCAAATCCCACCATCTCCTTTGAGTTAATTACTACATAAATGTCACATATTTCTCATTAATATATTTTGGTATTTATAGGAAATCAAAATGTTTATCTATCATGATAAAACAATCCCTATCCTTATGATGCCCATTAGTTCCTTGAAATATTGGTGGACTCATTTGATGAATATATTGAGAATGATTTAATGATTAATCCCATTGATGTTCTACAATGGGATCTTGAATATGATCTAGTGTTTGTGAAAGTCTGAGAGCTTGAATATACCACATAATAACCTCGACCAGATTCTTCCCCATGGGAGTATTCTATTTCTATTTTCCACCTGTAATATCTATGTTGAGTGTATTAATACTCCTTCTTAGTGGCATGATGCTACTCAACAAAAAAACAACACTAAACACATCATAATCATACTCAGATTAACTACTATAATAAAAGCAACGGTAATATGAATTTCATTAGATAATATATAAATATTTGGATTTAAAAATACCCCAATCAAAATTAAGGAAAAGATTATAATCAAATAAAATTATTCCTCAGGACACCTTTCCCAAAACAATGATAGTGACTTATAGCTCAAAAAAATGAGATCTATCCAAGAACTCACTAGAAAATACCTTATATGTCCATACAATCCCACATTTTATCTAAAAAGATAACCAAGACTAAAACTATAAACATAGAAGATGCTGAACCATCAACCCTAATACAAATTTTTTATTAACAAACACATATACCCTTTTACTCTGACAATTGATTCGTTAGTGAAACATCCCAAAGAGAATTCTGGATCACCAATGGTTCGAAAATATCACACAGAATCAAACAAGATCAATGATGTAATGAATTTTTTACAAAATAGCAGAAGAAAAATGGTGAAAATTTAGTATTCTCAACAGTCCATAGGAAGAAATTTCTAAAAAAAATTGATAAAATCCCAAAATAATTACGTCATCAATGTTCTCAGTATATAAAAATACGAAAACAACATCAATCAAACAAGTCCTTAACATCTCCCCCAATAACCTCCATTAACACTCCACATTCTTGAGTCTCAAGAAAATCCACCCTTTTCGAGAGGTGATTTTCCTCCCCTCATGCCTAGAATAAAAATTGATTCAAAATCCCAAAGGAAAATGTATGATATAAGTTATAGATCCTTGTAGAATCTCAGCATTTTTTCATAATTACTACAAATTTTTATTTCAATTTAAATAAAATAATGCATGTAATTTTATTTTTAATATGTTAAATGAAATCATGATTTCACAATCAATGGATGGTAGATATCTAAAATAATTTTCAAATAATCTAATGTGAACATCATAAATATAAAAGATTATATAAAGACTATAGAATGTAAAAAAACATTCCAAAAACAAACATCATGAATATTCAAGTCAAAAATCATAGAAAACCACACTTTATAAAATTCCCAGGTTATTTCAGTTTATCAGGTTAGAGGATCCTATAACTCCCCGACCCCAGTTACCCAGAGCTGGTGCATTATTTTAATACAATGGCACGATTACAAGGAATCAAGTCCCGAAGGACTGAACAAATTTAGGAGTCTGGGAAGATAGATTACATACATTAATGTTACATTACACTTTATAACATACAAGACAACATAAATAATCCTTTACAAAAAACATTATTCTCTTTGCTTAACCCTACATATCAATCACATTACACTTATTGTAATCCTCATAAAAATAAAACATAGAAAGGGGTGAGCTCAAATGCTCAGTAAGGGTAGGAAATACATCGGAAACTTTCATAAATAAGCATGAACATTTATGGAAATGTATAAAACTAAAACAAAATCAATTTCAACATAAAATTAATCATAAAATGGAATATATAAATCCAAATAATTCCTTTTAATTACTCACATTGATATTATACTAGTCAAATAATCACATGAAATATCAATAGACACTTTCAAAATGATGGAATGGATAATTCCAGACTATCATAACCACATAGTCAAGGCCTTATGCGAAGACAGTAGTTTGTCTCATGAGACCTACCGATGCATTGATGAGCTATAGCAGGCTCCACCTGTCACTTACTAATTCTAATGAATTCCTCATATGAAAACGTTAAAACATAACATTAACATCCGTATTTAAACAGGAATACGAAATGTCAATACATTACCCATAAACCATGAATGGTATAAAAAATAACACATCCACAGTCAAACATATCACAAAACCTTCAATAAAATATTGAATATTTGTATCAAAATAAATCAACTTCAAACAAGTTTAAAATCCATTAAAAGTATTTTGATATAGATGAAAATGATTTGTAAAACTCTTTGAGAGAAATATCCCTTTTTCTTGAAAACATTTAAAAGTGACACAATTTTGAAACGAAGAAAATTAAATACATTTTTTAATGAAAGTGTCTCATACCAGTTTCAAACTTTTGAAAGTAATTAACATTTTAGAACATTCATGTCCATTTAAATAAATCCTTAAAACCATTTTGAAAACATGGACATTAATGAGAATGGTTTATAAGGATAAATCATTAAAACATTTAAAATGATATTTTAGTAAAAATTCCCTTAAAATAATCCCTTTGAAAACTATTTTATAAAACATCGACATGGATAATAAATATGTTCTAGTAGATACTTACGTAAAATCAACCTCAGATAATAAAGAGATTCTGAATTTAACCCTTACCAATTTGGTAACTTACGAAACATACACCCCATGAAAAAAGTATCATACAATTAATATGTAAATACACATATATTCAAGTGTATTACACAAAGAATAAAATTATGGGCAGTAAATACACCATGAAAAATTTAATAGTGGCAATATGGAATGAATCTCACAGGAATAAGGAGTGAGATGAAAACCCCTAACCTTGCAATTTCCTTTAGTCGAGGGTACGTTTAACCTCCTATATGAATACTATAGTATGTTATTAAATTAAAACCAAACCATATTAATATTTATGATATCATAAATTAATTATTTATGACTTTATACTCCCCATATAATAATAATTTCCATGTTATATTAATATTTCGGGTAATAATCGCTTTCTTTATCATACGTGTTTTATCTTGTTTATCTTGATTGTATCACTTAGATCATGATATAAATACTTCAATAATACAAAACATCATTTATATATCATATATATTTAGAATAAAAATATTTATAATAGATATATATTTGAAATGGAAAACACAATTCATGGACACGATAGTCCATACGTACGCATAAACGTTGTTTCGGTTTTCATATAGTATTGAACAGAAGTAAGTGAATAAGATACATGTAAGTATATATATAATTATATATATTAATATATATATCTCCAGTAGCATTATTAAGTCATATATTACATACTTATTAGTAATATATATTTTTATAATCGTCGATGAATGGTGAACTTGGAAATGAATCACATCACGTCGTGGAGACAGTAATCCGTACGTCCGCACGAGCAAAAATATCATTATTTTGATATTAAAATAATATATAATAGGATGGTATATAACATATACAGAATCCTTATCATGTTATATTAATTATTTTCATTAAATACACATCATTATTATACTCATCCAAATAATAATGTATTGAATAACAATTACACCATGATGTGGAGACGGTAAGTCGTGCGTACACACGAATATTGACATGTCATTCAATGGGTAGATAGAATAATGAAATTCATTGTACCATAACTATAATAACATCATTGTATATATAATATACTAGATTTATTATTTTATAATGGAAACAACAAATAAAAAGGAAGTGGAAGAAGAAAGGAAATTGAAAGGGGGTGGTGAAATCATTACCACGTTTTTGGGTACTTCCTTTTGATTTGATCAGAAGGGCTCCTTAGGGTGGCTTTCTGATCAAAATAAGTTCTATAAGATAATTTTAGGATAGTTGAGATGGTGTTTGGGTAGGGTTTGGCCGATCCAAATGGCTTAGAAGGTTTAAATTAGAGTGAAGGGGGAGTTCCCTTTTATAATTGGGGTGAGGGGAACCTTATGAAAAACATAAAATATTATTTTATATTTAAATTCATATATAGTTTATAATCACTATAAATTGATTTATTTCGAGGATAAGGTATGGATGGGTCGAAATACACTCTTAAAATAGGTTTTAGACAAGTCTGGGTCACTTTATTAACCTTTTCTTTTAGTTTTAACTTATAGTTAATTAGTTTGGCATTTACCATGTCTCTTTGTATTTTTATATTATATGGTTAATAAACATACTATTAACATCCAATACACCCCCAAGTGGTCCATTAATGATACAAATATCATGATATAAGTTATTTGGCTGAGCCTTAGATTTTTAGGAATATAATATCAATTAATAATATAATATTTGTTTTAAAAACTCTTTTATGTGAATTTTGACACTATTGGGTATTTTGTTTTTGATAAATTTATAAAAGAATTAATAATACGAAATAAATACATATAAAAAATACTAATATGTAATATTAACCTAGAAAATTATTTTAATTCATAAAAAGTCTCAAATTACATTTATTTGGATATTTATGATATCAATTATCTTAATCGTTCATTAATAAGGTAATTAATGCATCATCATTGTGTCTCAAATAAATTAAATTATTTATTGCCTAAAAATTATAAATAAAATACCATTATGTAGGAAATATTGTTATACTTTTAATGAATATTTATAATCGAATTTATATTATGTATGACCCTATATTAAAAAAATTTAGTTATTAAACATTGATTTTAACTCTTTTAACTCTTCTTTGAATTAAATAATAATAAATGTCCTAATCTAATCCTAGTGGACCTAAATGATAATATTTTATTTCTAAGGTTTTTTTTGGTCGAGATACACTTTTTCAATATAATTAGGACAAATGTTAGGGTAATATTAATATCATTTTTAGCCTTAATTACCCTATTTACTTTTAACTGTGGTAAATAAAAGTAAAAAAGTTAATATTCACCAAAAATTATTTTTATATTATTTAACCACAGTTTACACCTTGATATTAACCGTGTATCTTGGATTTTTTAAATTCCACACACAGAGGCAGTAAAATTATGATTTATGTCAATTCACAAATTCTCCTAGGATGTGGGTAAAAGACGGTGAAAAGTTCTATAAGATTTTTATATAACTAAAATTATTATAAACTAAATCCAATGAATTAAATTGAACATATATAGGTATTATGTATCTATTTTTTACATAAAATAATTTTAAATTAAATAAATATTTATTTAAATAAAATTTCAGTTTTAAACTATTACTCAGTGTTTTTCACTATTCATTAAAAATTGAATGTTTTCCGAAAAAACCAAAAATATACCCTAGGATAATTTCGATATTACGAATCCAAAAATTAAGTCCATTTTACCAAATTCAAAACATAGAAGTTGCATTTATTGATTTAAAATTAATTCCCGTTGTCAAAAACAAAAGGCGTATTTTTACGAAAAATTATATATCAAAAGATTGACACTTGTTTATGTCCAATCTGAAAGTTAAATTATTGAAAATGACCAGAATTGGATTAAGTGGTAAAAATATAATATACTTATACTTTAAAACCATTAAAATTAATAATTTATCACTATAAATTATTTTGATTAAAAAAGTTATTTTCAGTTAAAATATATTATATTCACTATTCACCCAAATATGAAAGTTATCAGAAAAACACCAAAAATTTATTGAAACTAAATTCATATGTCCTGATTCTAAATAAGAAGGTTATTATTTTAAATTGAATATATTAAACATTCAAGTATTGTATTTAAAAAGGGTTCACCATTAAAAGGCGGTAAAAGTGAAATTTTTGGAAAATACTTCTTTTATCTGAAAAAAATGAATTATGTTTAAGAGACACATAATATGGATTGTAAAATTATAAGTATTATATATAGTTCAAAATTTAGTTAATACTATTCATAACCATTTTTGAACGTCTAGTTTGGTAAGTTGTGGTGTGCTTGAACTCAGTGTTGTGTGTAGTGAAAGTTATTGAATTACTTTGAAGAAATGACGTACTATGAAATCGTGGGGTGTTACATTCTTACCTCCTTCAATAAATTGTGTCCCCGTAATTTGAAATTGTTCTTCAAAAATAAAATGTTGAAAATAGAAAATATCTTTGTGGGAAAACCCACATTAGAATTTGGGGTTATAAAATTTAGTCTTAATAAGAGGAAAAGGCGAATGAAAAAGTCACCACCAAATTATGATCTCGATTAGGAGAAAATTGGTGGAAATTAGAGACACATAATTGGAGGAAAACGTAAATATTTATAGGGAGTGATTGAGGTAATAAATCACAAATAATTGTAGAATTGTGGGCCTCAAAACCACCAATCTATGATGATTTAAAATACCATCAGTTCAACAAAATGTAATGTTTTAGGATAACTCATTTTTGGTTTTAAGATACCCTACCTAATGATTAAGAATTTATTTTTCATAGAATAAGAGAAGAAAAAAAACTTTATAATTGTCAAGTAGAGTTCCATCCTTTAACTAATTTCAACCACAAAATCATCTCTCACTCCAAAATATTTCAAAAAAAAGTTCTATTTATCCTAATCGTATAGGGTTCCATAAAAATGAATTTATAATTCCTTTATCAGCCTATTTAAAAAGAAGATAAAATATACAAACCAGTACATCACGTAGTCCCATCGTAGGTGATGCATTTTTATCGCTCTTCAGTTGTGCGTTTACGTATTGCGGCCTTGTCGGGCGTGACTAGTTGTCGCCAGACCTCTGGGTTGTCCTTTTATAACAATAAATAAATAACCATAATAATAGTATCCAATTTCAAACATAATCCATTACAACCATTAGAGTTATCCAAAATACATATATCCAAACTCTCAGTCCAAAATTTATAAGTATGTTAAACATAATTAAGATTCTTTTTGTAAGGTAATATCATGTGAATGCCTTCATCATGCATTCTTTTAAAACACTAAAACATCCTGAATTACCATAAAACCTTTTTTATTACATTCATGATACCTTATTCCTTATAGAAAACTGGATATACTCCTTCTATTCAAAAATTTTGTAAACTCAAACATTGATGAAATATAAAAATCATAAATTCGTTTCAAGGTAGTCAACAATATCCAATATAATTTATCCAAATAAATAATTTCTTATTCCAAATTCACTACCTCATTATAGGGACCATATTAAGGATTACAATTCCTTCAACCATGAATTTTTCCAAAAAGTGTAGCTTACTATTAAGTAACTTTTCGTAGAACCCTATAATCTCAAATCCTTAATAAAATAGTACTGCAGTACAATCCTTATTTATCTCCATAATTCATGTAACCAGTATACTGTTGATACGACACTCAAATGAAAAAATTCTATAATAACAACATAAGAATACTAGTCTTTATTCTTCATCTCAGGTAGTATCATAACATGATTATTATCCAATAACATCATTTGTGGTATACTCTTATAACTGGGATATTGATTCGCATAGTGTCTCAACACCTTGGAGATGAAGCAGTTTACATTTGAAAACTTTTTCTTACCCTTACAATCACGTACTTGGTGTCCTTTTTCTCAACACTTACAAAACACACTTATTTCCTTCAAGCATTTACCAAGGTGATTCAATCCACATTTATCACATATGGAAAAATCCTTCTTTCCCCTATTCCCTTTATCCATCTTTCTCTCTACCATCCTTTTCTTCCCTTGCTTACCCTCAAATCCATAGGACTCAGAGAATTCTTTACTTATCTTATTAACACATGATATTATTTCTTCATATATTGATAATACATGGGATACTATTTCCCATCTAAATTTTTCCTTAATACCGTGAAATAAATGATCCTTCTTACTTTTTGGATCATACATATTGCTGGAGCTCACATTCCTTCTATTGGGTTCCATTTCTATACAATGGCATATACTAGGTCAGTTTATGAATCACAATTCATAATTCCAGACATGTAAAATACCTAATGTAAATTGAACAGTTTATGGATATAATCCATAATCACAAAAATGTTTTCTTTGAAGAGGTATATACTCAAAAACCCTTCATAGTGTTTTTTAAAGAAAATGAGAAGTATCTTAATAATATACCTCGGGAGAGTCGTAACCAAGAGTGCCGCAAAGCGTGTTGTCGTGCACCAGTTCCCGTTCGAGTCTATCTTAAAGTGGTGTTTTCAGGTTTTACCCCTATGTACATCTGTGTTAGAGCCGCCTCTATAGGCTCGTATCCAGACAGGGATGTATTTTCATGGAAAACACACAAAAATATCTACATTAATAAAATTACTAGAAGATCTTCTATACTAATCCTCAAATTCTATCATAGGGTAATGTGCTCTAATCAGAGTTTATCTAAATCTAGTTTCCAAGGTTATTTCTAAACTTCATTTGATACCATCTTTAATTCCACGACCCTAGTTACCTAGAGCCGGTGCATTATTTTAATACATTGGCATGATTACAAGGAATAAAGTACCGAAGGACCGAACAGTTTCGCAGTCTTGGAAGATAGATTACATACATGAATGTTACGTGACACTTTATAACATACAAGAAAAAATAAATAATCCTTTATGAACAAAATTATTCCCTTGGAATAACCATTCATATCAATCAAATTACACTTCTTGGAATCCTGGGGAAAATGAAACATAGAAATGGGTGAGCTCAAATGCTGAGTAAGGGAAAGCAATACAGCAGAAACATTCAAAAATAAGCATGATCATTTAAGGAAA
Organism: Viscum album; assembly: GCA_963277665.1. Taxonomy (NCBI): domain Eukaryota; kingdom Viridiplantae; phylum Streptophyta; class Magnoliopsida; order Santalales; family Viscaceae; genus Viscum; species Viscum album. The sequence goes on from OY728165.1 coordinate 683,125,215, forward strand.
TTTATAAAACTAAAACAAAAGCTTTTTCAACATAAAAATCATCATAATATGGCATATATAAATCAAAATAATTCCATTTACTTACTAAAATGGATATTTTACTAGTCGAATAATCAGATGCAATATCAATAGCCACTTTCATAATGATGGAATGCATAATGCCAGACTATCATAACCACATAGTCAAGGCCTTGTGCCAAGACTATCAATAAGATTTTTGTCAAGGCCTTGTGCCAAGACACTAGTTTGTCTCACGAGACCTACCGATGCATCGAGGAGATATAACAGGCTCTACCTGTCACTTACTAAGTCCAATGCATTCCTCATATGAAAATGTTTAAACATAACATAAACATTCATATTAAAACTGGTATATGAAATGTCAATACATTACCCATAAACCATGAATGGTATAAAAAATAACACATACACAGTCAAACATATCAAAAAAACTTTCAATACAATATGTAATATTTGTATCATAATAAATCAACTTCAAACATGTTTAAAATCCATTAAAGGATTTTGATATAAATGAAAATGATTTGTAAAACTCTTTGAGAGAAATATCCATTTTTCATGAAAACATTTAAAAGTCACCCAATTAGGAAAGGAAGACATATAAATAAATTTTTGAATCAATTTTTCACATACCGCTTTGAAACTTTTGAAAGTAATTAACATTTTAAAACATTCATGTCCATTTAAATAAATCCTGAAAACCATTTTGGAAACATGGACATTAATGAGAATGGTTTGCAAGAATAAATCTTTAAAACATTTAAAATGATGTTTTAGTAATAAGTACCTTAATATAATCCCTTTGAAAACTATTTTATGAAACATGTACATGGATAATAAATATGTCCAAGTAGATACTTACGTAAAAACAACCTCAGATAATGAAGAGATTGTGAAATTAAACCTTACCAATTTGGTAAATTACGAAACATACACCCCATGAGAGAATTATCATAAAATGAATTTGTAAATACACATAAATTAATTTTAATTACACAAAGAATACAATTATGGGATGTAAATACCCCACACAAAAGGTAATAGTGGGAATATGGAATTAATCTCACGGGAATAAGGAGTGAGATGAAAACCCCTTACCTTGCAATTTCCTTTAGTCGAGGGTACGTTTAACCTACTATATGAAGACTATAGTATATTATTAAATTATAAAAGAACCATGTTAATATTTATGATATCATACATTATTGATTTATGACTTTATCTACCCATTTAATAATAATTTCCTTATTATATTAATATTTCGGGTAATAATCGCTTTCTTTATCATACATGTTTTAACTTGTTACTCCTGATTGTATCACTTAGAACATGATTTAAATTATTCCATAATATAAAACAGTATTTATATATCATATATATTTAGAATAAAAATATTTATAATATACATATATATGAAATGGAAAACACCATTTATGGAGATGGTAGTCCGTACATATGCATAAACGTTGTTTCTGTTTTCGTATAGTATTGAACGTAATTAAGTGAATAAGATATATGTAAGTTCATAAATACTTATATATATTAATATATATATATATATATATCAATTATCATTATTATGTCATATATTACATACTTATTAGTAATATATATTTTTATAATCGTCGATGCATGGTGAACATGGAAATGAATCTTATCGTGTCGTGGAGACTGTAATCCGTACATCCGCACGAGCGAAAATATCACTCTTTTGATATTAAAATAATATATAATTGGATGGTATATAATATATAAATAATACCTATCATGTTATTTTTATTATTTACATCAAATAAACATCATTATTATACCCATCCAAATAATAATGTATTGAATTACAATTACACCACGACGTGGAGACGGTAAGCCAAACGTACGCATGTATGGTGACATGTCATTCAATGGGTGGATAGAATAATGAATTTGGTTGTACCATAATTATTATAACATCACATTATATATAAGATACTGGATTTATTATTTTATAATGGATTCAACAAAGAAAAATGAAGTGGAAGAAGAAAGGAACTTGAAAGAGGGTGGTGAAATCTTTATCTCTTGTTCGGGTTCTTCCTTTTGATTTTATCAAAAGGGATCCATAGGATGGAATTATGATCAAACTAATGTCTCTATATTGAAGGTATGATAGTTTAGAGGGTATTTGTGCAGATTTTGTCTGATCCAAATGGCTTAAAAGGTGTAAATTAGAGTCAAGGGGGAGTGACCTTTTATAAGAGGGGTGAGGGGCACCTTAGAAAAAACATAAAATAGTATTTTATAATTAAATTTATATTCGGATTATAATGTATCCAAATTGATTTATTTCAAAGATAAGGTAGTTATGGGTCGAAATCCACTCATCCAATATGTTTTATAGAAGTTTGGATCACTTTATTACCCTTATCTTTTAGTTTTAACTCGTAGTTAATTAGTTTGACATTTACCATATCTCTTTGTATTTTTATATTATATGGTTACTAAACATACTATAAACTTCAAATTGACCACTAAGTGGTCCATTAATGACACAAATATCATGATATAAGTCCTTTGGCCGAACATTATATTTTTATGAATACAATATCAATTAATAATATAATATTTATTTTAAAAACTGTTTTATGTCAATTTTGACACTATTGGGTATTTTGTTTTTGATAAATCCATAAAAGCATTATTACTTCGCAAAAAATTCATATAACCAATCCTAATATGTCATATTAAACTATAAAATTATTTTAATCCATAAAAAGTATAAAATTACATTTATTTGGGTATTTATAATATAAATTATCTTAATCATTCATTAATATGGTAATTAATGCTCCATCATTGTGTCATAAATAAATTCAAATATTTATTGTATAAAAATTATAAATAAAATACAATTATGTAGGAAATATTTTCATCTTTCTAATTAATATTTATAATCTAATTTATATTATGTATAACCCTATATTAAAAATGTTTTAGCTATTAAACTTTGATTTTAACTCTTTTAACTATTCTTTGAATTAAATAATAATAAATGTCCTAATCTAATCCAAGTTGACCTAAATGATAATATTTTTTTCCTAAGGTTGTTTTTGGTCAATATACACTTGTCCAATAGAATTGGGACATGTGTTAGGGTAATATTAATATCAATTTACCCTTAATTACCCTATTTACTTTTAATCGTGGTAAATAAAAGTAGAAGGTTACTATTCACCAAAAAATATTTTTATCTTATTGAACCACATTTTACTCCTTGATATTATCCATGTCTCTCAGATTTTCAAAATTCCACTCACATAGGTGGTAAAATTATGTTTTACGTGAATTTTCAATTTCTCCTAGGAGTTTGGTAAAAGACGGTGAAAAGTTCAATAAAATTTTAATATATCTAAAATTATTATAAATTGGATCCAATTAATTAAATTGAACATATATAGGTATTATGTATCTATTTTGACCTAAAATAAATTTAAATTAAATAAATAATTATTTAAATAAAATTTTGGTTTTAAACTATAACTTAGTGTTTTTCATTATTCATAAAAAATTGAAAGTTTTCAGAAAAATACCAAGAATTCACCCTAATCTAATTTCGATATTCCGAATCCAAAAATGAATTCCATTTTAACAAATTCAAAACATAGAGTTTTCATTTATTAATTAAAAATTAATTCACATTGTCAAAACCAAAAGGCATATTTTTAAGAAAATAATATCTATCAAAATATTGACACATGTTTATGTTCAATCACAAAGTGAAATTACATAGAATGACCATCATTGGATTAAATGGTAAAAATATAATCTATTTATAATTTAAAACCATTAAAATGTATAACTTTACAATATAAAGTATTTTGATTAAAAATGTTGTTTTCAGTTAAAATATAGTATTTTTCACTATTCACCTAAATATGAATGTTTTCAGAAAAACACCAAAAATTTATTGAGACTAAAATATTATGTCCCAATTCTATGGAATAATTTTATTTTTTCAGGTATAATATATAAAAGTTTCAAATATTTGATTTAAAAGAGGTTCACCAGTAAAAGGTGGTAAACATGCATTTTTTTAAAAATACTTATTTTATCTGAAAAAAATTAATTATGTCTAAGAAACTCATAATATGGATTCTAAAATTATAAGGATTATATATAGTTAAAAATTTAGTTAATATAATTCATAACCATTTTTTAAAAGGTAGTTTGGTAATTTGTGGTGCGTTTAAACTCGGTGTTGCGTGTAATGAAACTTATTGAATTACTTTGAAGAAATAACGTACTATGAAATCTTGGGGTGTTAATGTAGAGACCCGAAACTTAAAGTACATGTACATTACATTACTTTTGCAGAATACTTAGTACATAAAAAAATCACACACACAAGAACCGTAATAGTTTAGTGTCTTTGGAAACTCGGAATATAATCTTCCAATCGTGGTGAAAGATCTTCAACATCACCCATAAAGATCTTCTTTTTTTTAAAACCTAAATCCTTTCATTATGTCCTGGGGAAAAGAAAACATAAAAGGGTGAGCTCAAATTCTCAGTAAGGGTAAACAAAAGAAATATCAATCACGTCATATTCATAAGAACATATCTTTTGGAAATCATAACCTGCAAAAGAGATCATAATTTCATAACATGGGATAAATCATAGTAGTGAAATGTAATCCCATTAATCATTACTTAAAACATGAAACTTTGTGGGATACACACATAATCATATATAATCATTTCTTATTAGTCAAGACTCATTTCCAAGACTATCTTAGTGGACAATGTCCATTTCTGAACCGAGTTCACTCCTCGTTTCAGTCCTGTTTCACTGAACGGGTATAACCTTCTGTTCCAGCCATGTCTATCTCATGAGATATAAAATCGTTACCCAATGAATTGGAGGGAGATATAGGTCCCACCCATCTCATAATGATACCATTCTTATGTATGCCACAAAATCATAAATCATACATCATTGCATAACCCAAGTAATAAAAATGGGAATCTTAAAAATCATGACATCATAAAACAATTCATATAGGAGAAAGTAATTCATAAAAATATAATTCCATAAAAACATATTAAAATCAATGTAATAATATGGATAGAAACCGAACCCTTTATTATCTTAGATGGAAAATAATTTTGATAAAACACTTGAACTCCATTCTTGAGGAAAATATCCTTTCTGCTTCAAAAACACTTTTCCTTTCTTAACATGTCGTACAATTCTAAACTAAAAGAAGTTGATTAAAAATAAACTTGAAAACATGTAAAGGAAGCTTCTTGGAAATAATGTTTTAATAATCCATTCACGCTGTATAAGTTAAAAAAAACATTCTTCGTACTTTTGTCAGAAAAGTCAAAAAGTACCTCGTACGAAAAACAACAAAAGATTCCTTTCATATCTTTTAAAAAAAACTCACCGAAGGGTAAAATTGGATTTAAACAATTGTAGGTGAATGGAAATAATATTACAAATTGAGGAAACATGGATGTGGAAGATAAAATACACCCCAGTAAATGCCAAAGTATAAACAATCTCAGATAAAAATGAGATTGTGATATTTCCCTTACCTTAGGTCCGATTTTCTTCGTAAGTGTCCGAACCTCCTGTATAATGATTTAAATAATGTCATTGAATTAATATAGAATCATATTAATTTTTATTATATCATATATGTTTCACTTATGACTTTATATTACCCGTTCTTTTGTAAATTCATGTTAAAGTAGCTTTTTGGGTAAAATTGTCTCATTTGTCGTTCGTGTTTTAACTTGAAATTATTCATATGATTAAATAGATCATGATTACTTAATTATAGAATATAAATCATGATTTATATATAATATATATTTATAATATACATATATATAATAAATCAATAAATGGAAAGAAATATACCGTTCATGGAGACGGTAGGCCATACGTACGCATGGATGCTGTTTTCTTTTCCTTATTGAGTTGAATGGAATTAAGTAGATGACGTACATATATATACACATAAATCCAGAATCATTATTATGTCATATATTTCATTGTTACTTATTATATACACTTTATAATCATTAATGAATGGTTAACGTGGAGAATGAATCTCATCGCGTCGTGGAGACGGTAGTCCGTACGTACGCACGAGCGATGATATCGTTCTAATGATCGTGAAATTGTATTGGAGTGTATGTATACTATTTCAGAATCAATATCACTTTAAAATAATCATATATAGTTATTATGTACACCATTATACCCATCCAAGTAAGGTGGTGGTGGAAAATAGATTACACCACGGCGTGGAGATGGTATTCCGTACGTACACACGTGCGGTGATTTCGTTTTCCGTAGGATGGATAGATGGTGAAATAAGGTTGTTTTATACTTATAATAACATATAAGTATATGTCTGATACTGATGTTATTACTTCATAATGAAACAACCTAATAAGAATAAGTGGAAGAAGAAATAAAGTTGAAGGAATCGGTAACGAAAATTACCTCTTCTTTGAAGCGCCTCTTTGAGATCTCATTTTAGGGCACTAAAATTGGTCTTTGAGGAAGACCAGAACCTCTAGTATATTTCTAGGGGAGTGGAGAGAAGAATTTGGAAGGGGTTGGCCGATCTTGAAGGCTCAAAGTTGTGTGAGGAAGAGAGGGAGGAGGATCCCTTTTATAAGGGAGGAGAGGGGCACCTTTGGAAAACTAAAAATATTATTTTATTATAAAGCCAAATTCGGTTTTAAATAGCTTCAAATTGATTTATTTAGAATATAAGGTGGGGATGGGTCGAAATACTCTCATCCAATAGAATTTATACAAGTTTAGGTTCCTATTTTAACCTTATCATTTAGATTTAACATGAGGTAAAATAATTTTACTTTTACCGTGTCTTCTTGTGTTCTTATACTATAAGGTTAATAAACTTACTATAAGAAGCCAAAAGAACCCCAAGTTGTTTATTATTAATATATATAACCTTATCTAAGTCATTTCGCCATACCTTATATTTTTAGGAATAAAATAACAATTAATAATATAATATTTTTTTAAAAAAACTATTTTATGTCAATTTTGACACTATTTGGTAATAGATTTTTGTGAAAATCATAACAGAATGATTAGTTCTAACAAAGTTAATTAAATCAATAATAACATGTCATAATAACCTATAAAATTAGTTTATTTCATAAAAAGTCTGAAATTACATTTATTTGGGTATTTATAACATCAATTATGTCAATATTTCATTAATAAGATAATTACTGCATCATCTTTGTGTCATTAATAAATTAACTTATTTAATGTCTAAAAATTACAAATAAAATACCATTTTGTAATAAATATTTTTATCTTTCTAATGACTATAAATAGTCGAATTTATCTTAATTATTACCCTATATTAAAAATGATTTACTTGTTAAACATTGATTTGAACTATTTTAACCCATCTTTAAATAAATTAATAATAAATGTCCTAATCTAATCCAAGTGGGACTAAATGGTAATATTTTATTCCTAAGGTTGTTTTTGGTCGAATTACACTTATCCAATAGAATTAGGACATGTGTTAGGGTAATAATAATATCATTTTTACCCTTAAATACCCTATTTACTTTTAACAACGGTAAAAAAAGTAAAAAGTTACTATTCACCAAAAAATTATTTTCATCTCATTGAACCACATTTTACTTACTAACATCAAACGTGTCTCTCAGATTTCTGAAATTCCACTCACAGAAGCAGTAAAATTATGTTTTATGAAAAATTCATTTTTCTTAACTACCACTTAGTGGTTTCACTATTCATCAAAAAAATGAAAGTTTCCAGAAAAATACCAAAAATTAGGCCAAAGATATATTTGATATTATGAATTCAAAAATGATTTCTATTTTATCAAATTCAAATCATATCAGTTACATTAACTAATTTAAAAATTAATTCCTGTCATCAAAACAAATAGCGTGTTTTTAAGAGATAATAGCTATAAAAAAATTAACACTTGTTTATAACTGGTTTAAATGTGAAATTACATCCAATGACCAACATTGTATTAAATTGTAAAAATATATTCTAAATATACTTTAAAACCACTCAAATTAATAATTTATCACTATTAATAATTTCTATTAAAAAAGTTGTTTTTAATTAAAATTTAGTAAATTTCACTATTCATCAGAATATGAAATTTATCCGAAAGTACCAAAATTTCACCCTAAGATAATTTCGATATTCTGAATCCAAAAATGAATTCCATTTTGAAAAATAAAATTTACAAAATTTCAAAAAGTTGTTATTACAATTCATAACAGCTAGTTTTAATAATATTTTAATAGCATATCGTTGTTTAGTGCAACTCGGTATTGCGTACTACACACGCTATCGTGGAAGGTCACGATTGCGTGTAATGAAAGGCAAGTCAAGGATACATGTTGTGCAAGCTACATTTGGTGTAGCTTAAAACACAAGACATTAATGAAAATAATATTTTTCATAAAATCTCGGGGTGTTACATTCTACCCCCCTTAAAATGAATTTCGCCCTCGAAATTCGTCAGGGTTATAAATGGTTTACTATTAGAAAGTTTCATTGATAGAAACCCACATCGTAAAAAGGAATAACAAAACCAATCTTTAAAAACAAAAGTAAGAAACGTAATGGTTACCCAAATAAACTAATCACTGGGTTTCCACGTAGGTGAAAATATGGATATGGAAGAGAAATCTAACCATCATGTTCTGATGGAGAGTGGTAGAGAACATGGCTATGGAAAATCCAGCAATCACAAAGCCATAAATTTGTGATGATCTATGGTACCATCTGAATCATTAGATATGAGAGCACTAGGACAACATTTTTTGTTTTCAGGATCATTTCCCTAATGTTAATGAAATTGGAATTAGAAGAAATACTTTCGTGATTTTGGTATAGTCTCGCCGTTGGTCATTCTTTGGACAATTTCTACTTTATCTCATAAAGAAATGAAGTTGAATTTTTCATTTGAGATGTGTTAGCAGATCATGTGATAAAATGAGGGGTTATTCCATCTGTCTCAAACAAAATGTTAGAAAAGTTATCAATAAAATACATATGTCTATCTATAGTGAGATTAATCATATATGGTTCCTAAAATGGATTTATACTTCATATATCATACTTCTTAATATAATAAAACTAGTTTCTACTAAATAGGGACTTCCTATAGGCCAGTGGTAGGCGATAAAGGCCAATCGCACTTCAGTTGTGGGTTCGATTCCCACAGCCTTGTCCGACGCGATGGGCTGTCGCCCGTCCTGCAGGTTTTCCATTTTCTAAATATATATTACTATAACATCCCATTAATAATATCGAAAAAAAGGTCTATCCATAGACAATACTAAATTATGTCTAACATAATCCATTCCAATCATTAGGCTTATATAAAATACTTCGATCCAAGATCATACTATAAAGAAAACGGTTATTTGAAATGTCATCAACCAAGCATGTGAAAACCATCATTTATCCCCCATATATCTTGTTGGTTAAATTCCAATCATTTGAATACCTTAATCATGTATTCTCTAGAAAAATGAAAACCCATTAATCCTTATTGAAAACATGAATGCTATCAAAATTTAACTCTTTCCACATACCAAATTCCGAATATTCTATATACTCAAACCGTGATATAACCATCTCCTTATATCAGTCATGAGATCAGGAATACTATCAAACATTTAATTTTCTCCTTATCCCTTCATTATGCGCATATCATCTACATTCCAAAAATATCTGAATAACCTTTCATGGATACTGGTACCATTAATCATAAACTTTCAAAAATCAAGGAAAGACAATAGTGTAACAATCCATAGATGTCTCTTTATTCCATAGTACCATGAGATTACTTATACAACATTACACATGATAAACATGTAATCATTCCACTACATTCTTAAACCATTGATCGAGCTTCAACAATTCTTTCATCTCACATATCATTTGTAGTCTCTTCATCATCATTAACATAAATACTACCCATACGACCATACTGATTCTCTTCATGAGACTTTCCCTTTGGGCATTGGTTTTCATAATGCCCGTGCATTCCACATTTAAAACATTTAACCATTGTTGATGTCGTAGAAATACCATTATCCTCATCCCTGGTGTTAACTAAACCATTTCCATTTCACATACTGGCTTTGTGTCATTCTTTTCCACACCCAAATCATCTTCCAGTTCCTTTTAAACATTCTCCTTGATGACTCTTCCCACATGAATTACATAGGGGAAATTGAACTTTCTTTCCTATATGATCATCATGAAACTCCATCATTCTCTTATTAGCCGAGTCAGGAAACATACCAAATTTTACTTTATTTATCATATTATGAGATTGCTGATTCGGCATAATAATGATGTTTGGACTTCCAAATCCCATTTCATTTGGTTGCTCATGAAGAATATCATTCCCTTGTCCATCATATCCTCCATTATCGTGAATCTTCCTGTTTCTAGCCATTTTCTAAAACACAAAAAGAATAGTGTGAGAGGTAAAAAACATGCTAGGGAAAACAACATAGTAAAGGGGGAGTACCCTCAATATCTAATATCTTAGGTCAAATTCTATGATCGTTAGCGCAATTCTAGGACTATAACTTATATGTATACTTAACCTTAGAGATATCCCTAGACATACCTTAGAAATATCTCTAGGGATCTCACTAACGTTTTCTCATCCTTGTCTCCAAAGGTTGACTAAACCTTTCATCTGATACCAACTGTAGAGACCCACAACTTAACGTACATGGACATTACATTACTATTGCGGAATACTTAGTACATAACAAAAACACACACACAAGGATCATAATAGTTTAGTGTCTTTGGAAACTCGGAATATAATCTTCAAATCGTGGTGAAAGATCTTCAACATCTCCAATAAATAACTTCTTTTTTTTAAACCTAAATCCTTTCTTTATGTCATGGGGAAAAGAAAACATAAAAGAGAGAGCTCAAATGCTCAGTAAGGGTAAACAAAATAAATATCAATCACGTCATATTAAAAAGAACTAATCTTTAGGAAATCTTAACCTCCGAAAGAGATCGTAATTTCATAACATGGGATAAATCATAGTAGTGAAATGTAATCCCAATAATCATAACATAAAACATGAAACTTTGTGTCATACATACATAATCATAGAGAATCATTTCTTATTAGTCAAGACTCATTGCCAAGACTACCTTAGTGGACAAAGTCTCTTTCTGAATTAAGTTCACTCCTCGTTTCAGTACTGTTTCACTGAACCGGTATAACCTACCTTTCCAGCCATGTCTATCTCATGAGATATAAAATCTTTACCCAATGCATTGGAGGGAGATATAGGTCCCACCCATCTCATAATGATACCATTCTTATGTGTGCCACAAAATATTAAATCATACATCATTGCATAACCCATGTAATAAAAATGGGATTCTTAAACAACATGACATCATAAAACAATTCATATAAGATAATGGAAAATAATTCCATCAGAACATAATCAAGTCAAAGTAATAATAGGGATAGAAACAGAACCCTATATTATCGTAGATGGAAAATAATTTTGATAAAACACTTGAAATCCATTCTTGAGGAAAATATCCTTTCTACTTCAAAAACACTTTTCCTTTCTTAACATGTCATACAATTCTAAACTAAAATAAGTTTATTAAAAATAAACTTGAAAACTTTTAAAGGAAGCTTCTTGGAAATAATTTTTTAAAAATCCATTCATTCTGTATATGTTAAAAAACATTCTTCTCGTACTTCTGTCAGAAAAGTCAAAAAGTACCTCGTACGAAAAATGAAAAAAGATTCCTTTAATATCTTTTACTAAAAACTCACCGAAGGGTAAAATTGGATTTAAAAAATTGTAGGTGGATTTAAATAATATTACATATTGAGGAAACATGGATGTGGATGATAAAATACACCCTAGTAAATACTAAATTATAAACAATCTCGGATAAAACTGAGATTGTGATATTTCCCTTACCTTAGGTCCGATATGCTTCGTAAGTGTCTGAAACTCCTGTATAATGATTTAAATAATATCATTGACTTATTCCAGAATCATGCTCATTATTATGATATCATATATGGTTCACTTATGACTTTATATTACCCATTCTTTTGTAAATTCCATGTTAAAGAGTGTTTTGGGTAAAATCGTTTCATTTTTCGTCCGTGTTTTGACTTGTAATTATTCATATGATTACTTAGATGATGATTACATAATTCCAGAATATAAAACATGATTTATATATAATATATATTCATAATATACATATATATAATAGATCAGTAAATGGAAAGAAATACACCGTTCATGGAGACGGTAGGCCGTACGTACACATGAACGCTGTTTTTGTTTCCTTATTGAGTTGAATGGAATTACGTAGATGACATACATATATATACACATAAATCCAGTATCATTATTATGTCATATATTTCATGATTACTTATTATATATACTTTATAATCATTCATGAATGGTTAACGTGGAGAATGAATCTCATCGCATCGTGGAGACGGTAGTCCGTACGTACGCACGAGCGATGATATCGTTCTCATTATCAGGGAATTGTATTGGAGTGTATGTATACTCTTTCAGAATCAATATAACTTTACAATAATCATATATAGTTATTATTTACACCATTATACCCATCCAAGTAAGGTGGTGGTGGAAAATAGATTACACCACGGCGTGGAGACGGTATTCCGTACGTTTGCACGCGCGGTGATTTCATTTTCCGCAGGATGGATAGATGGTGAAATAGGGTTGTTTCATACTTATAATAACATATCAGTATATGAGTGATACTGATGTTATTACTTAATAATGAAACAACCTAAGAAAAATAAGTGGAAGTAGAAATAATGTTGAAAGAATCAGTAATGGGCATTACCTCTTCTTTGAAGCGCCTCTTTGAGATCTCCTTTTAGGGCACTAACATTGGTCTTTGATGAAGACCAGAACCTCTAGGATGTTTCTAGGGAAGTGGAGAAGGTAATTTTTCAGGGTTTGGCCGATCTTGAAGGCTCAAAGTGGTGTGAGAAAGAGAGGGAGGGGGTGCCCTTTTTTAAGGGAGGAGAGGGGTACCTTTGGAATAACTAAAACTATTATTTCATTATAAAGTAAAATTCGGTTTTAAATAGATCCAAATTGATTTATTTCGAAGATAAGGTTGGTATGGGTCGAAATCCTCTCATCCAATAGAATTTAGACGAGTTTAGGTTCCTATTTTATCCTTATCATTTAGATTTAACATTAAGTTAAATAATTTTACTTTTACCATGTCTTCTTGTGTTCTTATACTATAATGTTAATAAACTTACTATGATCAGCCAAACTAACCCCAAGATGTTTATTATTAATATATATAACCTTATATAAGTTCTTTGGCTGAACCTTATATTTCTGGGAATAAAATAACAATTAATAATATAATATTTGTTTTAAAAACAATTTTATGTCAATTTTGACACTATTTAGTAATTGATTTTTATAAAAATTATAACAGAATTATTAGTTCGAAAAAAGTTAATTAAATAAATACTAACATGTCATATTAACCTATAAAATTAGTGGATTTAATAAAAAGTTTCAAATTATATTTATTTGGGTATTTATAATATCAATTATTCTAATTTTTCACTATTATGGTAATTACTGCATCATCATTGTGTCATAAATAAATTAATTTATTTAATGTCTAAAAATTATAAATAAAATATAATTATGTAGGAAATCATATTATATTTCTAATGAATATTTACAATAGAATTTATCTTATGTATAACACTATATTAAAAATGTTTTAGTAAATAAACTTTGATTTTAACTCTTTTAACTCTTCTTTGAATTAAATAATAATAAATGTCATAATCTAATCCAAGTGGGCCTAAATGGTCATCTTTTATTCCTAATGTTGTTATTGGTCGAATTAATCTTATCCAATAGAATTAGGACATGTTTTAGGGTAATAATAATATCGTTTTTTCCCTTAATTACCCTATTTACTTTTAACCATGGTAAAAAAAGTAAAAAGTTACTATTCAACAAAAATTATTTTCATCTCATTGAATCACATTTTACTTACTGACAACAACCGTGTCTCTAGGATTTTTTAAATTCCACTCATAGAAGCGGTAAAATTATGATTTATGAAAAATTCATTTTTCTTAACTACCACTTAGTGGTTTCACTATTCATCAAAAAATGAAAGTTTCCAGAAAAATACCAAAAATTAGGCCTAAGCTATATTTGATATTATGAACTCAAAAATGATGTCTATTTTACCAAATTCAAAACATATCATTTGCATTAATTAATTTAAAAATTAATTCCCGTCATCAAAACAAATAGCGTGTTCTTAAGAGATAATAACTATCAAAAGATTGACACTTGTTTATGTCTGGTTTAAATGTGAAATTACATCCATTGAAAAACATTGTATTAAATTGTAGAAATATATTCTAAATATACTTTAAAACCACTCATATTAAAAATTTATCACTATTAATTATTTCGATAAAAAAGGTTGTTTTTAATTACAATATAGCGTGTTTTTACTATTCATTAAAATATGAAAGTCATCAGAATAAACTGAAAAATTTATCCAAAGTAAATTTTTATTTCTAGATTCAAAAGAATAATTTTATTTTGTCAAATTGAACTTATAAATATGTCAAAAACTACATTTAAAGTGGGTGCGCCATCAAAAGGCGGCAAAACTGCATTTTTTTAAATACTTATTTTGCCCGAAATATTTATTTTGTTCTTATATCATGTTTTAGAAAATGTGCAAGACGAATAATAATGTTATTAGATTCAAAATTTAGTTAATAATATTCATAATGGCTAGTTCATAATAATATTATAATAATATATCGTTGTTTAGTAAAACTCGGTATTGCGTACAACACATGCTATCGAGGAAGGTCGTGATTGCGTGAAATGCAAGCCAAGTCAGGGTTACGTGTTGTGAAAGAATATTTCGTTGTTTTGTATAACATAATTTAACCATATTTCTTTTATACATTGAATATATATATATATATATACTCAATGTTGCGTAGAATAACTATTATCAAAATTGTGTGTAACACGATCCATGAATAGTGTTGCGTATACTGCAAGCTAATATGGTGTTGCATATAGCGCAAGGTAATCTTGGTGTAGCATACAACACAAGACATTAATTAAATTAAAAGAATATTTTTCATAAAATCTCGGGGTGTTACATTGGTGCTGTTGAGCACAAGGTGATACTAAATTAAATGGACTAAATGAATAATAAAATGGAAATTTAATTGTTAAGTTAGTTACTTTTGAGTACTGATTACTTTATTGCATTTTACTATTGCACACTGTTGTTGCATGCTTACACGCAGTCGGGCATGGGCCTTTGGTGGGTGCCTACTGAGATACATTTCTCACACCCTGTTTGGGTCACGTTTTCGGCCAAAACAGATTACGTTGTTGCAGGTGTAGATAGGAGAAAGAGTCCCTATACGGGTACTTGACTATTGCTGAGGAGTAGGAGGGCATGGCACTGAGCCTAGGCTCGCGATGCCGCTGCTAGCTATTTTTCTGGCTTTTTTGTACCCTGTTTTCTACTGTACTGTATTGATGTATAACATGTTCTGGCTGTTTTCCTAGAACTTGAAACATGTAGCATCATCACTTATATACTGTTGGTTATATCCACTGCTGTAGTTATTTCAGTTGTGTATGTTTACAGCTTCCGTTGTTGTTGAATTTTTATTTTGGTATTCCGTTGCGCTACACTTTGAAAAATGAGGGCATTGTTTCCCCACTATCAGACCTGGGCCCTTGCTGCTAGTCGGAAGCCTCTGGCATTTGGGGAAATGCGCTTGAGGTCACCTGGCGAACTGGTCTTGGGGAACCCGTTGCGTGGAACCCGGGTCCGGGACGTTACATCAATCAAGGATAACAATCTCAAACATTCCTTATAATCATGTAATCAATTACCTAATCAACATTATGTAACAAATTAGGTCAATAATCAAATAGTTGACACACAAAAATGGTCATGTTGCACTCTGGAACAAATAACAAACTTGAAAATTTATGAAAGGAATGAGACCACCTACCTTGTACTCGTACGACTCTCCATGTCTATCGTTGGGCTCTGATTTGCCTATAATGGAGTAGATCTATAAAATGAGAGTAAACTCTCAACCTTCAATAACTATTTTGAGAGTATAAATTATGATGAATTGATCAAAATTCATTTATCACTCAACAAATAGATTTCAATGGATCTGACAGTCTTCGAATCAGGTTACGGATGACAAAACATAAGGTAATTTCCCATTGGATTACCTAGCGCGCTACTCATCAAAGGGGGGTCATTTCTATTCTTCTGAAAAAAATGACACTACTACCCGACTTAATCCAAAAAAATAAAATTACGCAGCATTTACTTGAGACAAAAATCTATTTCTGTACAATTTCTGTCCAGACCATTACATGTTCGTGTACTTCGATTACATGGGGTTTAGCCCTCAATACACGATGTGTACCCATAAGTACACAACATGTATGCCCCATTCACATCATGTAATAGGCCTGCATCCAACCCTTGACCTATTTTCCCACATTTTCTTAAGTATAAACTAAAAAGAAAATATATATACCTCAAATGAAAAATCAGATTCTTACAATTTTGCCCCCTTAAAGTAATTTTTCCGTGAATTTCCCTTCCAAGGGTGGTGAAGGAACATTAGAGAACAATTTTTTCCATTAGGATCGAACATCAGCATCCCTCTCCCTGGTCATATCTTGCACTCGACCATGCTACCATAGTATCCATGATATGGAATAGATTGGCCATGGAGAACCTTTGTGCTACGATCCACAATATGAATAGGATTCTCCTCAAAAGACACATCTACCTACAATTCAACTTCCTTGGGCTGAAAGGTGTGAGATGGGTCTGGGTGATAGCGACATAGCTGAGATGCGTAGAAGATGTATTGCGTTTCCTTATACCTTTGAGGTAATTGTAACCGATAGGAAACTGACATAACCCCCTCCAAAATATCAAATGGCCTGACATATTTCAGTTAAAGCGTATCATCTCTCCTGATTTTCCTCTATCCCAACCTCGGTGAAGCATACAATAAAACCCGATTCCCGACCTTGATCTCAAAAGTTTGTCTATGGTGATCATTGTATGATTTATAACAAGACTGTGTAGTGTCCATTAAATTCTAAATCGGCTGGACCATCATAGAAGTCTCATACACGAGATGTTGTCCCAGTAAAGTTGTCTCAATTACCTCCAACTAGCATAGGGGGATGCGGCATGTACTACTGTAAAAAAACCTCATAAGGTGACATTTTGATCGTCACTTGATAACAATTATTGTAGGAGAATTCATGTAGGGTAATTTGATTCTCCCAACATCCCCCAAAATCCAGAACACATACTTACAACATGTCCTCTAGCACCTATGTTGTACGCCCAGACTAGAAATCAGTTTGAGGGTGGTATGTTGTACTCAGGTGAACCTGTGTACCCAGCACCCTCTAAAAATAATTCCAGAAACGAGATGTGAATTGGGTGTACCTAACTGAAATGATAGTGTGTGGGACCCCATGTAGTTGTTCCGCCTCTCAAATATACATCTTTTTTATATCATCAATATCCAAGGTCTCCTTGATCGATAAAAAAATGAGTGACCTTTGTAAGAATTTCAATAACTACCCACACAACATCATTTCTTGGAGGTGACCTCGGTAAACCCATACAGAAATCCATCGCGAAATCATCTCATTTCTACTTAGGAATGGGTAGCTACTATAAAATTTTATATGGTCGTTGAATCTCTACCTTCAACTGCTGACAAGTGGAAAATATCAGGAAAAACCCAGCTACATCTCCCTTCATAACTAGCCACCAATATTGATGATGTAAATCCTAATACATCTTGGTGACACCAGGATGAACTACCCAAACTGAAGCATGAAAATTCTTCAACATCTCCTCAAGCATGTCTTTTAAAACTTATATGTTGCCCTATAACTACATAACCTCATCCCTTCAAATGGTCCAACTAGGAGGAGGGTCCACTCTTAACATACTCTCATGTATAATTGTGCCTTCATAATCTGATATCTTCCTCTTATGTGTGCCACAAAATAAGAAATCATACATCATTGCATAACCCATGTAATAAAAACGGGAATCTTAAAAATCATGACATCATAAAACAATTCATATAGGATAAAGGAATTCGTAAAAATATAGTTCCATCACAACATAATCAAATCAATGTAATAATAGGGATAGAAACAGAACCCTTTATTATCATAGATGGAAAATAATTTTGATAAAACACTTGAACTCCATTCTTGAGGAAAATATCCTTTCTTCTTCAAAAACACTTTTCCTTTTTAACATGTCCTACAATTCTAAACTAAAATAAGTTGATTAAAAATAAACATGAAAACTTGTAAAGTAAGCTTCTTGGAAATAATGTTTTAAAAATCCATTCATGCTGTATAAGTTAAAAAAAACATTCTTCGTACTTTTGTCGGAAAAGTCAAAAAGTACCTCGTACGAAAAATGAAAAAAGATTCCTTTCATATCTTTTACTAAAAACTCACCTAAGGTAAAATTGGATTTAAAAAATTGTAGTTGAATGGAAATAATATTACATATTTAGGAAACACAGATGTGGATGATAAAATACACCCCAGTAAATGCCAAAGTATAAACAATCTCGGATAAAAATGAGATTGTGATATTTCCCTTACCTTAGGTCCGATTTCCTTTGTAAGTGTCCTAACCTCCTGTATAATGATTTAAATAATGTAATTGACTTATTACAGAATCATATTCATTGTTATTATATCATATATGGTTCACTTATGACTTTATATTACCCGTTCTTTTGTAAATTCATGTTAAAGTAGCGTTTTGGGTAAAATCGTCTCATTTGTCATTCGTGTTTTAACTTGTAATTATTCATATGATTACTTAGATCATGATTATTTAATTACAGAATATAAAACTTGATTTATATATAATATATATTCATAATATATATATATATAATAAATCAGTAAATGTAATGAAATACACCATTCATGGAGACGGTAGGCCGTACGTACGCATGAACATTGTTTTCTTTTCCTTATTGAGTTGAATGGAATTAAGTAGATGACATAAATATATATATACATAAATCCAGAATCATTATTATGTCATATATTTCATTATTACTTATTATATATACTTTATAATCATTCATTAACGGTTAACGTGGAGAATTAATCTCATCGCGTCGTGGAGACGGTAGTTCGTACGTACGCACGAACGATGATATCATTATCATGATCGTGGAATTGTATTGGAGTGTATGTATACTATTTCAGAATCAATACCACTTTACAATAATCATATATAGTTATTATTTACACCATTATACCCATCCAAGTAAGGTGGTGGTGGAAAATAGATTACACCACGACATGGAGACGGTATTCCGTACGTACGCACGCGCGGTGATTTTGTTTTCCATAGGATGGATAGATTGTGAAATAAGGTTGTTTCATACATATAATAACATATCAGTATATGATTGATACATATGTTATTACTTCATAATGAAACAACCTAATAAGAACAAGTGGAAGAAGAAATAAAGTTGAAGGAATCGGTAACGGAAATTACCTCTTCTTTGAAGCGCCTCTTTGAGATCTCATTTTAGAGCACTAAAATTAGTCTTTGAGGAATACCAGAACCTCTAGGATATTTCTAGGGAAGTGAAGAGAAGAATTTGGCAGGGGTTGGACGAGCTTGAAGGATAAATGTTGTGTGAGGAAGAGAGGGAGGAGATGCCCTTTTATAAGGGAGGAGAGGGGCACCTTTGGAAAACTAAAAATATTATTTTATTATAAAGCCAAATTCGGTTTTAAATATCTTGAAATTCATTTATTTCAAAGCTAAGGTTGGGATGGGTCGAAATACTCGCATCCGATAGAATTTAGACAAGTTTAGGTTCCTATTTTAACCTTATCATTTAGATTTAACATTAAGTAAAACAACTTTACTTTTACCGCGTCTTCTTGTGTTCTTATACTATAAGGTTAATAAACTTACTATAAGAATCCAAAAGAACCTCAAGTTGATTATTATTAATATATATAACCTTATCTAAGTCATTTGGCCGAACCTCATATTTTTAGGAATAAAATAACATTTAATAATATAATATTTGTTTTAAAAACTATTTTATGTCAATTTTGACACTATTTTGTCATTGATTTTTGTGAAAATCATAATAGAATGATTAGTTCGAAAAAAGTTTATTAAATCACTAATAAAATGTCATATTAACCTAGAAAATTATTTTATTTCATAAATAGTCTTAAATTACATTTATTTGGGAATTTATAACATCAATTATGTCAATATTTCATTAATAAGATAATTACTGCATCATCTTTGTGTCATAAATAAATTAACTTATTTAATGTATAAAAATTAAAAATAAAATAAAATTATGTAGGAATCTTTTTTTCTTTATAATGACTATTTATAGTCGAATTTATCTTATGTATAACCCTATATTAAAAATGATTTACTTTATAAACATTGATATTAACTATTTTAACCCTTCTTTAAATAAATTAATAATAAATGTACTAATCTAATCCAAGTGGTCCTAAATGGTCATATATTATTCCAAAGGTTTTTTTGGTCGAATTACACTTATCCAATAGAATTAGTACATGTGTTATGGTGACAATAATATCATTTTTACCCTTAATTACCCTATTTACTTTTAACCGTTTTCAAAAAAATAAAAACGTTATTATTCACCAAAAAATTATTTTCATCTCATTGAACCACATTTTACTTACTGACATCAACCGTGTCTCTCGGATTTTTGAAATTCCACTCACAGAAGCGGTAAAATTAATTTTTATGAAAAATTCATTTTTCTTAACTACCACTTAGTGGTTTCACTATTCATCAAAAAAATGAAAGTTTCCAGAAAAATACCAAAAATTAGGCCTAAGCTATATTTGATATTATGAATTCAAAAATGATGTCTATTTTATCAAATTCAAATCATATCAGTTACATTAAATAATTTAGAAATTATTTCCCGTCATCAAAACAAATAGCGTGTTTTTAAGAGATAATAGCTATCAAAAGATTGACACTTGTTTATAACTGGTTTAAATGTGAAATTACATACTATGACCAAAATTGAATTAAATTGAAAAATTATATTCTAAATATACTTTAAAACCACTAAAATTAATAATTTATCACTATTAATAATTTCTATTAAAAAAGTTGTTTTCAATTAAAATTTAGTAATTTTCACTATTCATCAGAATATGAAAGTTATCCCAAAAGTTCCAAAATTTCACCCTAATCTAATTTCGATATTCCGAATCCAAAAATGAAGTTCATTTTGAAAAATAAAAATTACAAAATTTCAAAAAGTTGTTATTACTATTCATAACGGCTAGTTTTAATAATATTTTAATAGCATATCGTTGTTTAGTGAAACTCAGTATTGCGTACTACACACGCTATCGAGGAAGGTCGCGATTGCGTGTAATGAAAGGCAAGTCAAGGATGCGTGTTGTGGAATCTCCTTTTGGTTTTGCTTACAACATAAGACATTAATGAAAATAATATTTTTCATAAAATCTCGGGGTGTTACAGTTACAATCCTAACAAAAATCGCAATGTTGTATTCACTAGTCATGCAACACACACACAAATAAACCCGAAACGTGATCCCATTCGCAGTAGTATAACAATCATTAGGGGAATCAATTAGGTGCAGTTAGGCAACATTTTTTTCAATAATTTTCATCATCAATCCATTATATTGGAGTTAGATTCTTATTGTCCATTTCAAAGTTATTTCTGACTATCGAGGATCCATTTTCTTCAATAAATTAATCAATAAAATTATAAATATATCATTTATAAAAATCCCCATTTTATTTTTAAACATTCCTTTTACATTTAATAACAAAATCACATGTTTTCATCACTTCATGCCATTTCAAATCACATTTAAAGTTTAGGACATATTCTAAATATAAATCATCAAATAACTTTATAACAATAATTCCAAATCGAAAAATTATTTTTCATAAATCCATCCCCTAATTAAAATATTATTCAAATTGGGGTTTTCCATCTATTTCCATACTTATTCTAAATCAAGTATTGAACCATATCAAATCAATGTTTTTAAATAATTTAAAAACTAATCTCAATTAATTTAATCAAGAAAAGAATATTTTCAATTATATAGAAAATAATTATAGATACATATATAATTTAAATTAAATATAAAAAAATACACACACAAGTGGACTCTCTAATGAATAACGAATGAAATGAATATCAAGAAAAAAAATAGAAAAATGATCTAACTAAACATTTATTAGATCAATCAATTATATGAAGTCCCCTCAATCTCTATGGAGTATAGAAAGAGATAATTAATGGAAAAACATGATAGAATATATAATAAACTTTAGGATATCATTCCTAATCTATGAGACTTCAATCCATGATATAAATAGTTTGGAGGACCCAAACAATTTTAGAGAAAGGCTCTGGGTCATGGGAGGGAGGAATGTAGGTCGAAATAATAGAAAAATCAGGCATGAAACACAATTAAAACATCCCTCCTTGAGAATTCCACAAAATGTATCCCTCATTACCTTTTTGTAATCCAAGAAGTTTTTATATACTAATAAGGTATTGACCATTTATTAAAATAATAATTTCAACCATTAAAATATGTGAATTTCAAAAACACATGAAGTAACTTTCTTCCATGAAAAAATGACCTCATAACATCTACCTTGTGAAAAATATATGGAGTTTAATCGTATTACACAACATGTAATTTCAAATAAGGAAACATAAATCCATGTTTCTATTGAAAAACACCAAATAACCCAAGTCTAATTGATAAGGAATACCTTATGACTGGTATGATGGCGTAGCGAAGTACATTCTGACATTTATTTTAAAAATTAAATTGAATTATTATCATTGTCTATATTTTTGTGTAATAATTTCTAGAAATTTGTTACAGATGGGAGTAGGGTAGAAATTGATATGTATTTGAAATATAACAGTTAATGTCAATGGGTACCCACTATAAGTACACTTTAATATACTTGGAATTCAAATATTACATTTTCTTCGAGAACATAATGCCTTAAATAGCTTACAACTCATGCAACACTAAACAATGTGAAACCATGAAACATTATATTAATTTTAATAAATTTCCATAAAGAAGGAGGGTAAAAATGGACCTGAATGAAATTTAATATATATATATATAATGTTCATTATTAATACAAAATAATAGAAAAAAAATTGAATTCATGTTGCTAAATAATTAAAAATTTGATATAATATTATATATATAACCTTTATAAATTTTTTGTGTTTTATTTGTTATGAAAATAAGTATTTAAGTGATAAAATATATTCTCTATATTAATTATTTATATACTCAAATTTTAGTAGTAATTTATTGGAAATGAAAGTCAAAATATTTAATATTTTTAAAATTTTATTTTCCTATAGAATCTGTTAGAATTATATTATTATTTGTTTAATAACAATACAAATTATAATTTTTTAGAATTATAATTCGAAAAATTAAAATATAAACTATTTATAGGAAAATAATTATATAATTTTGGACGTATGAGGTTTCCCTGAAATAGTTTATTTTTATATGAATAATAAAAAAGTATACTTGTTAACAAAAATGAAAAAATTATGAATTTATCGTTAAATAAAAAACATGAAGAACTGTAAAAACTCATTTAATTGGAAAAATATTTATTTAATATATAAGAAAATACCTTTTATGAAAAAAAAATTATTTATATAACCAACTATTAATATTTTATTGAAATAACAAATATTTTTCTATGAAAAACCATATTATCCTTTTTTATTAATTATATATTGTTACTATAAAATATGGTTTTGGATTTCTATGAATTCCATACATGAATATTTTATAATAATATATATTTTATCATTTAAAAAATATTTATAATTTTATCCCACATATGATATTTAATCCAAAATATATTGTTTTATCTAAGAATTGGTTTTTAAGAATTACATGTACAAATGTAAAAAATTCATTTTATTACACATAGAAACTCTAAATATTAAAACTAATTTCATATAGTTATTTATTGGTGATAAATTATCTAATTATGTCCTTTTGATTTTCATTTATTAAAATTAAATTTCATAGGTAAAACATGTTGTTAGGGTAAATCCAAAAAGGGTTATAGTGAAAATTCTAAGTGTAAAAGACATAAAAAAGTGATTGCAAGATGTATTAAAATGAATGGTTGAGGGATAGTTGACCTTTTATCAGAAACAAATATTATAATTTTTATTTTAGAGATGTGATAATAAGTAAAACTTGTGATGTCTTTATATTGTGTTAAAATATGTACAAAAAATCATTTCTCACTACTTATATAAGGGGAATCTCACCACAACCTTAAGACCAATCAATGAGTTAGGGATAGACAAATAACAACTAAAAAAATAATTCAACTTGAATCCTGTTCATTATCCTGAATCCTTTAGTCCCAATATACTTATTTAATACATCCAATTCAAAGGATTTCATGAAAGTGAAATCCCAAGTCCTCAATGTGGTGTAGACTACCACCTCCATGAAGTAGCGACATATGTTTTTCACAAGTTTCAATATAAACATTTAATAAGTTTTAAATTGAATATTAAAATTAAAATATATAATATAATATTTATAATAGTGGTAAATATTATAATCCACCATCTCTTCCTCTAAGTTTTTATGAAATGGTGATTATAACCATACACTATATGCACGACCAACCTAACAAAATAACATATATTGTTTTTAATCAAGATTCATTATCAATTATAATAATATTATCAACTAAGATTCAAAAACGTGAATTTATTTGAATAATACAATTATTCTTCTTTAAAAATCGTATTATTCCTAAATAAATCCCTTTCATAATCACAATCATCTACAAATTATAACACGTTGATGTTTGGGTTGGTCAAACCACCTACAAGAATAGTGTTATAAAATATTGTCATAGTTTCTAGTGAGAATATAATTATCATTGATATATAATATTAATAAGTAAATAATGATTTTGTTTTGTTTATTTAATTGTTGTAGTAATATTAAACTCAATAGCCCAGATAAAAATATTTGTTCATGAAAATTCATCTAAATAGGGTTTTTCCCATTTTTATATTTAATTATCATGACTATAACTCGAATATTAGGAAATTATGACATTATAAATAATTATGAATATTCAATTAAATTCCATTTTATTATATATTAATTATGAAATTTGGATGAATAATGAATAAAAACATCATTACTATGTAACTAGTTAAAACTGATAATGAATTTTCGCGCCTAATATTGGAAACTGACATCAAATTTTTTTGATATATATATTTATTATAATTATTGTTTTTAGAATATTATTAATATTATTTATGTTCTAAAATTGGTGATTTTATTTTTTTATATGGATTATTAAATTTATTTAGTGTAAGTAACGAATTAAAGTAAGGGTTTCATGTCTTAAATTTTTCCAATTTGATACATATTCCATATTATACATAGTGTTTTTTTTGGAATTGTTTATTTAATTCCATAGTAATTTTTTTTACATTGATCCTCTCATTTTTAATGATATATAAGATTTCATTTTAAATCATTTCATTCATTGTATTTTTATATTAATGTTTTGATGGTTGTATTTTCTTATCTGTCTCATTATAAAATCTATTATATTTGTATGATATTGAATTTAAAAAACTGAGTATTCGTTGAAGTTTGGAAGATTTTTATTTATGGTGTAATTTGTTTTCTTAATACAGATCCGTAGTGATTATTTGGATGAAAAGACGGTGTCAAAGGATAGATTGGGGCATAGATCCTTTCTTTAAATAAAATTTAGATCGTCCGTACATTTAAGGAAATCCATGTCACCCGGTCCACACGGATTAGGTAAATATGCATGTAATTTTAGTTCATAGTTGAGGGTGCACAATTTATCCTTACCATACTACTTAGTCTACATGCCCTTGCAGATTCTCAGCAACATTTAGTTGATAGAAAACACATAGTAGAGAGATTATGTGTGTAACAGTGCACTATGACCTTGAGAGGGAGGTATTGAGGCATATAGAGGTGAATAGTATGAATATGATTTATCCAATGATGTGGAAAAATCATGAAACCTGGTATTTTGAGCATAAATGACCATTTTTTCTAAACTTTATTAATTTTTCAACCCTCCTATTTGTTTTTTATTCCAACATATTTGTGGTCTTATTCCTCCACCTTTAAAGTTTCATCAAGACTAGTCTAGGATTTGGTACTGTTTATTTATCTAAAATTTTATTTAGAATTTATTCATATCATTAGATGAACACTACTGAGTTCACTATTAAAATTCCTCCTTTAACTATTTACCTTTCCATCAGTGATGTTATTTTGGTGTAGGCTCCTATGACCCATTTTCATGGGGTTCATATGTTCTCCCAATAAATGTTTGATCTCAATCAAATAAGAGCCTCATACTGGATGAGTACTCTTATATGGACTTATGGTATGTGGTCTATATGGTTTACCTTAAAGAAACACTATTTACATTTATTTTTCACTGTGATGTATGCTATAATTTATGGGAAATACTTCTTAAATTTATTAATCCATATATATAATGTTTAAATCATGTTGAAACATTACATGATACCTTCCTCCAAGTATAGATGCTTTAGAACACAACCTAAACCACCTATGGGGTGTAATATACATATTTTCCATGATTATGCCACCCTTTGGGTTCATTGAAATTGCCTTGTATACTTGATAATTGTATTTGGTTATTTAGAAAATTGTAAAAGGTTTCAATCATAATGATTCTCCTTTTCATTGTAAGTGAAAGGAATTAAATGGTTAATAGTTTTATTATTATATTAATATAAACTGATCAGGGAAATGAATAATATAATAGTTGATGAAATAATAGCTATAATATCATTGATGATGAATGGGGCTCATGGTATGGCACAATCAACCCTCATTGATTACATGGAAAAATATTCTTTTTATATCAATGTTAATTATCTTACTAGGACGTCTTTTACATTTCAATACCATGGATCTGATGACCATATTTTGATACCTTGGATATTTCTACTACATTGATAATATTAATAATATTATATGGATTCCTTGAAGATTTCTACTCCAAGGATCTGTTTATAATAGTTTTCATGATATTTGTAGGATTCCATGAGAATTTACACTCTTTTGATATAAAAAATTTGGATTCCATGGACATTTATACTCATTATTTATCATTTACTTGTGTCATGTAGCTTACGAGGATGCCATAGATATTTTACTTCACGGATCTGGATTACATGGATGCCTCTAACATTTTTAATTCCTTGGATCATGACCGTGTTGGTTAGATACATTATAAATCAACAAAAGAAAATGTTTGTATTGGTTGATATACTTTACTTATATCCCTTCAATATATTTTTTTATCACAATGAGACTTTATATACTACATAATATCACGTATACTGTTATTTTTTACTTCTATATATGTTTCATTAGTACACTACTTCATTATATATTAATATAAATGACTATTTATGACCACCATTGGTGGTGGCCTTCTGAGAGTTATCTCACACCATTTCTGGCCAACTATTGGGTACTTGGAAGGAATTAACATATACAGGTAGGGAGAAGGGAAAAATAACTCTTACTAATGTTTGATTGCTTGTTTCATTGTAGTATAGGATCATAAGACCAGAATATAATCCTTAATTCTATTTAGGGATATCTTTTTTGGTTTTTGGTATTTTTTTAGTTGATTCATTCATTTTAATTGATTCATGTTTCCATGAATTAACATTTTTTTATAAAATTCCATGATCGTTATTGTATATGAAATTTTTGGATGAGATTATGTGTTTATTCATATGATGGATGTTTATTATTCAATTTTTTTATTTGATATGCTTAAAATATTCTACATTATTATTTTACCAGTTTTCCGTACTCTGGTCATGATGGTATAGTCTTCCCATTATCACACTATTGACCCTCACAACTTGTCAGGAGCCTCTTTTGTATAGGGAAGCACGGATGAATCCATTTAGTCAATTGGTTTTTATTACTATGTAGTGAACCTAGCTGGTACATCATAAGGCTTTATCAAAAGTATTGTTATTTTAATATTTCTTATTATTAGGAATTATTAGATATTATATTAATAATGTTTCTTAATTTCACAATGAAATATTTATGAGTTTTACTAACCAACTTATGGGAATAAATCCAGATATATTTTCATGGGATATGATGTTCTAGACTTTAATTATTACACATTCATTGATTTCACCAATAGGTGACACAGATGATGTTTAATGTAACCAAGATTACAAATTTTTACCCGTGTACTTCTATGGAAAGTAAATATTGCATCATGCATGAATATTTCATTCCATCCCATTTTACATTTCTATTTTATTTCTTGATAAAAGTTTGGGTTCCTTATTTATATTTCCATGAAATTGTTCTATCATTTTATCTATGGATAGAATAAATCATTAGTTTGGATTAAATATATGGCACACATAAATTTATAAGGAGTGTGGGACCTTATAAATTGTATGTGGTTATCCCTGTACTTCATCCTTTTAAAGATAATTTTCATATAAATGATAATTAACATAATAAAAATTATATTCTAGATAGAATGTTCATCATTAAATGGGGATGAAAATTCAATTTTAATAGTTGTTTTCCTCTATAAATCAAAATTGGTACTTTGTGTGCCATACATCCTAACATATATAAGAGAAATGACCCAGACCAGAACAAAGTAGTGTGAAGTAGCCAATGCCTTTGTCTATTTATTATTTCATATTTATCACCTCAATCTAGATTTAGGAGTAGGAAGAGGGGTGTGACTCATTTCTAAGAAGGGTTACTCATGTATTGGCCATATATCTATGATCATGTTGTTGTGTAATCATATCTAAGGAGAACGCTTTCAATTTCGCGAGATATTATACCCTGATGACCTCCAGGTTTTCTCCATTAAGGTGATGTTGACCATGTTCCAAATCTTTTGGGATCTATCCCACCTATAGAACCTCTAATTGTGCAACTTGTAGTATCATATATTATACCTGATTTGAGTGATGAGACCCAGTTTTGAGAGGTATTCCACCATTTCGTACTGACTATTTAGGGAGACTCATTAACTTCCCTAACCATGGAATACTGAACATCTGATTCTTAACAGCAAAATCAACACATGTTTTCAAGGGATGTCGGACAACTGCCTCTAGAGTCAATTTTAGATGCAATGATTTCTATTTTTTGACCATCTAGAGACACATCCTTATAATAGAGTGAATCTATCAATGTATATTATTTGATATTCTTCTAATAGATGGTGGTACATGATTACTATGGTATATCATCATCATAATATGTGTGAGAGGAATTTCTATAGAGAATCATTTAATTATTTATATCATAAAGAACTGAGGGATGATAGATCCAAAGAGATTATGCCTATGAAGTAGTGAATATTATTATAAATGGACTATTATTCCCATTTTTTGGAGTTCCACCCTTTCTCACCTATTATATTAGTTGACCTCTTCTCTAATTATATGAAACATGAGGATGGAATTAGGTATAAAATTCAATTGTCTGTGAATTTATTTTGGCTTCCTACCATGTCAGAAACAGTAAACTAGACACAAATTACTAAAGGTAACATTAGAGAGGTTGGGAAAATATTGTAGGGTAGATCATAATCTTGACCTAGTTCTAATATGTTGGGTTTTAGGAAGATATGTTTCAATTTTTTTCATAAGGAGACTACCATCTATTGATTTTGTGTATGTAGTTCTATTCTCTTTCATCATTGTTGGAGGTCGGGCACATGAGGAGCCAATGCGATAGAGACCCAATCGAGTGATGATCTTGAAAAAGTATGGGCTATATGAATTGGTTTCACAAGACCCATCCTTCAATAGAGAATGAGAGATGGTATACACAGACTCCACCATTAATAGTGGGGTCAATAAATTCTCATCTGGTTGGGAACTGGAGTGAGATCAGAATATTAGGCTGAGGTGGTGGTCAGGCTGAGGTTACGAGACACCATATTTTTAGTGACAACATAAGAGATCTACTCACTGTACTGAGGTTATATCATAGGTTCATGGTTCATTTTATATGTTTAAAGTGGAGATGATACCAGAGGATTAGTATGTTGGTAATTATATAGTGAGAGGTATTATTCGAGTAGCCTATATGATAGTATATGCTTTTTCTGATATAGGTGAATGTCATTATTTCATATCAATACCTTTTGTAGATGTCATTAGGGTTTATATTCATATTTAACGTGAATTTATGAAATTTTATACATCATTAGGATGTGAGCAGATAGTGTACTTTAGTGTGAGGAGTTCCCCCTTCATATTTTTGGGTGTTTATTTGTGTATGAACTCATTATCCACAAGATGATAGGGTTTGAAATCATTTTTAGGGAGAACTGGTTTGTTCCCAATCAAGCTTATTTTGACTTATATCAGTAAATTTTGATCTTGAAAATAGTATAGGGTAGGTGGTTTATTCCAAAGTGTGAATGAGATGTTTAGTATATCTGAAATGGACAAGAACATTGTAGGCTAGATGGGATGATATATAAAATAGAATGATTATACCTGGATGGTCAGGGAATACATCCGGTAGATATCACTCTAGTTGTTTATTATTTTAAGGGAATTTTCATAGATTATTTTTAGGAATACCTTTTGATAGTGTGGTATAGTTTACCATAATTCTAGTTCCTGGAACTGCATTACTATCCAATAATCCATACATGATGGATAAAAATCAGTTGTAGTATCTCAAGAGGTAGTTATATTACATTAATGTAAAGGGTTTTATATGAACCATAAATTCTCCAGGGGTTATCTAGTAATTTTTTTCATGGAGTTGGTAACCCTTCATTTATGTGTGGATTACTGGAAATTAATCTTGTTGACGTTTAAGAACTGTTATCATTTTCCATGAATAAGTGTTCTTTCCAACTAGATCTAAGGATCTTAAGAGTTTTCATGGATTTATATTATATTAGATTATCATCAGGTGTGTTTATACCTTCAGACATAACATTTATAGGATTTCATAGAAGGTGTGGCCTACATGAGTATTTGTTCATGTCGATCGGTCTCTTGAAAGAGCTTGCAGTTTTCATGGAAATAAGGAAACATGTTTCCATCCTTATTTGGATTCATTTCGGGAGGTATTGATGGATGATATCTCGGTGTATTATCACACTCAAAACCACCAGGAAAACATATTAAAATCATATTAGATATACATAGAGAGAATCTGTTATATTTTCTTCTATCAATTCTGCACTTCTCAATGTATAGAATTCACTTCATGGGTTACATTATATCAGATAGATGAGTATTAATTTTACTAGAGAAGGTGAGGGATATATATTCCTTAGTGTACCTCAATAACTTCTTAGATATAAATTTTTTCATAGTGAGATCTAGTTATTATAAGTGATTCATGTCAGACCTTGCATGCTTATAATAACTTTTTATTAGTTTGATAAAGAATGGTATAATGAATATATTTTCATATTCCTACATGATAGCCTTTCTAGAGATGAAAGGGATGTTGACATCAATGTAAATCCTCATTATTCTAGAACTATGAAAAATCTATAATATCTAGTATGATTCATCAAGTATTGGTATAGGAGAAGTCATGATTTAGGAGGGGTGAGCCATGGCATATAGGTCTCATTAGTTAAGGCCACATGATATTAACTACATGACTCAAAATCTCAAGATAGCCACTATGGTTCATTCCTTGAACTGTTTGAGAAAATATTTTATAAGCGAGTGTATTATGGTTTAAATGGGACACATAAGCCTCTAGTACATTTTCCAAAAGTATTAAATGAATCATAGGAAATAATGGAGGATTGAAAACCTTCAGTACATTGACATTGATCTTACTTATGTTCATGGGAAGGGAAATACAATTTTCTATGCTATGAGGAAGTGGTGTTTGATACGGGAATTTGAGGAGGCCAGTTATGAGTGAAATATTATGAACACTCAATCACATATTCATCTGACAGTTCATGGCCATCAAATAATGTGTGTACATGCATCATTATTTGCGACCTCTTCACTTTTGGAGAGATTGAATATGAGGAATTTATCAAATTCAGAGGGCTTGGCCCTATGTGAGATAATATAAGGTTATGAACTAACTAAGGGTCGTACTTTTAATGATGATGAGATCATCCAAATCCACCTATGAGTCTCTGTTCTTATATAAAACCAAAATGAGTTGATACAATAGTTCATGTACTATTTACAGGTTATGCATCCCGATCTTATGAAGATGTACCATGACTTGCATAATCAATACAGGTGGAAGGGAACTAAATGAGATATAGTTTGGTTCATTACATAGTCTGACACATTTCAGTAGGTGAAGGTTGAACACAAAAATATATATAGTATTTTATAGACATTGGAAATTTTTTGGTGGGAATGGGATAACCTCAAAATGGATTTTGTGATAGGACTCCCTAGAACACCTCGGTGTAGGGACTTTGTTTGGGTGATCATAGACATGTTGACAATGGATTCCAATTTTAAAACTATTCAAGAGAATCTTTTAGTGAAGGAGTTTCTCAGGTTCGACATTAATTAAATTATAATCTTATATTTGGTTACATATTTCATCATATCATACTGAGATGATCATTTCATTTCATGGTTCTCTATGGGGTTTTATAGGGAATTGAGTTCTCAGGTATTTCTAAGTACATAATCTCAAACAAAATCTGATGGTCAAAAAAAGATTATGATATAGGTTTTGGAAGACATGTTTTAAGAATGCATCCTAAATTTTGGATGTTAATGGGAGAAACTCTTTCCTCTCACTATGTTCTATTATAATAAAAACTTCTAGGAGACAATATAGAAGTATCATAATGAGTTCTTGTATGGTAAGACACATCATTCACCCCTACTTTAGTTTGAGGTTGGATAGGTAGTTCTTCTTATTCTTTGTCATGTTTAGGAGACATTGGAGTTGGTTTAGTTTATTAAGAATTGTGTGAATAAAGAATAGGCTAAAATGAATTCAGTTTTAATTTTTAGTATCAACCACTAATAATCTATGTGGGGAGTTAGGTTTTCAAACATGTTTTCCCTACATTAGGGCATAGATGGATTCAGACGCAAGGGAACATATCCCCTCCATATGTCAATCCCTTTGATATTCTATTGAGAGTGGGATTATTAGCCAATTGGTTTCGATTACATTAATGATACCGGTCTATGTAAAATGTCTTACACATAAATTAACTTCTTTGATATCATTATGATCCATTATTTTGTTTTCTTCCTATTGAATTTATCTTCAGGATATACATTTATTTGAGGATCATCATATATAAATTTTTTATAGAGGCATTACGATTCATTGAGGATGATTAGTTACTCTTGTATGGGTATTATGGAAGCATGTTTGTATACATGAATTGACATAAGAGAATGAGGATTTTGAATATTCCTACTAGACATAGTTATTCTTATAAAATACTTAACCACCCTTGGAAGAAAAATTCAGGAACGAATTGCTTTATAGGGTGAATATTATAAGAAAACTTCTTTTATGTGAGTTATATAACATATTTATTTCCTATTTAAATCATCAGTTTTAAACTAATATAGATGCTATGTTACTACTGCGGAAAATAGTGTTTCCAAGGCATATACAGAGCCCAGATCCATGCTTTTTGGAAAAAAAAATTGCTCTACTTGGTTTGGAGAAAATTTTAAGCCTAGGTTGAATGGTTTTGGTAATCTGTGCATGAAATTTTTGTACATACCATATATAACATGGTTTTCCTGAACATTGATACTTTAGTCGAATGCCCATACTCAAGATCTATAATTTTTAAAAATTAAAAAACACTTGGTTAGTGAAATATTAAACAATCCAAGCATCATTAATATGTGAGGGAGGTATTGGGGAAGAGAGGGGTGAATGGTTGGTTCTTGATTTCTCCAACCATGCAGTCGAGCTCTGAAACATATTATTTTGAGGGGAAATGACAAATTTTCCCTTACATCATTTATCTTTGAACCCATAGATTTATTCTTCCCTCAGTGGACTAGAGGTCATCTTACTCCCCATTTTAAGAATCCCCTTTCCTAATCTAGGTTTCACTACTATTTCTCATTTAAAATCCATTTCAAACATTTTTTACGTCATTGGATGACTGTCGGTGGGTTATCTATTATTATTATTATACCATTCTTAATTTTATATCAAGGATAATACTTTTTTTTCAGGCTCATATGTCCAAATTTCAAGGCATATGTACATTATTATATTTACTTATGATAAATATTTAATCAGAGGCTAATACTATTTTAGTACTCTTCTATAGGCTTATGGTAGGCTGTCTGTACAATTTTTCTAAATTCATGTGTTCTATTACTAGTTTCTATTATTACACATGTAGAACATTTTAGAGGATGATTCATATATTGGTTAGTGCATAAATTGACTGCTGAAATCTTGTTTGAAACATGTCATGATACCATTCCTCAGGGGTATAGGATGTCAACCTCAACCTAAACCACCCATGTGGGGTCTACATTTTTACCTTGAATTTGACCCCCTTTGGGTGATTAGATAGCTGAGTTTAGGGAATTTTTAATGGTTGTAAGTACATTGTTCACCCTTTTCAATAAAAATTAATTGTATGAAATGGTTAATTCATTATCATATATATTAAAATAAAGGGTTAAGTGAAATGATTAATTATATGTTTGATGAAATGATTATTGATTTTATTTTTACAGTGTTGGTGGTATCGTTGTATGAAACCATCAACCCACTTGGATCCCATGTGTATTTTTAATCATTTTATACATTTTAATTAACTTTATATAAATAATTATACATTTCTACTCATTGGATCTAAAGTCCATGTTAGGATGCCTCGGTCTTTTCTACTTCTTGGATCCTTCTACTAATATTAATTGGAGGCATTTGATATTTCTACTACATAGATCCTTTTTAATTACATTACATGATATGGTAGGAAGACTCAAGTATTTTCACTCTTGGGATCAGACCTGTTAGGATGCCTTTGAAATTTATACTTCTTGGATCCAATTTACCTATGTTTTATAGATCACTAGGATCCCTTGGACATTTCAACTCCATAGTTTAGAATTACATGGATTTATAAAAGGTTTCTAATTCCATGGATCCAAACCATATTAACCTGATACATGATTAATCATTATAGGCCAATGTTGTTATTACTAGTTATAAATATAATATAGCACTTAAGTTTTAGATTCGTGGTCATAGTGAATCTTTATATACATGATATCAAAAATTATAGTATTATTTTTACTTATACACTTATAATATTTGTAAACTGCATCATCTTATATGCATATACTGAACTAGTTATAGACACTATTGGTGGTGGACTACTGAGTGTTATCTCACACCATATTTAAACAATCATTTGTTACTCGATTATGATTCCTAGATACTTGTTGGGATAGGGGAAAGAATCCATTTACTGATGCCTGATTGTCTTTTTCATAGGAGTAGGGGATCACAAGCCCGAGTTATGGATCATGATTCTATCTTGGGATAGTTTATTTTTAGTGTTTATTTACATTGATACAATTATTTCATTAGATTATTGTTACCAATTATTACCAATATATTATATATAATGATATGACTATAATTGTATTTTAAATTGATGGATGAGATTACATCATTATTTAAATAATGGATGTTTATTTTTAAGTTATGTAGTTATTTTATATTGTTTTAGTATATGTATTTTTCATTTTACCATTATGACATAATATAATCATTAGTTTATATTCTCTCCATTGTTCCACCATAAACCCTCACTATTTGTTTGAAGCCTTTTGAATATTGGGAGAAAATATTGAGGCCATGTGTCCAATCATGATTGGTTATTTTTGAGTTAATTGGTTATGGTACATATAATTTAGCACCATCATTTTGTTTTTATTGATATATTACAGCCTAATGAATGTATTATTACATATTATTGAATTTATTTGGGTTTGATGGTCCACACCATGTTTATTTTTTAATTTTCATTTTATTCAAAATATGAAAATATTGTAAGTGTTTTATAGAGCATAACTCCTTTCGTTGAGTATTAAAAATTTTATTAAACAAAATTATTTAATGATTGTTTTCTTTAACCCAATGATTTTAATGAATTGTAATTTTTCTTTCTATCTTGTTAAAATGAATCTTTTTATTGACATCATACTCTTTAATTAATTTCATCTTTTTTATATATATATCAAAGTTGAATATTATTATCTTCCACTTAAAAAGTGATATCCCTATATTCTATACATTTCCCTTTCCCCCAAATGTTTTATTTAAATTTTGAAACCCTATTTATGTGTTATCTCATTTAACATTCACATATCTAATTGAAACTTTTCAAAGGGATGTTTTACTACCTTTTTTACTATATAGGATTTCATCAATTGTATTTCAAAATATTAGATAATATTTCTATCCTTACAAAAAAAATGTATTACCTTCCACCACATAGTAGTTTTAGAAACAATTACATATTTTCAAGGATCTATTATTAGAGTTTATATTTCAAATGGAAATTATTTCAAATATTCCACTTCACAATTTTGAAAATTAATTTTTAATTTTTCTCAAAATCCATCCAATTATGATAATGTTATTTTTTTAAAAATAATTATATGTTATTTATCCTTGTGAAAAAAAATTATTCCAAAAATTTATTTTCTTTGAAAAATCCCCTATAAACTTTCATGGTTTGTCAAATAAATTATCAATATCATTATTTAAAAAATTATAAAAACATCCAGGATATTTATTATTTGGAAATTTATTCTTATAAAACTCCAAGAAATTGTTTTTCATCTATGTCATATCCATTTGATTTATTTAAGTCATGGCTGGGGATATTATTCAAATGATTCCATCCAAATTTTTTCTTTGTATTTGTTATTTAATTTTATCTTATATGAAAGAAATTTTCCATTATATAATTCTTAATTATAAACCAAACTATGTTATATGCATCATAACTTTTTTTTCAATTTATTTCTTCTTTGAACCATCTATATTTCCATAAATTGATTTTAAAATGTTCTATTAAATTACATATGTTGATTTATTAGAGAAATTAATGACATAATTTTATACCCCTTGGTATTTATGGTGTTATTTTGAGGGTTTCTTAGATAGAAATATATTCTATTAATTGACTGAGGAGTTTCAAAAAAAATTATATTTTTTATTTTGATACACATGTTTACTGATTACATAGGAAATTGGATTATTTTTCATTTAACCGTAGGAAATATTTATAGGGTTATGTTAGGATCATGTTATTATATTTATTTAAATAGGGAAATTTATTTATTCTTTTTATGTTTTTCTCAAAATACAAATGTTATTTCTATTCATAAGGAATGTTGATTATGCATTTCATTGATATTAATATTATTCACATAGTGAATGGATTATACTTATTGATGTTATGGGTGGTCATGTGATCATATATTCCCTTGACTCATCCTTTGGTAACATGTGGAAAATCATTTTTCTATTTTTTGTTTTCCTACCAAATAGAAGTGTGATGTATTAGCTGCGTCTTGATGAAAGGATAATGTATTGGTTGCATATTTTTATAAAATAGTAATGAAATGGATGCCTACATGAATTTAATGATCAGGATGTCAAAAACTTATTCCATCCATGACCATGAATTTATTTTTTATAGATGTGTATATTTATACTAATATACATAGATTTATTTCAAGATCATGTGGTCAATTATATGTATTAATATGATTATCATTTATTTCCAACCATATAGTAAATTCCAAGACCACACAATGAAATATTAGGATATAAATTTTCCATTACTATAAATTTGAGATAATACTTATTGTGTTTCCATTTCAATAGGTTAAGGAAACAATTTATTACAAATTATATGACTAGAAGAGTTCCATTTGACGAGAATTTTTTTTTGTAGCTATGGATGGGTTATTATGTATTAAGTGGTTTCTTATATAGTGAAAATAATTTACATTTTATAAGTGATATAATATTTTGTAGTGATATTGTAATTATTGACTATTAAAATGTGGGTTCTTGAATTAATTTTTTTGGTGGTATGTAAAGAATGTATTTATTAATAGAAGAAACTATATGTGTTTTTAGAGGGAATAAAATCCTATATAAAAGGTGGTTTTAGATAATATTAGAGGATAATATGATTAGTAAGCATAATTTTAGGTATTATAAGTCATAGTTTATCATAATTTCAATTTTATAAATAAAAATTTATATTGTTTGAAGTAATATTGAATATTTTATAAATTTTGAGAATATAGAATTTGTGTAAAACCTTTGATAAGACACATGTATAAGTCTATGTATAGGGTAACAACATGAACGTTTCGATATGTAAAGATTTTTTGGTTCTCATATACATTTAATACCTATCTAGATACTTCATGTTAATGGAGGATCTTGAAAATATGTATTTTTTGGTAATAAACCTGAAAATTTTGGATTAGGAATTAACATGATAATTAATAGGTGATTAAAAATTGGCATAACTGCAAACGTAATTTTTCACCCATTAAGGATGTGATATATCTAATAATATTCTCAATAAAATCCACTAAAATGGATTTATTTTTAATTGAATTATTATATGATTTTAGAGAGGACATAACTCAGTATATCCTAGGTTTAAAAAATAATGACATTTGCTAAACCTAGTGTGATTTAGGTTGATCTGATATCCAATATAATGGTTTTAAAAAGTAAGATATTTCTATGTTGAATTATTCATATAATTATATTAAAAAGGTTATCATAATGTATTAATCATTCATTTATCATGATAAAATAATTTTTTTAATGGGAAAATCCCAATAGATCCATGTTAATAGTTGATTCCATACAAAATGTAGATATTATCCAAATGAGAAGCAAAATGGGATAAGATATGGAGTGAGAAATAATATGATTATTCAAAAAAAATATTTTAATAATTATTATTAATAACATTAACATAGTTTTGTTTCCAAACACACTAAATAATAGATGGTTGAAGTTTCATGAATGTCTTGGTGATGTAGATGAAGACTGAAAAAAGATTACATTTCATCCATGTGAAAAAGTTTGTAAGACTTGAAAATGGGAAAGACTCAAAGGAACTAGAAGATGATTAAATTATGGAAAAATATGGTATATGAAATAATATGAAAAAGAATTTGAAGAAATTAGTTATATGATTGAGAGAAAATACACATATCCTAGTTGTACATATGGTATTATAATAGAAATTTTTATGGAATTAATACATGAGTTATGTTTAACTTTTAGATACCATTATTTAAATTTATTAGTTAGTTTTATGTAAAATGATAATGTTTAAATTTATATAATGGAGGATAATGTGAGATAGTGAGAATTTAAATTATATATTTTCCTTCAAAACATAATTTTTCCAATAGCTTTATTCACATGTAGGACCTAACCAAAAGGAATTGTGGAATTTTTTATAACCATAAAGATATAACATTATAATTGGATTTTAAAATTAAATCTAATCAAATTATGAAATATATTCGAAAATGAAAAATTATTGTATCTATTAAAATTATAGAATTAGTAAAAATTTAATTAGTGTATCTCAATAACTAATAAGAGGGTTTATATGCCTTAAAATTTAATATTTATAAATTTTTGAAATTTTCTATTTTATAAAAATATATATATTATGGATAAAATAAAATATTTATATTAATAAAATGTTATCCTCAATTATATTAGTTATTTATATTAAATAATACTAGATCTAGATTATATTTTTAATAAGTTATTTTCCTTTGAAAACAATTTTCACAATTTTTTTATGTTTTTAATAAAATGGTAAATTATATAAATATAAAATTTTAATTTGACCAAATTGAAATCATTTTTGTAGTTATAATAAAATAATAATCTTAGTAATAAAAATATGTTATTTTATTTTGATTTTTTTTGTTGAACGGTGAAAAGATAAATTGTTTCAAAAAAACTATACATTCCATATATTTATCATTAAATAAAGAAGTTGACTAATTTTTTAAATCCTTTTGATTGGTCAAGTTTGTATTTAAAATATAATTATATTATTATTTTTTCAAAAATACAATGTTGAATTTATATTACCTATGATTAACAATTTAAGGTGTAAAGTAATATTTTTGAACAAAAACTCTATTGGTATTTAATATTTTAATTAATTATATTGTGGAAATTATTTTCTAGATTTTAATATAAAAAATGGAAAATATATTTTCTCATAATAAAATAATTTTTATTATTAAAATAAAACACACTGATAATTTTTTTATAGATATAAATTTCAATCTTAGAAGTAACTATTTTCTATAAATGGGGTTTTACAATTGACATGCACTAATTATTCAAATTTATATTATTTCACATATATATTTAATGTGAAAAAATATATATGAATTTCAAATCATTAGATCCATATTATCTAGTAATATCTATCTAATTTTTATTAATTAATATCAAATTAATATTGTAAAAACTTGTTTCTATGATGAAACTCAAAATTGTAAAAGTAAAAATTATAAGTGGAAAAAAAACATGTGAAAACAGTGTGAAAATGAATTTTTTGAGATATTATTTACCATATATCATCTCATAGACCATTATTGGCCATTTTGGAGTCTTCATAAAATTATAAAATTTTGTTTTTTTATTAGGTTTAATTATTTACAAAAATTTCTTCTCACAACAAAAAAAGGGTCCCCTCTCCACTCCTTCAAGATCACTAAAATCATTATTTCTTCACTTAAACCAATGACAATTTTCTTTCTCCTTTGATATAGTTTCTTATCCTTGAGCCTATGGTCGTAGTTGATTATACTAAGTCCATTTTTTCTAATGAGTCTTCTAATGGAATACCCATATACTCAACATGAGTACCCATGATTTTTATTCCAATCACTTTACTTTGTAAAAAAATATATATTTAGATCCTTTGATTTATGGGTGATAACCACAGTTCCATTCTTCACTTTTTTTGGGAAAATTAGTAACTTAATAATAAACCCATTATTATAAACAATGTTTTGGGATTGATTATTGTATATAAATTTGTTTCATTTATTGATTGAGGAGCCATTATAAATAAGTATATTTGATATTTCTTTATAGATATTTACTTTATAGATATGAATTTTTTTACGTATTATTTAACTATCTACCTTAATTCTCAATATGATATATTATAATGATAACCATTTTATTAACATATGGAAAAATATTTACCTTCTATATGTATGTATCTCAATATAGATGCCTATTTCTTCCAAAGGTGTGATGAATATGCATTGTATGATATTAACATAATTCATACATTAAATCAATTGTACATAAATAAATAATATATGGAACCCATTATTTTATAGTCCATTGATTCATTGGATGGTGTCATGAAATGAAATGTTTAGGTATTTTGTGTCTATGAACCAAATATAGAAATGATATCTTGGTTGAGACCATGATGAAAATAATGATGTCTTTGTTGCATCCATGAAGGGAAGAAAATTTCATGATTGATAAAATGACATTAATTATCAAGTTGTTTGAAATTACACATTCCAACCCCATTTATTCAATTATTATTGTCCATATGTTCATTTATATTGTTAAAAATGCATTCATTTTCATTCTCATGTGTTCAGTTTTAAAATATTATATTATTATAATCAATTTTCGTCCATGTTATTCATTCTATGTTCATGACTTGATCGCATAAAATATATAATTCTCATTATTTAGAATATGAGATTAAAATTATTATATTTCTATTTCTTTTAATTATGATATATATAAATAAATGTTTTTCATCTATAAGTGTTGGAAGTATAGATAATTTCATATAATACTTTTAAAACTTATTATAGTTTAATTATTTTCTTATATAGTGGAAAATGATGAATTTAGAAGGAAGACCTAAGACATAATAGATAAATGTTTTCCTTTCTCTCAAAAAAAGTAAACCAAATTTTCTTTGAATGGAAGTGAATCAATATTTGTTATATATATTATAATTATTTATAGTTAAAATAGGTCTTCTTTTATTTACTTCAAAAAAGATATTTAATGAATGTTCTTATTCCAAATATATTTTGAGAGTGTGGGTCTGAGGATTCATAGTAAAAAAATACCCAATGATAAATCCATGGAGGTAGAGGAACCTTCATGCCCACTGGTTTTCTGATGGTATTTATCCTGGATATTCTTAAGGACCACCGAACCTAGAATAAGTATATTGGGTAAAGAATGGTCATTTAATTTCTATGAAATATGAGAACATTTATAATTACCCGAAGAACATAATTAAAAACCACATTATGTTCTCCAATGTTACCAAAATTGAGTTAAATAAATCTAAATGGATTTATCCAGACTTCTATGAACAATTCATGCTATATTCAAAGGATAATTGAAGTTTCATGGGTATTATTTATAAAAACATTAAATGAATCATTGGGTATGATTCGTAGTGACACATTGATACTTGTTCCCCTAACTACACACGATAGGTTTTAGATAATGGTGATTGAATAAGGTATATATTTGAGAGATAATGCCTTCAATATTAGTTGTTATCTATATTAATAAAAAGGGGAATAGAATTGTAATTAAAGAAAGGAAATAGTCACAATAATATGTCAATAGATTAGCATAATCACATACTAAATAAAAATGAAAATATAATTACCATATATCCATGATAAAATTTTACCCACACATGGTGGATAAATTTATAAAATACACAAAGGAACAAAAAAATACAAGTGGAACAATAAAAAATGAATCCATTGTATATTTTCATGATCAATTATATGATTGTGTATGACATGAGTAATAAAATCCAATATAATGCAACCATAATTTCTTTAGCATATGTTTAGTAATATATGAGAGTGTATGAAATAATATACAATATTAAACAAATGAATATATATATATATATATTGAGTGATCATGTGTCAATAAGTTTATTTTGTACCTCGATTATACCAATATCAACTCTATTCAAGTTAAAGTTTCACCCATCCAAGAAATATCCTATAACAATATTGGTATTATATACATTGTGGTACAAACCACATAATGTAACAAATTGTGTCCTATAAAACAACCTAATACTCATTGTTGGTCACTCATCAAATCACATACCATTTTATAGAACAAAACATCTCACTAAAGATATGTAAGAAATCATTTTATATATCATCTCCCATACCAAACCCTATGACTTAGTTGTTGTCCCACATCATTACCTCATCTCCATCCCTCTCACATAAGGCGAACTCTACACCCACAATACAATTATATTATAAGCCAAGACACTATATTCGCAATCATTACATCTCTAAAAAGTAAAAAATCCCAACATGTGGTATTACAAGAAACATGGACAATATTGAACCATAAAATACCATGGGATAACCACTAAAAGCATGAAATTTCCATAACTCAAGGATTCTTTAAGAATATCTCGTATATGTCCCCCAAAATCACCCAAAGTGTCTTCTCACATAAACCAAATTTTATTAATAACCACATTAAAAATTGAATGAGTCCATCAACCAATCCTATATTACACTCCACAAGGTCCTAGATACATAAATAATCTTAAAAACAAACATTATTCTTAATATACCCAATTTCGAACTCAACCTTGAATCCATGGAAGTAGGCAAGGTTTCACCATTGTCAATCCATTTAATGCATAAGTACCCCCTAAGGGTTCAATCTAAACCATTCAAAACAACTTGAACTCTTTGAAGCTAAATATATAATTTTTTAGTACAACATAAGAATACGGAAAACAGAGTGGATATAATAATATATCAACACCATACCAAGTTATGAACATCATTTTTTAGGTATAAGAGCTCACAATCAACAAGACATGATAAATAATTCATGAC
The DNA here is from genome assembly GCA_963277665.1 of Viscum album. Lineage (NCBI taxonomy): Eukaryota > Viridiplantae > Streptophyta > Magnoliopsida > Santalales > Viscaceae > Viscum > Viscum album. The sequence goes on from OY728165.1 coordinate 683,169,580, forward strand.
CAGACCACCAAATACTTGAAATTATAAAAAACCCCATTAATTATGATTTTTAGATATAAAACCAAGGAATAGTGAGAGAGGGGAATAGGTAGGGAATGTGTTGGATTAGAATAACACGTATAGTTCCACGACAATGAATAAAATACATCATATGAGTAACACGATGATGTCTAGAAGTTTTTTGGAATCCAATAAGGAAATAAAAATCAATCCTTGTTTGAGTTGGAGTTAATGAAGGATTAGTGGGAATGAAAAGGTAGTCCTAGGTAATGTTATGGGGATACCCTTAAACAAAAAACACTAGGGATACTGAGTACCAATCACACTATGAATGGGTACCCAATTTATAAATCAGGTACCAAACATAGCTCCATAGATTTTCCAATGTTGCTATAACTCTAATTGGTCTACTTAACATCACACATGGTACATATTTCCACATAACCATGTATATTGTACCTTAAACATGCATATTATAGTATGGGTAATTTCATATAATAAATTATAAAATTCTAAAAATTATCAATGAATACATAATTGAATTTTTAGAGTCATAAAATCTCTACTGTGGTCTTTTTATTCATAAAATAATCTCAAGGTATTATCTTAAATATGTCTTTATAATGTGACCACACACATGATTCCAACATTTACTTATCATTTTAGATATTTTTTCTAAGAAAAAAATAGAAAAGAGGTAGTATATCCAACACCATATCCTTATCATTACATTATATCATATTCATTTAAATATTGATCATGTTAACTAGTTAATTATCATACAACAAAATGCATGACAAAAAAAACATGTAAGGGATTCCATTAAATCATGGATGAAGAGACAACTAATATGAAAAAACCCTAATACCCTCCAATATCTAAAATGAATAAAAAATAAAAGTGTGATATTCTATTTCTTCTTCATACATTGATTCCTTAGACAAGGTAACACATGTAAGAAGCCATAACCACTTATGATGAAATCCAAGAGTCACCCCCGATTGAAGAAAAATATACTCTACCTACTCAAAGTAGTGACTCAAGGATGTGGCCCTAAGTGAAGTGGTGAGAATGACTGATGGTGAATATTTTTCTTCTATTCCTTAAAAGATAATACCCCGTAAGAACTACTCTCAGAGCCCTAGGAACATTTCTACTAGACCATCTTTAAAGATGTCAAGAAAGGTTGAAACAAATTACATGAATACATTTAATTCAGAAATGTCTCAATCTCAGTTGGAAGCTGGAGACTCTGATTATCGGAATGAAATGTCATATTATGATTTCTAGTTTTAAGGAATGAGGGAAATTATGGTTTTTCAACCCCATTCGCCGTTTCTATGTAAATTCTTTCACTCTTTTAATAAATGTTCTGAAGCTCCACTTCTGACTAGACCACTTTTAAAAAAAATCATAACCAACTACACTCAATTGATTCTATCTCATTCCATGATCAACCAAATCAATACTAGATTCATTATAAAACCCATATTTTCACTAATTTTTCCCATAAATTCACGTAATATATCTACCCCCACTATTTAATTTAACGGTAAATATCACAATGTTAGGTTTTTATAATTTTTTGAATAATTCTATAAATGGGTTAATATTTTTAGTTTAAATTAATCTTAATTCAAATCTAGAATTTATTTCCAAATCATTTTTTTTTCATTTTGGTTTAACCTAAAAATGGATTTTTTGAAACATGAGGGAAACAAAACCAAGTGTTTAATGGTATCTAAGTTGTGTTGTGTGAAGGTGAGTAATGTAGTTTTCTAAATTCAAATATTCTAAGCTATATTACGGTAGAAAAGGAATCCAAATAGCTACTTAAGGGTGAATTGATATACCATTATCTAAATAAAGGTATGAATATTATGTAATAAATGTAATATGAGATCCATAATAGTAAGAATCATGAGGATTCCACAATATAAGGGTGAAATAAATTGTGTTCAAAGTGGAAAAATAATTTCATAACATTGATTTGAGCAGGAATTTAACTATATAAAACAACATATGAAAATCTGGAGTACAAAATCAGCATGGATAAGGAACATTAGTATTAAAATATTTCAAATCACATGTAGTAGGTTCTATAAGAAAAATTTTCAATATAATTTCCCTGCATCATTGGCAAGGTTGTGGTCTCGGGTAATCATCAAAATAGATTCTCCTTTTTCACTTTAGTATAGTGTTAATTTAATATACTTCATGAGTTATCATATAACTCTATCTTGATCCAAGAACACACTACAATTTAAAATTAATGTTCCAAATGAAATTGATATGGGGGGTTATAAAGTTATAAAAAAAATTCAAGTGTATTTTTCTTGTAAACAGTATATTAAAACCATGAATGCATCTTATTATCATGAATCCACCATTTCCACTACTTCAATATACAAGATTACACATTTTGTTTTGTATGAGATGTAATATATTCCATGATATATAACTCAACATCCAATACTATTCATTCCAAAAAATATAACCAATACTATTTTTTTAAATCAATATCACTTCGGCTATTAAAAAACCATATTTCCTCTCATTAAAGGGGAATAAGAAAATTACATAATTTTTTTCTGTTGTAACTATAGGTTTTTTATAATAAACTCTATTTTATTTTATATATTTATATTATTTATCATATATGTTTTCTTTTTTTTTGAGTGATTAAAATATCAATGAAAAGGGAGAACATATCATACTATTGTATAAGAGAAGTAATAGTCTTTAATGAGTTATTTTCTATAAATTATTTTTTATTATTATATATTGGTAATTTGGTGATATTAAAATATATTTGTGTGTGTGGTAACCCACTTATCTTTTATTTCCATCTTCTTCATTTTAAAATATTCATTCCAATTGATATTTATTTCTTTAATAAATTAGTGTTTAGAATATATGTTTATGTAGAAGCGTAATAGCATTCATGTAGGGTTCTCGATGTAGGATAATTAAAAATACATAATAGTGGGTTTGGTGTGACATGTCACATTGAATAAAATATTTAGATTATATTTTTTATAATAATTATTTCATTACTATAATCTCATAAAATAAATAGTATGCGTATGTTATCAGTCATGTGTCTTTTCTTTTTTCCTTAAGTCTTTATTTTTAATTTTTATACACCATGTGCATTTTATAAGACACAATAATATTACTAAATTTATCCAGTCATATTTAAGTGAGATTATAATTATGATAGTAAAAGAATAGTTTTCTGAGTCACCTCCATGTGATATTGATCCTATGGTGTAACGTATGAATCATTGATAGTAATATATGAAACGTTTGACTATGTATCTACTAAAAATACGTGCATATAACTCACTTACCTATAATAATCATAATGGTGAGTAAAAAACTCTACCATATAAATAATATATGGAAACCATTTAGATATAATAATAAAAAAAATTGAACACTTTTCAACATCTTGGTGATTATCCCACACTGTTTCGGAATCAATAACACACTCCTTAGGCCAATCTTTGAGTATCTAGATCATCCTATAAGAATACCCATTTTTCTTCAGGTGGTACACTTTACTCAATATAAACTAAGATTACATTTACTTAAAGATTATTTCAAGAATAATGATGTGAAATAAGAATATAGATACGGTATTATTCCGATTACAACAATTTATATCTATGGTATCTCCTAAAATCAATGAATTCCATTCTTATTTAATGATTCACATTGTATATAGTTTAATAAGTTTTAGTGCTTCATCACTTGGCCCACTACAACCCATAATACTACATGACACTATGGGGGTCTTGGGTTGTCCCATGATGATTTCCCTGGTCACTATTTACCAAATCCACTCTTGCAATATAATTTGTTGAAGGAATCCACATTCCCATTAATGATCTTCCATTATCCTATAAAAGAAGTATCAATAAGATTTATATCGCAAAAAATACATACATATAATTTACCCCATGAAACAATGACTTAAATAAAATAATATATCTTTCAACCGAGGATGATCTACTTAATTTTATTCATTATTTTCCCTTAAAAACTAATCTCTCATAAAATGAAGAAATACACCAAATGAGGGATTTAAATAACCTCATCCCCATCTTCAAACTATCATGGGACCAGACCACATCTTATGAACCATTCCCACATCACATTAGAATCTAAATCATTTTCTTGGATATACATTACCCAATTCCATAGAAAAGGGTTAATGATCATAGGTGAATGGTTCATAACCTATTGACCCTCTAATACATCAATATCAAAATTACAAATCAAGCTCATCAGAATACATTCCTCACTATATGTATAAAATACTAACTTATAAATATGTACACATAAGGAATTGGTTATGATGTTCCCTTCCTTTGGAAATATACTATCACATAATCGATGGAATATATGTACTCATCCCACAACCCATGTCATAGGTTCAAGTAACACTGGGAAAATTCAGACAATTATTTCATATATCCCCTGTAAATGAAAAATATCTCCTAAAATATATAATTTCAAAAACAATTATAGTGTATATCAAGACAACTATATCCATGTAATGCCAATGTTATTTTTACTCATGGCATCATAGTTGGAGAGGCCTGTAAATAACTACATGATCTACGTATGACAAAAACATCAAGAATAACCCCTGACAAATCATAATAGATATTATAAGTATTCCCTATATCATGTTGAATCATAATTATATCATAAGTTATCCTAAAATTAGATTCATGAAAATCACCTTTATATTTATTAGAATAATTATTTTCCCCCTTTTAGGGTTATTCAATTAATTATTTCTATAAACTAATACGAGTTATAAATGAACTACCAATAATACACTATGTATTCAATTAAAATCACCAAATCAAACTACTATAATAATTTTTACTTTTATAAACACTTACATAACCATGGTTTTAGAAAACCATGGGTGTAGAATCAAAATAATAATGGATTACAAAAGTAGTTGCTACCAATTAAAAAATGAGATCATATACCATTGGTTTAAAAAAATTAATTTGTTTAAAAAACCATTGTTTTATGGTAGGCAATAAAAATACATTTTTTCAAACAATTTGGTATGAATTTTTACAAAATGAGGCATGAAATCACCCTTACACACAAGATACCAAAATCGCCCTTTATTTTTCATTACCTTACCTCAATTATCTATATAGATATTACACAATTCATTTATTTCTTATTTTGATTTTTCTTCAATATAAAATCATTAATTTTTGTTTCAATAATCTATTCTAGGAGGAACCATACTCATTTTTATCTATGACTCAAACAACCAATGAGATCTATGTTGGTTATTAAATATCCTAATTCATTTAATTTTGTTTCATTTAGATTATATTTTTAATATTATTTCATAAAATCTGATGATATTTTATGTATTTTTACTATATTTAGTTATTTTAACATCCCACCCCTCCTTAATGGATTGAGATGAGGTGGAGGTGTTACTGTCCATAAGAGACATACATAGGACGCCAAAGGCTGAAAATAAATTTTATGGGATGCAAGAGAAATTTTGGGACAATTTTCAAATTTATGATAAGACAACCAATGAAAAAGAAAAGAAAAAATACAATATTATATATGATTTACACGTACAAAATATAACTCAAAATAATATCATATATTTATCTATAAATAATGTAAAATTAAAAAAATGTAATGAATATAAATGTGAAAAGGGACTCGATGATCAAAGAAATCCATAATAATTGATCCCAAGAAACACCCAGCCAATATCCTTTCTCCAAATCTAATATCTTTTCCCATAATATAAATAATAATATCTAAATAACATAGATACATTTCATTTTACCTATTTCATGGTAGATGAGTCTGAAACACACAACAGTTCCCATGTAGGAGTGAGTATAAAATAATTATGATTTCCCAATGTGCATCCCAATATATTCCACTTGGAAACAACTTGTTATAACATTTATGGAATACATTTTTTAAGATATGAATAAGTTTATATAAAAACCAAAAGTAGTTCCTTGGAAACCAATAACTAAAATCTCAAAACTATAAATTTAAATTACAAATACCCATAACCATGTTTCCACAAACACTGATTCATTCCTAGGTGATAGTTCTATACTCATCAGATATTTATTTTGATCCACCGTGTCATTATAATGTGAAAAATATTTGGTTTCTCAATGTAACACACCACATCTATAAGGTCATGTATATTTTTACACTCACACCAACAATGTATTCCAAATACCTTGATAAACCATATCAAATTAAACTATTTTTCCCGCAATTAATATTAATATTTATTTTCCATGTGTCAAAACAAAACCATAATTTTAAAATAATTATTTTAAAATTATCATCAATGAGGTTTTTATAAGAACAAAAAAAATTAAAAAATTTATTTCTATAAACCAAAAGTGTTTTACTCAGGAATAACAAAATAATTTCACAACCATTTCCAAAAAATATTTCGATGAAATAAAGTTGTTCATGTTATAAGTCATTCGAAGGTGAGAGAAAATCCCCTACCTCTCCGCGGTTTGTGAAAATAATGAATGACAAAAAATTCTCTAGACCCGAGCATGGATCTCTTTTACATTTAATATAGACCACAAAAACACATTTATTCAACTAATAGTCTACTATGTATTGATTGGAACATCATTCAAGAATAGGGAGAAAAAGGAATTCAGGATCATAAGAGAATATGTGTTTCAATGGTGTCTCAGAACATAATTATTTTTAGATCAACAACAATATGTGTTCTAATTATATAACACATAGTAAAGAAACATGGGATTAAAAACTATCTACAAATAACATAGTGATACTATCTATGAATAACCACTCACATGGTTATATCATACAATAATAAACATTGTTCATCGACCATTGATTTTATCTATTTTTGATGTTTCATTGTTCCCTATGGGTAATCACTTGGTTTTAACAAACTGTGCACCAAACATGATCTAACACAGTGAATCCAAAATTATGTTTCATGATTTCATAGAGTTGTTTCGTGGTTTCTACTAACATTTCATAGATAGTTCACCTCTATAAATTCCTTATAAATATGCCAAACCCCTTCATAAATTAATTAAACTCAAAAAATAATATAAAAAATGATTGTACATAAATATAAAGATAAGTACCTATAACTAGGGGTGATATATTCTGCCAATAATTTTTCATTCTATTTTTAGTATGTATAAAAATATTTTTTTTTCATTGTAGAGTTGGACCATTATTCTAACATTTATTTTTCTCACTCACATTATTCTTCACCAATCTTGCCATGTTTCCCTAAAACCCATAATATACCAATGATTATCCAATGAAATATCTTATCATTATTATCCATAATGAGTACTGTAAAATTTATCAATGTATCATCTAGATATATGTTAACTTGATTTCATTGAATCAAAATGTTATGGTCATGTAGATATTTTTTCAATTTAGATACATGAAATTCATTATGGATTGAAATTAACATTGATTGGAAAGATAACTGATATTCCACCGAAAAAATTCATGCAAGTATCTCAAATGGGAGAATATACCATTGGGAAAACATTATTTTCTTACAAAAAATGATGCTCTCTATGTCTCAAAGAGATTATCAAAAAGACCTTGTCACCCACCCAAAAAAACAATTGTCAAAGATGATCTTAATAATATTTCTGATGACCATGGATGATCTCCAACCTCTTTCAGGTCAACTATATCTTATATGTTTTCTCTTTCACTAGGACTGGTCCAATTAATTGTGTATCACATGATTTCACCAAAACATATTGGATAATGACAAGAAATACAATATACATCTTCAACAAAATCATTTTTTATCATTTTCTAAAAGATGTTATAGTATGAGAACACAGATAAAGTTATATGCTCCTCCCAAGATCTACCAAAATATATAATAAAATCCATAATAATGACATCCAAAATATGTACAATCCATTAATATTTCAAATCAAATTGAGGATGATAATTCATTCTCATGGTTAACTTGGTTCCAAGGAAATTCTATACATTTACTTCTACAAAAAAGATGTATATATAGTATCTTGGTAAGATAATATTGAGACTGGAGCATCCTACATATTTACAATTTCCACAGTGTCGATTCTAAATAGATCATCCATTATATTAGATTCATTAATATTGTTTAATTGAGATGAATTTGTGAGATGATCTACAATCACACATATTTTATCATTTTTAATAACCATCCATGGTGAAATTATGAAAAAATCCACAGTTATCTTATCCCAAATCCACATCTGAATCGATAAAGACTATGATATACCCACTGGTAGTTGATGCTCTACCTTAACTAGCTGAAAGTTTAGGAATCTCAATTCATATAACTCTACCACTACATCCATTACAAAGAACTGAAACTATAATTTCAATGAATTATATATTTCATTAATTATAGGATGTGAAACTAGTATTGAATATTGTTTGGAATAAAGAATCAAGTCCTAGTAGGAAAAAAGCACCATGGTCAAATATACAAAACATAATAGTGAACTCTAATTTAGAATCCAACAATCAATTATGTCCCCACTATTGATTTTTTAAATAAATTTTAGATAATGTGGAATAAATATTTGATTAACTCTTTCTATCTCAACCAAATTAGGAATAATTGAAATCGAAACAAAACCTACAACATTACCTTTTTATTTATAATCTAGATACATAACAGCTAGGAATGAAATGATATTCCTTTGAATTTATTCATCTATATAAAATTGAGTATATGACATCATTTTTAACAAATATTCAATTTAACTTTCATTATTCTAATTATACTTCAGGTAAAAGTCATGCATTTTAAAATATTCCACAATTTATCATTATCTCAGACTCAATCCACATTTTAAGAAATTATGTTTCAATATATAATAATATTAAAAAAACATATATTGATCATCAAAAAAATATTGTGTCATTTCTTTCAATGTATGAACCACTACAACTAACTCCAAATCAAAAGATGTAATTTTTCATCACACACATGTAACTTGCATTGGACACAATAAACAACATTATCACCCTATATGGAACACAACAAAAAACATATCCAAATTCATCATAAGATACTACTCATTCATATTCGGAATCTCAAAACATTTTGATTGGTGATAATTTAATTCTATTTGTTTTATTGAAAGGATTACTATAATGCATTATTTTATTGGAATTTGATACCATTAATTATTATATCTATCACTAGTGAGTCCAATCATGAAAAATAATAAACAATTAATCTATTGTATCTTACTAATCCAAGGAAACCTCATATCTGAAAGGAATTTTTTAGTGGTTTCCCAGAGGAAATAGATTCTATCATTTCAGGGCCTATAAACACGTCGTTTTCCTTAATAAAATATCCAACAAAATATATCTCTTATATCCATATTAATGATTTGATAACATGTCACAATGGTGATGATATCGCAATATCACCAAACTATATTTTCATGTTTTTATCATGATCCACTTTTTTCGTAGAATTATCTATCATATCATAGAAAACATCAACATAAGATAATTAATATTCCTATGAAATATATGATTCCTCAATTCCATGAATTTAACTGGGGAATTCATAATACTAAAATTCATAATGAAATATTCATAATTACAATATCATCTTATAAAAAATATCTATAGAATATTCTCCTTAAAAAACATAATTGGTGATATCCCAAATATAAATATAATTTATTGGACCATGAGTGTCCCTTAAATTTATCCAAAAGGTAAAAAAAATTCTAAGGTGGACACCAATTAATTACCAAAACTTGGTTATGATTATGATTTGACACACCTTTTGTTAGTGTTCCATCCAAATTTTCACCAAAAATAACGAGTGCTTCCCATTGACATTTTCTCAGCCAGAAAACCCCTTTAATTTTTAATTCCTACAAATAAATAATTAATTCCCAAAATTATATTGGTCCCATTCTATAAAATGGATGTTATATTAGAATGATCCCTAATAGTAGATAACCATAAACTCCATATCTCCATTATTGAGGAAACCCTAAGAATTTACTAGCAATCATGTCTTGAAATTAATAAATAATGTTAGGATATTCTCTATTTTTGATCCCATCCATATATTTCAACCACATCACTTCGAAATCACAAAACATAGTTCCAACCAAAAATTTCAAAAGACATTATCTATTGTATTTTTCATCATTCTCTCCTCTAAATAGATACCTAACTCCATCAATAGGTAGAAAACTAAGGTTTCCAAAATAAAAAAGAATGTGGTTCTTGAAAGGCCTCAACTAAACCATATGAAAAATCATGACATTACAATACAACTCATTCATATAGATATTAAAAAGAAACTCGACCACATGATATCTATAGATAAATATTTACAAAAAAGGTTTAATATTCTATTTCTCTCGGAGTATTTTGAATTTGGAAAACAGAACCCACCATCTAAACATGAAATGCTATACGATGAAAAAAAAAATTAAATTATCAAGTGGGAATTGCCTGTATCAAAATAATATTGTATAAGTGTAGTATTCAAATGATTCTTACCTCTCACCAATAGAGAACCTGATAATTTTCCTTGATCACTTGATCAGATAAATAAAATTTTGTACCTAATATGATTTTCTCATTGTAAACATGTTTATATTGCATTGTTTAATGATTAATGTGGTTCAAAAAATCTCTCTGGCTCAAATTATTCTAAATAATATAATTAATCTACTACAATAATCCTTTAAAAGAATAAAATGTCTGAGAATTAAGAGATGTGTATCTAGAATCTAACCTGGTACAACTCCGATAACAAGGATGAATATTTATAATACAATTAAAATTGTGTCCTGGTTTAGGTGGTGTTATATAATATCACTTGATATGCTCAAAAGATATACATTGAAAAAACCTTGACATACTTTTTGGTTAATAAGGAAAAATTTCTGATGTTGTAATCTTATTATTTGGTATACCACCATTCTAGAATTAGGTTTCCCTATTCCATGTATTCCTAGTGTTGGAGTTCCAACGTATTATATTAAGAATAAACATTCCCCCTACAACCATTTTTCTGGAGATTCTCTTTTATTCTAAAATATCACTATTAACCATTTCAGTATAGTCTATAATATAGAGAACAATATTTTTTTAGTGAATATCCAATCATAACCTTAAATAAAAAATTCATTCTTTTAGGAATGAACTTGAAAAAACATAGAAGTAAATGAGGAATATATTTATAAATTTAGAATCTTAATTTTATAAAAATGGATTCTCTTATTTATGGATGAAGAAATTTTTTTTCTTTGAATGCTAAATAGTGAAATGGGTAGACTGGTTTATGACACAATTATTCAAGTTCTTCCCTTGTAATGAGTTGGAAACATTTAGTCTCAACAATTAATTAACACCATCGGTGTACAGAATATTCAGGAATATATGTTTCTAACATTAACTTCAAATAACATGTTTTCCTAAATAAATCGATGATTTGATTCATCCTATTCAACAAAAATTCAATATTTTCACGTATAGAATCCCCTAAAGGGTGAGTGGGTTGTAATTTTGGAATTAAAATTAATTTTCCCTTTTATAAGGCTCATCATTCCTATAACCCCAATACATGACCAAAAAATCATGGATGATACTATGAACCAACCCTTAGTTCACTTGTCGCTCAAGTGAACCCTCATTCTCTTCGTCCACTTCAGGTTGATTCGTATATTGTCTACCTAATTTCATTCGCTATAAATATAACAAAATCCATTTTGACTCACTCATTTTCAACCGAAGGCTTCCAAATTCCAAATTTCCATATCAACACATATTAAAACATGATTATCAAAAATCAAACTATTATCATAATATTAATCATTTTTAAAATAATAAAACCATGAGTTTTAGAATCAATCAATTTGAACTATCTTAAAAAATATACAATTTTTAACAATTTTATAATCCATAAAACTCAAATGAAAAATGAAATCCATATGTGATGTTTTAATGTAAATACATAGAATGAAATTATCATTGACAAACCCATGATAATGAGGTGACAACTCACCTAGAAGTGTCTTAAAACACATTTGTACACAAACTTATTTGTACCATAAATGTAAATATAAAAGGATTAAAGACTCCTATTTATGCTATATATTTTAAGTTTCAATTATCCTTTCTCCTCGATACCATCCAAATGATAGACTTATACCAATTATAATTACATGGACCAAATAAGATGAAAATATTTTTCTCAAAAGGGATATAGACTGACCAGGAATGATACCATTTCTGACACATCACCTATCTTCATTGGCATGAGAAGAGGTGGTGGTGTTATTGGAATTAGGATACATTCCTAGTATTCCAATGGAAAGAAATAAATGTGATGTTCTTAAAAACCCATTAGGAGATTTTTTTATGATTAAATATAAAATAAAAAGACAAAGTATATAATAAAAATAATGCTCTATTTGATTTAAGAGTAAGAAATTTAACTCGAAAGTATATCCAAACAGTTATTAATATCATAGTAAAATAAAAACTAATATACAATAAATAGGAAAGTGAAACTAGTATCCATGATAGAATAAATCTAGAATAGATAACCTCATGAAACATCTGAAAATTACCCATGCTCTAACTTCCCTAGCTACACCCATTTTATCAAAAATCATTAGTAATGAACTAAGATTCCTTCAAATTACATGTGTCTTGATAGATGACATGTACAAAGGCACAATAGTGACCAAACAGGGTGTATGTATAAACTAAATATGATTTCCAAAAAGACTGCCCAACTCATTACACTAGGTCAAAACATGTTATTAAATATATATAAAATATCATTAAATAGTAAAAAATTTATATCAAAATGAAAATAAATTCCATGGAAAACAAAAAATAAGTCACCAAAAAAAAATTCCCATAATTTGCAGTACACATTAACATGCCTCCACACACACCCATGCGTGTCTAGGTGATAGATCAATACTCTGGAAAAGTCTCTCATTAATCTACTACTTCATTTAAAGGTTTTCAATACTATGTGGTCCAATGTTACACACAACTTCTATAGAGTATTTCTTATGATTCCTCTCACACCAACCATGTGTGAGAAATACCATGCCAATACATTTCAAATAAAATCATCATTTAATGAATTTCAACAACTATTTTCCATGTGTCAAATCAAAACTATAATTTTAAAATCCCCATTTCAAAATTATCACAAAAGATAATTTTTAAGGAACTATAAAATACGAATATATAAAAAACATGAACAAAAATAGTTTTAATCAAGAATAAATTAATTATTTCACAACAATTTATTTACATTGATTATAGAAGGAAACTATTCCATAATCTACTAAGTCAATAAGCGGTGATAGAGAAGCCATATACCCCCTAAAGGTTAGACAACATGACAAATGACACTATAATTCCCTAGACCTATGATTGGATATCATTTTTTGAAGAATGTTGACCGAGAAACCAATTTTATTTTCTAAATAATTAACTCTAGATCAAAATAAAAATCATATGAAGACTATTAAGAATAATGAATTTGGGATATTAAGAAAATATTGGATTAAATGGGATCTTTGAACATAAATAAAATTATATCCAAAAAATAGGGGATCAAATTGTATGTCCTATAGTTAGGCCATACAGTTCAGAAAACCATGAACCAACCCTTAGGTGACACTATCTCAAGAGAAGTCCTCAGATGGTTTCACGGTATTGTTTCCAAAACCATTAAACAACTTTACTTTTCCATATTTTTCATGTTTCATGGTTTCTCTAGGCACTCGCATAGATTAGACAAACTATGCTCCAACTATGGGCCTAACTAGTGACTCCCAAAACATGTTTCATAGTTTTTCAAAGGCATTTCTGGGTTTTTACTAATCATTCACAAGCTATGAACATTTATAAATTCCTATATAACATGGAAAAACCAATTGTAACCTCTAGAAATTCAATCCAAGAATTATATAAACTCTACGTACATGAGGAAAGTGTCGTGTACCTAAAATTATTAGTGTTGTAGTTACTCATCTTCTTTACATAAATACAATATATAGTTAATTTATGTATAATATTTATAATGGGATTTGTAATTAATCATTTTGGAAATTTTTTTTTTATATGTGTTTAGGGGATTTGAAAGTATTCATTAAATAGTTTAATTTTAATTAATGAATTTTATATTTTTGTTATAACTAATTTCAATATTCTGATCTATGAAATGATTGAATATCCTTGTTTCTAATAAATAGGTTTCCTTTAATAGTCACTAATTTTATCTACATAATCTAATATTATGTATTACATTTTCCAAATTCAATAGTTTATACATTGTTTGGGCTATTAGTAGTATACATCAATTAAAATATATATCATTTCATATGTTCTCTTTTGATATAACCATGCATTATTTGATGAAATTAAAAATGAAATTGGTAATCATATAAATTTATTGAATTTTATCTCTAGAAATATGATATTTAATTATATCATTATGGGGTTATGACTTTTCTTCAAATAAAAAATATTATTATCGAAGATATCATTTTTCATTTTCTGTTAGAAGATATTCTTATGTAAAAATGTTCTACATAAAAATAAAATTATATTTAGATGTATAATTATTCTATAATTCTTATTACATTTTTTATGAGTATGTTATGATTTCTGTTATTTATGTTGTTTTTATTTTAGTTCCAGTTTTCAATGTTGAAAATAATGAATAGTTTTTTTAAACAATTATCAATAATATGTTAATCTATAAAATTCAATATATATCCATTAAAAATTATTTTAAATTTCTTATTGGCTTTATAATAATTTCTATGTGAATTAATATTTTTATTTTGTGTGTATACCATTGAAAAACAAATACATTGTCTAAGATTTTCTAGTTTTTCCTCATTTTCTGAAATGTTGACCTTAATGATTCACAGGAATTTTTTGTAAATAAATTTCTTATATTAAAAAAATATTTTACACATTATAATAAAATTTCAATTTATCTTCCTATATCAAAAACTTGTTCCATGAAAAAAAAATTTATGTTTCATGGAATTTGAATTACTGAACATTTAATTTATAAAACTGACGAGTAAAATCATTTAACCAGAAATACAATATGTGTATTTAAGAATATTACACATGTTTCAAAAGTAAATGATTGATTTTGAATGTATTTGAGACCCAAATAATTTTATATCATCCTTCTATCTTAATATATATAGGAAAAAAGTAGTTTAAACATATATAAAGGCAAATAAAAAATTACCTTAACATTAAATTTTAATATCTACCAATGAAATTCTACCAAAATGTTCTGTAAATAGGAAAAAATTAAAATTCATTTAACCGTAACCCTTTTTTAATCCAAACCCTTTTCCAAACTGTCAACAAGACTCCAAAATATTTTAAAAAATAAATATAACAATACTTTTACAAATATAAAAGATGGTGAGAAATATAAATTACGAAAAAAACATTCAAGAAAATAAATCAATCCCAAAATATATGTTTTTCTCTAGACTAAT
The DNA here is from genome assembly GCA_963277665.1 of Viscum album. NCBI lineage: Eukaryota > Viridiplantae > Streptophyta > Magnoliopsida > Santalales > Viscaceae > Viscum > Viscum album. The sequence continues at coordinate 683,185,191 of OY728165.1, forward strand.
TACACTTAGAAAATTATATAAAAAATTTTAAACCGAAAATCCATTAAATTATCTCTCTTATAAAGTATAAATTATGATTTAAGAAATCAATTTTACACCCCCTCATCCCAAGTATAACCACCTATCACCAATAAAAAAATTATAACTATAAATATCCATATATAAAAATAGTTTCTTCTATTCAAGAAAACTTTTATAAAAATCCAACTTATAATTATAGGTGTATATATATTATAAATTTAATTCATGATGTCTAAATAATGCCTTAGTTTAAAAAATATCTAATTTTTCATTTTAACAATGTTTTGTTAGACATATATAATTGGTAAAAAATATAAAAGAATATGAAAAAATTAATTTACATGTTTTGGAACATTAAAATAATAAATTTCAATGTTAAATTTATTTTAATTTATTAGTTCATGACATTTTAAGACCCAAAAAACAAAATTTTAAACATGGGCGTCTGATCTAAAATTAAGTAATTGTTATTCTAAATCAATGAAATTAAAAAGAGAAAATGTTAATAATTAATATTTTATTCTGACCATACTTTATTTAACCTGTTGATGTATAAACATGAAAAAGGGTTTATATTATCATAAATCTAATAAAATTAATAAAATAATAAAAATCTTCAAAATTATCTTAAATCATTAAAAAAGGGTATAATTACCTTGCTCTAAATTGTAGAATCATCTATTAAATTTCCCTAAACCATTTAGAAAATATTGGTTTCAAATCCCCCTTTTACATACAGAAGATGAATTATATTCAAATAAATAATTCATTAAAAAGATAGTTTTTTAACGTCATTTATTCTAAATATTACATTAATTAAATTAAAAATACATTCTAAAGAAATTTCAATTTAATAGGTCATTTCTAAACATACAGACAGACATAAAATTACTTATTTAAAATATAATAAAAATAAATTTGAAGTTAAAATAAAACATATTAATTAGAAATGAAATCAATAATGATTATAAATAAGAAAATTAAAAATTCTTTGTAAGAATATATCATTAAATATTAATATTTATAATACAAACTCACTAATAAAATTAAATATAATTCTCTCATAAATATGGTCTTAAAATAATTATCTATTTAATTGTGGTTATGTAATTATGCCCTCAAATTTTATATTGACATGGGGTCCAATAAAATTTAAATAATAAATCAATATATGGATAGACATGTAAAAATAAATGAAAATAATATATAATATACAAAATGTAAAAATAAATACAATGAAATACCTTTATAAATAAAGAAAATATAATTCAACAACATTATGTATGATCTATTGAGTTTTTTGATTTCCCAACATTATTATTTAAATATTTATAAAATAAATGACATTGATTTAAATAAATATATAATGATTTCAAACAACATTATTAATACCAAATTAATCCATTTAAAATTATTATATCTAAAGGTAAAATTACATACACCTGTCCATTTCCAAAATGATTAATAATCCATTATAACCATAATGAATTGAAATCATGCCAACGAGCTCGTACCAGAGTGGTAAGGGCTTCTTCTTGGCATCCAAGTGACCCAGGTTCAAAACTGGGTGGAGGAGAATTTCCGAGTACTGTAGCAGTACTGTAGAAGGAACTATAGAAGTACTGTAGAAGGTACAGTTCGGTACTGTAGCAGTCGTACTATTCACCTGATTTGGGCATTTGGGCCACCAGTTTGGGCCTCCGGTTCACAAGGCCTTCGGGCCATCAATGGCATTCAGGCCATAGGGGCTTCGGGCCATTGAAGACCATGAATTAGCCCTGTTCACATTGAGCAGGCCCCAAATGAGGATCAGAGAACCAGTAATAGTCACCAGAAGCAGAGCTAATCGGATTTGAAAAATGAAAGAGTATGGAAACCTCCATCGGGACAAGGCACCATAAGGCTTTGTACATGGAAATGCAGCCGATTTGGAATGTAGGTGTGGATCTAAAGGTAGTCAATGATGGATAATCTGGGGAGGGTCAGTTCTAGTGGGCTGGGCCTACGGGTCATGTATTGAGCATGATATGCCTCTAGGCCTTTGGGTCATGTATTACGGGTCATGTGGGGCCTTGTGCTTGGGCCTACAAGTCATGTACGAGTTCCCCTTCAACCATTAAAAGGGGGATTATCTATAATAAAAATTAAAAAAGAAGTCCTTCGGGCCATTCTAACTAAAAATTGAAATCATTATTTGAAATTTGCTTTCATTTTTTATTAAATAAATTTTATTTTTCTATTAAAAGAAAAAAAACTATTACATTTTAACTCTATTTGACACCCAAAACCCTTGTGAGTCTCCAAAAACATTTCTCTATAATGGTACAATAGTAAAACCACTATGAAAAATAAAAATGGTTTCCACACATTCTAGTGAAATCTAGAAAATATATTCTTCATACACTCATGTGTGTATGTATGGTGTGATAATAACTATCTTAGTAGGGTATAACTGTGTTCATTATGCTTATAATTTGTCACAAAACCAAATCATGTAGTTTTAAAGTTATGAGTTGGAAAATTATATTCATTCTATTAAAATGGAAAGTTAAATGGAATAGAAATTATATATTGTAAATAATTAATTAATTACAGTGAAATTAAATAATTTAATGTAATTATGAACAAGTGAAGGAAAATAACTAGTATAAACACTAAAAAATAATCATGGGTATCCTCGTAATAATCCAAGGTAAAACCTCATTCAAATAATGTGTTCTTAAGGTATGTTTTTATATTGAAAATAGTTGAAAATAAATAAATAATTAAGGTTATGTTATTTCAAAAATATTTTCATCAAAGGGATAGTTATTTCCAAATTCCATCATCCAAGGGAATGTTTTGTCCCATCATTAAATCTTTATTTAATGTCTACACTTAACACCCAAGAAAATATCCAATTACATTTACTATGTTTCATGAACTTATGCTTAACAAGATTTAAAGAGTTCATACCTTTCTATTTGAGATCATAGACTATTTAATGTTGATATTAAGCTAACTACACTTATTCATAAATATAATAGTTGGTTTCATGTGGAAATTAATTATATTAATATATTAAAAAGAGTTAAAAATTCAAATTATATTTGTTTCATTTAAAATATAACACAGTAATTGTTTTTAAAATATAATAGGCCGTATTTGAAAATTATTTCTATCAATTTCATTTGGAATTCATAGATATCTTTACATAAACACATAATGTGAAACAATAATTAACGACATTATAAATTATGATTTATTAATCCATTAACAAAAAAACGAAAACCCAAGGATAATATCAATAAATAAAACATAAATTAATCATAAATAAAAAAATAAATTTGTGATTAGTTTATTATTTTATTTCATTATGTATATCTTTGTTTTTATTTATAATTGGTATAGCTTAATTTTGTCATTTCACCTTCTAGGTGTTGTTATACATACACATTGGTAATGATTTTATAATTAAATGTGTATTTATTTTTTAATGCAGGAAATTAAATATATTTAAGATATACAGAAGATAAGATTTCTAAAAAATAATAACACATGATATTATAATGATGGTGACGTATCTTATGAGGATATTCATCATGAGGGTTGTAGTATTAATGACTATATTTTAGTAGTAAAATATTTTTATATAGGTGGTGGATGTGATGACCTTCCTTGAGGTGTTGTTGACAATGATTTTGAAGAGAATTTTTAAAGTGAGGATGTTCAAGATGATGGTAATGACCTTGAAGGTAGTGGTCATTATCAGGGAGATATTTATCACTTATATTTATAACAAAATTTTAATGAAATAATATTATTGATGATTTCTAAAAAAATAGATTATATATCAGTTCTAATTTTTTTTCATATTTTTAAGTGACTTAATATGAATTCTAAAATATATTTTTTTCATTAATTTTGTATTTTTTTGGTTGAATACATAATTTTATATATTGGATAGAATATATCTATTATATTGTTCTTCATGTGTATATGAAAGATGGTTTTTAGGTTTTTGAGTGGGATCATATACCAATGGGGTTTTAACTATTGATATAACTCCCAATATCATTATTTTACTAAAATATTTATAAAGGGAAACCTTGAACGACCTATGCCAACAGCTTCATGAAAAACATTTGTAAAGGGGTATCCAAAGTTCTATGTTATATATGGTTTCTTGAATCATTTAAATATACTCTATCAATAGTTTAAAAACAATTATATACTGTAATATTCCAATAGTGAACACATTATTGGATTATTCCCCAGACATCCCAACCTATTATTCTATGGATCGACTGATATACCAATCTATGAAATCACATTCCCAGGAATGTATACATTGTGATTCAGAAAGTGAAAATTTTAGTACATGGTTTAATGATTATTTAATATAATAATACTGAAGTGCACTGTATTGCATTTGTTGTCAATGAGACATGTTGTTGTCTTAGAATGAATGGATGTCAAGAATTGTCAAGATGTGAATGCCAAAGGTTGTGATGGTGTTGGTGGTGAAGGAGAATGTCCATGGTACTAAGATGCATGTAACTTAGGAGATTCACTAAGTGGTATTGGAAATTGTGGTTGAAACATTCTCCATGCATATCTGACGATTGTTGAACTGGTCTGTAAGCTCAAAGAACTTGTATCAACTGGATACAAAGTCACAACAATGTTTGAAGACCATGCATTGTACTGACAATGCATGAGGAGTTGAAAGTGATCCATCCATAAGTTCTAAGTGGATGAAGTGGATTAAAGAAGTCCATGCACTATCACTTAGTGCATGTGAATTTGATGTTCCAATTGATCTCTGATTAGATCAATAAAGAACATTGAAGATTATAAGTGATTCAGGAGTTCGGTTGATGAAGATGAACCTTTTGAATTCTATATCCTAAGTGAAGATCATATGAGGAGAAGTAATGGAATTCTTAAGAAGAAGATGAGAAGAAATGAAGAAGAAGAATGGCTTTGAAGACTTGGCATTTGGCTTATACTCATAGGAGAACTTTGTATTTGACAAAGTCTTATTCATGCCTTTGCCAAAAAAAATTGGCCAGCCATGGACACCTTGAGGGTTCAACCCCAAGGCATGGGCGCTAGGCACCACACACATGGGGGAACCCGTGGGGCGAGCCCAGGGCGGCAGGACGCACCCAAGACACCGCATAGGTGTCTGGGGCACGCCCGGAGGAGCGCGATAGGGGTGCATGAGCGCACCCGTGAGTGTCAAGCAGTGCATAGTGGGCGCCAGTGGCGCGCCCGCAGGGAGCAGAGTGGGCGCAGAGCGCGCCCGCAGAGAACACGGTGCGGGGCGGCACCGTGGAGGGAGAAGTTCAATCGAGGGATGGATGGAAGCGATTGTTTGTTAAACCGCGTGAAAAACGGCCGCCGCTTCGATGTGGGATGCAAAAATTTGGCCGGGATCTAATCCTGGCCGTTCGAGCGATCTCGCGCTTGATCTGCGCCGCACGATCCATCTGCGGCGCCGCGATCTAATCATGACCGCTGAAGATCATTTAAACATCTGATCAGACGGCTCCGAGACTTATCTTCTTCCCCGAGTTCGGCTGAGGCCTCCCCGCGCATTCCCGCAGCCACCAATGAGCCAGACGCCCTTCGAGCAAGCCAAATCGAGTTCCCGACCACCATTTTCGAAGTCGAAGGCTCCATTGAGTTCGTATGGACCTCCTGAACCGATCCATGCTTAAAAATACACTTGCATGCAATGTTTGGAGAGTTTTGGTATCCGTCCGAGGCAAGACGAAGTTGCCGAGGTTTGGGTGTTTATGCTTGCATGTTTTGGATCGAAGGAAGGTCGTGCATGCGTTCTAAGTCTCATGCATGTAGAGGAAATCAAAAATGAGTTAAGCCGCGTGAAACAGAGGAGAAACAAGATTTTGGAAATCTTGAAAACCCGAGATATTCGGGAGTTTGAATTTATATCCACGCGGATTGAACGAGATGCCTCTACCTATATAAAGAGAGGCCTTGCTCTTAAATTTGCTTGCTGATCCTTTGTTGAAAACCTGACGTCCCGTGAGAGCACCCTTGTGCCTCGCGAAGAAGAAGCCCCGCACAACCCACTTGTGCGGCTGAAGTTCTCGGGACCACCCGAGGTCCTGAAGGAGTCCCCTGCGCGCCTATCTTGCACGACAGGAAGATCCCGAGCCGCTTGAATCTCCGCGCTCGAGGATTGGCACCCTCACTGCCCGCATACTTGTGCGGCAGGAGGAAGTGCCCGCGGGTGTTGCACTTGCGCGCCCCGCGGTGCACATTCACCTTGCGCGACTGCCCCTTGCACTAAGGACTTGCGCGGCTGTTGAGAGTGGACACACCCCCTTGCGCGACTCCTTTGAGTTTTCCTTGTGTGTGCTAAGTGGAGTAAAGGCCGTAGCCTTTGGTGGTTGTGCAAAATAACAAGTAAATGTCGTTGCCTTATGTGGGTGCACATTTTGAAGAACAAGAACACCCTATGGCCATTTAAGTGTGTGCCAAGTGCTAAGAAGACCACACATTGTGTGTGAAGTGAAAAAGTCCGAGAGGAAGTGTGTGCAAGTGGAATAGGCCGTAGCCAAGTGTGTATAAGTGAATAAGGCCAAAGACCACACCTAGTTGTGTCAAAAGTGGAGAACCTTGTGTATGCAAATTGAAGAACACACCTTGAGTGTGTGTGTGCAAACAAGAAACAAGTTGGCCGAACCTATGTGTGTGCACTAAGTGGTGTGAACACACTTAGAAGAAGTAGAAGACACTCACACAAAGTACAACACACATTTAAGTGTGTGTAATCAAAAGGAACTAAAACGTGTGAAGGAGTGAGAAGGTGTGTGCTTAAAGGATTATACCCTTTGTGGGTCCACTGCACCAAGAAGAGGAAAGGGGAAGTGCATGCATGCATGCATGCATATGCGCACGTAATCAAAGTTAAAATCTGCTTGTGTGCATTTGAGTTGTCCAAGACTTGAAGATCTTGAAGAGATTTGAGGAGTCATGCTATCAGTGCATGAAGAAGCAGAGATTCCATGCATTCAGTGCATGAAGTTGAATTGAGTGAGACTGAAGCCAAGCTGAAGTGAAAGATATTATTTGGCTGAGTATTCAGTAAGTGAGAAGACCCTGATCAACAGAAGTGATCAGAAGCTGTGAGCAAGACCTACAGACCTTTTCAGAGGCTGTTGAAGATTCTTGAAGAGTGAATCCAAGTCATCCTAAGAAGAAGGTGATAAATCCTGAGCTTGATGAGAAGACCTCATCATCACAAGTGATCAGAGGTACAGAGCAAGGCCAGCAGTCTTTATCCCAGACTGCTGAGGATACTTGAAGAACTTAAAGTGAAGAAGAGCTACTCGTGTGACTCGAGGAGCCAGGAGAAGCCCCCTGTGAGACTCAGGGCGGAAGAAGTCTTCAGTGGGATTCTGGAGCAGGCCAGTGGGACTCTGGTAACACTGTGTGAAGCACTATAAAGACCCTCCTGTGGGACTCAGGAGAGATACGGTGGGAAGCTGTATCGACCATTGTAATACTAACAGATTATAATGGGAGAATCCATGCTGGGAGAGCATGGAAAGGATGTAGGCCTTTGGTGCCGAACCTTGTAAATCCTTGTGTCATGTGCCTTTTCATTACTTCATTATCCGGGAAAGGTTGAGAGACATAAGAAGAGTGGATCGAGGCCTTAACAAGCCATAGAGGTTTAATTGATTAAGAATCAATTAGTAAAAAGTTTTAAAGGATCACTGATTCACCCCCTCCCCCTCTCAGTGATTCACACTGATTTGGGAACTTCAATTGGTATTAGAGGTAGGTTACCTCTAAAAGATCCAAGGGAGTCTTTATGAAGTGCAGATTTGAGGAAACGAGTGACCGGCCTCAAATGGAGATATCTGCCAAGACTCAGAAAAATAGAAAGAAGAAACATGCCAAGAAGATGAAAAAAACATGTCCTAGCTGTGATGAAGTTGGAACAATGAAAGATCTTCAAAGTGAAATCGAATATCTTCAGAAGATTGTCCCCATGGAAGTGGAAAAGTGTATAGCTACATGCATCCATGATCTTCGAGAAGAAAAATCACAGTTAGAAGAAGAAGCCAATGCAATGGAAGAACAATTGGCTAAAAGGGTTGGCATAACCAACACTCTCAGAAGGCTGGTGAATGCCAAAGATGAAACTGTATCCCTTTGCAATGAAAGATATGAAGATACCTGTAAAGAATTGCAAAGGAGATCTTCTGAGAAAGAATTTTTTTTGATAATGATCAAAGATGTTTTCCATGCACTGGAAAAGAGACACAGAGTTTCAAGGGTTGTCAAAGATGCTAAACTTGAAGACAAAGAAAAAAGGGTAAAGGAGCTTGACAATTCATTGCTTGAATTGAAGACAGTGCATGATGACCAGATGAATCAGCTGAAAGAAAGTTTGGATGGAAAGCTAAGAGCTGTTGAGGATGAGAAGAACTCCCTTAACATGAAGTGCTTAGAACTAGAGGTGATATTGACAAATCTGCAAACACCCAAAGCTGAATCCTTCCAGTCAGCTGTAAGAAGAAATGTTTCTACACAAGTATGCTTTGAGCAGGATGATTCTAAGAGAAAGACATCCTCTAATAAAAGTGCAACATCTTCTAGAAAGAAGGTACCATCCATACCATCTTGTACTGATGCTTCTAATTGTGTTTCCAAAAAAAGTGCAGGATGGAAGAATAATTCCAAAAAAATATGGATGAAGACAATAAAGAAGAAGAGCTCTCCTGAAACAGCACAACAGGTCAAGAAAAGTACCCTACAATCAGAAGGACTGAAGAGGTCAAGATTCGTGGGACAATGATGGTGTTGTAACAAGTATGGGCATTGTGCAAAGGATTGTTGGTACAATCCACTGAATGCCAAAGCACAGAGGAAGCCCATGCCAAGGGGGAGCAAGACAGAAGGAAGGAAGCGACATCCACAGGTCTAGAGACATTTGTTTACTGCAAATAGATTTGGATTACTTGACAACATCTAGGATGGTTGCAAAAGTGGGCAAAGAGTTGATACATATCAATCTCCGAATGTATCTGAAGCTGGAATGAAGAGAAGATCACTGAACCTGGCTAAGAGAGATTCCTTGGGAAGCAAGCAGAAGAAAGTGGAAGATGATCCCAAGAAGAGTTTGAAGAATGAAGAGAAGTCCTTGGAATTGAAATCCAAGAAGGGTGATGCATCCAGAAGGACCACCAAGAAAACATGCTTCTACTGTGGAAAGAAAGGACACATCATGGACCTTTGTAAAGAAGCCATGAAACTAAATAGAAGTAGACTGAACTCCAAAAGACAATCAATCTAGAGGAAGAAGGGATTGATTGAAAATAAGTTTCCTAAGAGTGGTAGCTTAGCAGCATCCAAAGAACCATGTGGAACTTCCAAAACTGAGGCCACTCTTCCAAATGATTTACTAGTCATATGGCCAAATCAGTTGCAACTTGACAAAGATCTTCAAAAAGCTGAAGATAAAGTTCTGGCAATTGCTAAGGCAAAAGGGAAGAAGAAGATTTCACATGAAGATGTGTTGAGATCCACACCAGCACAAACATCAAAGAAGATCAGATGTGCAAGTGTGAAGAATGGTGAAAATGGGACATCTCGGTTGAGAGAATGTTCTCAACCTTGTTGTTCACATTGATGAACCAAGGAGGTTCCATCTTATTCCCTTTATACTATTGGTATTTACATGTGCTGACATTGCAGGGAATTGAAGATGATGATCATTCTCAACTGGAGGATGGTTTGGACAGAATGGAGTGCACCCCTTGAGGGGGAGCCAATCTGGAGAAGATGATGTTCTGAAATTAATATCATCTTGAGAAAGTAGATGAAAGGGGGAGCTTTATCTTTGCACCTGAACATTCTAATGTGTTTTGTGAAGTATGTGCAGGAATCAGCAATTCATTGAATATCTGAAAAAAATTCAACCCCTAAGCATGATCTCAAATGTATTGTGAATGTTGGACAACATTGAGTTCCTTGGTTATATCACTCTTGTTTTCTACACCGGGTTAGCCCAAGTAGAATTAGAGTTTATCAACTAAAGGTTCTTTGCTAAAGAAGAACATGTGACATCATCCCTCTCCTAGTGTTTTTCAAGAAGATGCTATCCGAAGGGAGGAAGAGATATTGTGGAAGAGTACCACACCACACCTTTGCATTTGATTTCCAATAAGGGGGAGAAAATATTGGCACACATATTGACCCATTCATTTGTGCTAAAAGAGTGTATTGACAACAAATACAAAGGGGGAGATTGAAGTGCACTGTGTTGTATTTGTTGTCAATGAGACATGTTGTTGTCTTAGAATGAATGGATGTCAAGAATTGTCAAGATGTGAATGCCAAAGGTTGTGATGGTGTTTGTGGTGAAGGAGAATGGCCATGGTACTAAGATGCATGTCACTTAGGAGATTCACTAAGTCGTATTGGAAATTGTGGTTGAAACATTCTCCATGCATATCTGACGATTGTTGAACTGGTCTTTAAGCTCAAAGAACTTGTATCAACTGGATACAAAGTCACAACAATGTTTGAAGACCATGCATTGTACTGACAATGCATGAGGAGTTGAAAGTGATCCATCCATAAGTTCTAAGTGGATAAAGTGGATTAAATAAGTCCATGTACTATCACTTAGTGCATGTGAATTTGATGTTCCAATTGATCTCTGATTAGATCAATAAAGAACATTGAAGATTATAAGTGATTCAGGAGTTCGGTTGATGAAGATGAACCTTTTGAATTCCATATCCTAAGTGAAGATCATATGAGGAGAAGTAATGGAATTCTTAAGAAGAAGATGAGAAGAAATGAAGAAGAAGAATGGCTTGGAAGACTTGGCATTTGGCTTATACTCATAAAATAACTTTGTATTTGACAAAGTCTTATTCATGCCTTTGCCAAAAAAAATTGGCCAGCCATGGACACCTTGAGGGTTCAACCCCAAGGCATGGGTGCTAGGCACCACACACATGGGGGAACCCGTGGGGCGAGCCCAGGGCGGCAGGACGCACCCAAGACACCGCATAGGCGTCTGGGGCACGCCCGGAGGAGCGCGGTAGGGGAGCATGAGCGCACCCGCGAGTGTCAAGCAGTGCATAGTGGGCGCCAGTGGCGCGCCCGCATGGAGCAGAGTGGGCGCAGAGCGCGCCCGCAGAGAACACGGTGCGGGGCGGCCCCGTGGAGGGAGAAGTTCAATCGAGGGATGGATGGCAGCGATTGTTTGTTAAACCGCGTGAAAAATGGCCGCCGCTTCGATGTGGGATGAAAAAATTCGGCCGGGATCTAATCTTGGCCGTCCGAGCGATCTCGCGCTTGATCTGTGCCGCACGATCCATCCGCGGCGCCGCGATCTAATCACGACCGCTGAAGATCATTTAAACATCCGATCGGACGGCTCCGAGACTTATCTTCTTCCCCGAGCTCGGCTGAGTCCTCCCCACGCATTCCCGCAGCCACCAACGAGCCAGACGCCCTCCGAGCAAGCCAAATCGAGTTCCCGGCCACCATTTTCGAAGCCGAAGGATCCATTGAGTTTGTATAGACCTACTGAACCGATCCATGCTTAAAAATACACTTGCATGCAATGTTTGGAGAGTTTTGGTATCCGGCCGAGGCAAGACGAAGTTGCCGAGGTTTGGGTGTTTATGCTTGCATGTTTTGGATTAAAGGAAGGTTGTGCATGCGTTCTAAGTCGCATGCACGTAGAGGAAATCAAAAATGAGTTAAGCCGCGTGAAACAGAGGAGAAACAAGATTTTGGAAATCTTGAAAACCCGAGATATTCGGGAGTTTGAATTTATATCCACGCAGATTGAACGAGATGCCTCTGCCTATATAAAGAGAGGCCTTGCTCTTGAATTTGCTTGCTGATCCTTTGTTGAAAACCTGACGTCCCGTGAGAGCACCCTTGTGCCTCGCGAAGAAGAAGCCCCGCACAACCCACTTGTTCGGCTGAAGTTCTCGGGACCACCCGAGGTCCTGAAGGAGTCCCCTGCGCGCCTATCTTGCGCGACAGGAAGATCCCGAGCCGCTTCAATCTGCGCGCTCGAGGATTGGCACCCTCACTGCCCGCATACTTGTGCGGCAGGAGGAAGTGCCCGCGGGTGTTGCACTTGCGTGCCCCGCGGTGCTCATGCACCTTGCGCGACTGCCCCTTGCACTAAGGACTTGTGCGGCTGTTGAGAGTGGACACACCCCCTTGCGAGACTCCTTTGAGTTTGCCTTGTATGTGCTAAGTGGAGTGAAGGTCGTATCCTTTGGTGGTTGTGCAAAATAACAAGTAAAGGTCGTTGCCTTATGTGGGTGCACATTTTGAAGAACAAGAACACCCTATGGCCATTTAAGTGTGTGCCAAGTGCTAAGAAGACCACACATTGTGTGTGAAGTGAAAAAGGCCGAGAGGAAGTGTGTGCAAGTGGAATAGGCCGTAGCCAAGTGTGTGTAAGTGAATAAGGCCAAAGACCACACCTAGTTGTGTGAAAAGTGGAGAACCTTGTGTATGCAAATTGAAGAACACACCTTGAGTGTGTGTGTGCAAACAAGAAACAAGTTGTCCGAACCTATGTGTGTGCACTAAGTGGTGTGAACACACTTAGAAGAAGTAGAAGACACTCACACAAAGTACAACACACATTTAAGTGTGTGTAATAAAAAGGAACTAAAACGTGTGAAGGAGTGAGAAGGTGTGTGCTTAAAGGATTATAACCTTTGTGGGTCTACTGCACCAAGAAGAGGAAAGGGGAAGTGCATGCATGCATGCATGCATATGCGCACATAATCAAAGTTAAAATCTGCTTGTGTGCATTTGAGTTGTCCAAGACTTGAAGATCTTGAAGTGATTTGAGGAGCCATGCTATCAGTGCATGAAGAAGCAGAGATGCCATGCATTCAGTGCATAAAGTTGAATTGAGTGAGACTGAAGCCAAGCTGAAGTGAATGATATTATTTGGCTGAGTATTCAGTAAGTGAGAAGACCCTGATCAACAGAAGTGATCAGAAGCTGTGAGCAAGACCTACATACCTTTTCAGAGGCTGCTGAAGATTCTTGAAGAGTGAAGCCAAGTCATCCTAAGAAGAAGGTGATAAAGCCTGAGCTAGACGAGATGACCTGATCATCACAAGTGATCAGAGGTACAGAGCAAGGCCAGCAGTCTTTATCCCATACTGCTGAGGATACTTGAAGAACATAAAGTTAAGAAGAGCTACTCGTGTGACTCGAGGAGCCAGGAGAAGCCCCCTGTGAGACTCAGGGCGGAAGAAGTCATCAGTGGGATTCTGGAGCAGGCCAGTGGGACTCTGGTAACACTGTGTGAAGCAGTATAAAGACCCTCCTGTGGGACTCAGGAGAGATACGGTGGGAAGCTGTATCGACCATTGTAATACTAACAGATTATAATGGGAGAATCCATGCTGGGAGAGCATGGCAAAGATGTAGGCCTTTGGTGTCGAACCTTGTAAATCCTTGTGTCCTGTGCCTTTTCATTACTGCATTATCCGGGAAAGGTTGAGAGACATAAGAATAGTGGATTGAGGCTTTAACAAGCCATAGAGGTTTAATTGATTAAGAATCAATTTGTAAAAAGTTTTAAAGGATCACGGATTCACCCCCTCCCCCTCTCAGTGATTCACACTGATCTGGGCACTTCAATTGGTATCAGAGGGAGGTTACCTCTAAAAGATCCAAGGGAGTCTTTATGAAGTGCAGATTTGAGGAAACGAGTGACCAGCCTCAAATGGAGATATCTGCCAAGACTCAGAAAAATAGAAAGAAGAAAGAGGCCAAGAAGATGAAAAAAGCCTGTACTAGCTGTGATGAAGTTGGAACAATAAAAGATCTTCAAAGTGCAATCGAATATCTTCAGAAGATTGTCCCCATGGAAGTGGCAAAGTGTATAGCTACAGGCATCCATGATCTTCGAGAAGAAAAATCACAGTTAGAAGAAGAAGCCAATGCAATGGAAGAACAATTGGCTAAAAGGGTTGGCATAACCAACACTCTCAGAAGGCTGGTGAATGCCAAAGATGAAACGGTTTCCCTTTACAATGAAAGATATGAAGATACCTGTGAAGAATTGCAAAGGAGATCTTATGAGAAAGAAATTTTTTTGATAATGATCAAAGATGTTTTCCATGCACTGGAAAAGAGACATAGAGTTTCAATGGTTGTCAAAGATGCTCAAATTGAAGACAAAGCAAAAAGGGTAAAGGAGCTTGACAATTCATTGCTTGAATTGAAGACAGTGCATGATGACCAGATGAATCAGCTGAAAGAAAGTTGGGAAGGAAAGCTAAGAGCTGTTGAGGATGAGAAGAACTCCCTTAACATGAAGTGCTTAGGACTAGAGGTGATATTGACAAATCTGCAATCACCCAAAGCTGAATCCTCCCAGTCAGCTGTAAGAAGAAATGTTGCTACACAAGTATGCTTTGAGCAGGATGATTCTAAGAGAAAGACATCCTCTAATAAAAGTGCAACATCTTCTAGAAAGAAGGTACCATCCATACCATCTTGTACTAATGCTTCTAATTGTGTTTCCACAAAAATGGCAGGATGGAAGAATAATTCCAAACAAATATGGATGAAGACAGTAAAGAAGCAGAGCTCTCCTGAAACAGCACAACAGGTCAAGAAAAGTACCCTACAATCAGAAGGACTGAAGAGGTCAAGATTCGTGGGACAATGCTGGTGTTGTAACAAGTATGGGCATTGTGCAAAGGATTGTTGGTACAATCCACTGAATGCCAAAGCACAGAGGAAGCCCATGCCAAGGGGGAGCAAGCCAGAAGGAAGGAAGCAGCATCCAAAGGTCTAGAGACTTCTGTTTACTGCAACTAGATTTGGATTACTTGACAACATCTGGGATGGTTGCAAAAGTGGTCAAAGAGTTGATACATATCAATCTCCGAATGTATCCGAAGCTGGAATGAAGAGAAGATCACTGAACCTGGCTAAGAGAGATTCCTTGGGACGCAAGTAGAAGAAAGAGGATGATTCTCCCTAGAAGAGTTTGAAGAATGAAGAGAAGTCCTTGGAATTTAAATCCAAGAAGGGTGATGCATCCAGAAGGACCACCAAGAAAACATGCTTCTACTGTGGAAAGAAAGGACACATCATGGACCTTTGTAAAGAAGCCATGAAACTAAATAGAAGCAGACTGAACTCCAAAAGACAATAAATCCAGAAGAAGAAGGGATTGATTGAAAATAAGTTGCCTAAGAGTGGTAGCTTAGCAGCATCCAAAGAACCATGTGGAACTTCCAAAACTGAGGCCACTCTTCCAAATGATTTACTAGTCATATGGCCAAATCAGTTGCAACTTGACAAAGATCTGCAAAAAGCTGAAGATAATGTTCTGGAAATTGCTAAGGCAAAAGGGAAGAAGAAGATTTCACATGAAGATGTGTTGAGATCCACACCAGCACAAACATCAAAGAAGATCAGATGTGCAAGTGTGAAGAATGGTGAAAATGGGACATCTCGGTTGAGAGAATCTTCTCAACCTTGTTGTTCACATTGATGAACCAAGGAGGTTCCATCTTATTCCCTTATACTATTGGTATTTACATGTGCTGACATTGCAGGGAATTGAAGATGATGATCATTCTCAACTGGAGGATGGTTTGGACAGAATGGAGTGCACCCCTTGAGGGGGAGCCAATCGGGAGAAGATGATGTTCTGAAATTAATATCATCTTGAGAAAGTAGATGAAATGGGGAGCTTTATCTTTGCACCTGAACATTCTAATGTGTTTTGTGAAGTATGTGCAGGATTCAGCAATTCATTGAATATCTGAAAAAAATTCAACCCCTAAGCATGATCTCACATGTATTGTGAATGTTGGACAGCATTGAGTTCCTTGGTTATATCACTCTTGTTTTCTACACCGGGTTAGCCCAAGTAGACTTAGAGTTGATCAACTAAAGGTTCTTTGCTAAAGAAGAACATGTGACTTCATCCCTCTCCTAGTGTTTTTCAAGAAGATGTTATTGGAAGGGAGGAAGAGATATTGTGGAAGAGTACCACACCACACCTTTGCATTTGATTTCCATTAAGGGGGAGAAAATATTGGCACACATATTGACCCATTCATATGTGATAAAGGAGTGTATTGACAACAAATAGAAAGGGGGAGATTGAAGTGCACTGTGTTGAATTTGTTGTCAATGAGACATGTTGTTGTCTTAGAATGAATGGATGTCAAGAATTGTCAAGATGTGAATGCCAAAGGTTGTGATGGTGTTGGTGGTGAAGGAGAATGGCCATGGTACTAAGATGCATGTCACTTAGGAGATTCACTAAGTGGTATTGGAAATTGTGGTTGAAACATTCTCCATGCATATCTGACGATTGTTGAACTGGTCTTTAAGCTCAAAGAACTTGTATCAACTGGATACAAAGTCACAACAATGTTTGAAGACCATGCATTGTACTGACAACGCATGACGAGTTGAAAGTGATCCATCCATAAGTTCTAAGTGGATGAAGTGGATTAAAGAAGTCCATGCACTATCACTTAGTGCATGTGAATTTGATGTTCCAATTGATCTCTGATTAGATCAATAAAGAACATTGAAGATTATAAGTGATTTAGGAGTTCGGTTGATGAAGATGAACCTTTTGAATTCCATATCCTAAGTGAAGATCATATGAGGAGAAGTAATGGAATTCTTAAGAAGAAGATGAGAAGAAATGAAGAAGAAGAATGGATTGGAAGACTTGGCATTTGGCTTATACTCATAGGAGAACTTTGTATTTGACAAAGTCTTATTCATGCCTTTGCCAAAACAAATTGGCCAGCCATGGACACCTTGAGGGTTCAACCCCAAGGCATGGGCGCTAGGAACCACACACATGGGGGAACCCGTGGGGCGAGCCCAGGGCGGCAGGACGCACCCAAGACACCACATAGGCGTCTGGGGCACGCCCGGAGGAGCGCGGTAGGGGCGCATGAGTGCACCCGCGAGTGTCAAGCAGTGCAGAGTGGGCGCTAGTGGCGCGCCCGCAGGGAGCAGAGTGGGCGCAGAGCGCGCCCGCAGAGAACACGGTGCGGGGAGGCACCGTGGAGGGAGAAGTTCAATCGAGGGATGGATGGCAGTGATTGTTTGTTAAACCGCATGAAAAACCGCCGCCGCTTCGATGTGGGATGCAAAAATCCGGCCGGGATATAATCCTAGCCGTCCGAGCGATCTCGCGCTTGATCTGCGCCGCACGATCCATCTGCGGCGCCGCGATCTAATCACGACCGCTGAAGATCATTTAAACATCCAATCGGACGGCTCCGAGACTTATCTTCTTCCCCGAGCTCGGCTGAGGCCTCCCCGTGCATTCCCGCAGCCACCAACGAGCCAGACGCCCTCCGAGCAAGCCAAATCGAGTTCCCGGCCACCATTTTCAAAGCCGAAGGCTCCATTGAGTTCGTATGGACCTACTGAACCGATCCATGCTTAAAAATACACTTTCATGCAATGTTTGGAGAGTTTTGGTATCCGGCCGAGGCAAGACGAAGTTGCCGAGGTTTGGGTGTTTATGCTTGCATGTTTTGGATCGAAGGAAGGTCGTGCATGCGTTCTAAGTCGCATGCACGTAGAGGAAATCAAAAATGAGTTAAGCCGCGTGAAACAGAGGAGAAACAAGATTTTGGAAATCTTGAAAACCCGAGATATTCGGGAGTTTGAATTTATATCCACGCGGATTGAACAGGATGCCTCTGCCTATATAAAGAGAGGCCTTGCTCTTTAATTTTCTTGCTGATCCTTTGTTGAAAACCTGACGTCCCGTGAGAGCACCCTTGTGCCTCGCGAAGAAGATGCCCCGCACAACCCACTTGTGCGGCTGAAGTTCTCGGGACCACCCGAGGTCCTGAAGGAGTCCCCTGCACGCCTATCTTGCGCGACAGGAAGATCCCGAGCCACTTGAATCTGCGCGCTCGAGGATTGGCACCCTCACTGCCCGTATACTTGTGCGGAAGGAGGAAGTGCCCGCGGGTGTTGCACTTGCGCGCCCCACGGTGCTCATGCACCTTGCGCGACTGCCCCTTGCACTAAGGACTTGCGCGGCTGTTGAGAGTGGACACACCCCCTTGCGCGACTCCTTTGAGTTTGCCTTGTGTGTGCTAAGTGGAGTGAAGGCCGTAGCCTTTGGTGGTTGTGCAAAATAACAAGTAAAGGCCGTTGCCTTATGTGGGTGCACATTTTGAAGAACAAGAACACCCTATGGCCATTTAAGTGTGTGCCAAGTGCTAAGAAGACCACACATTGTGTGTGAAGTGAAAAAGGCCGGGAGGAAGTGTGTGCAAGTGGAATAGGCCGTAGCCAAGTGTGTGTAAGTGAATAAGGCCAAAGACCACACCTAGTTGTGTGAAAAGTGGAGAACCTTGTGTATGCAAATTGAAGAACACACCTTGAGTGTGTGTGTGCAAACAAGAAACAAGTTGGCCGAACCTATGTGTGTGCACTAAGTGGTGTGAACACACTTAGAAGAAGTAGAAGACACTCACACAAAGTACAACACACATTTAAGTGTGTGTAATCAAAAGGAACTAAAATGTGTGAAGGAGTGAGAAGGTGTGTGCTTAAAGGATTATACCCTTTGTGGGTCTATTGCACCAAGAAGAGGAAAGGGGAAGTGCATGCATGCATGCATGCATATGCGCACGTAATCAAAGTTAAAATCTGCTTGTGTTCATTTGAGTTCTCCAAGACTTGAAGATCTTGAAGAGATTTGAGGAGCCATGCTATCAGTGCATGAAGAAGCAGAGATGCCATGCATTCAGTGCATGAAGTTGAATTGAGTGAGACTAAAGCCAAGCTGATGTGAAAGATATTATTTGGCTGAGTATTCAGTAAGTGAGAAGACCCTGATCAACAGAAGGGATCAGAAGCTATGACCAAGACCTACAGACCTTTTCAGAGGCTGTTGAAGATTCTTGAAGAGTGAAGTCAGGTCATCCTAAGAAGAAGGTGATAAAGCCTGAGCTAGACGAGAAGACCTGATCATCACAAGTGATCAGAGGTACAGAGCAAGGCCAGAAGTCTTTATCCCAGACTGATGAGGATACTTGAAGAACTTAAAGTGAAGAAGAGCTACTCGTGTGACTCGAGGAGCCAGGAGAAGCCCCCTGTGAGACTCAGGGCGGAAGAAGTATTCGGTGGGATTCTGGGGCAGGCCAGTGGGACTCTGGTAACACTGTGTGAAGCAGTCTAAAGACCCTCCTGTGGGACTCAGGAGAGATATGGTGGGAAGCTGTATCAACCATTGTAATACTAACAGATTATAATGGGAGAATCCATGCTGGGAGAGCATGGAAAGGATGTAGGCCTTTGGTGCCGAACCTTGTAAATCCTTGTGTCCTATGCCTTTTCATTACTGCATTATCCGGGAAAGGTTGAGAGACATAAGAAGAGTGGATCGAGGCCTTAACAAGCCATAGAGGTTTAATTGATTAAGAATCAATTAGTAAAAAGTTTTAAAGGATCACTGATTCACCCCCTCCCCCTCTCAGTGATTCACACTGATCTGGGCACTTCAAATACTAAATAAAATATCATGGAGTGCGGAAATTCATGAAACTTTATATGAGTATATGAATATATAATCAACAATCATTGTAATTTATGAGTTTATATATGGATGAAAAACCTAGTTCATGATATCCGTGAACACCATTGATACATTTTTCAAGCCAAATAATATCACTATATACTTGTAGAGGCCATACATTATATTGAACAATAATAGTGGTAAATCCTACGATATCACCCACAAATGATTATATCGTGATCATATTTCAATCACGAGGAAGAATCGGGATCCACTTAACATTTCAGAAAAATCAACATTATAAGGGAAATGATACCTCTTATTTACCATAAAATGATTTAGTTGTTTATAATATATGCATATCCTATGTCTACCATCTGTACTATTATAAAATTTAACAGTCTCACATAATGGAGAGGTACTTATATAAAAATAGTTGTTCTCTTCAAGGTAGTCAAGTTGTATCTTCTTCTATATCAAATCAGATAGTCCCATTGACAAAACGTATTGATATGTGATATGAGCCTAAAATGAGATAAATTATGAACAAAATATTCTAATTAAGAGGAAATACTATAATTTAACTGGGGAATACAACCATGAAATTTTCAATGAGCAAGGAAAATGTTAATAAAACTAATAAATGATCCATTATTCTAACCATAGGCTTATTCTAACTATTCTATCCTTCACATCCCACTATTGTATGAAGACATACAACTTCCTTGGTATGGCTTTAAAAGATACCCACATATTCTAATAGTCATTTAAATTCCTGATGTGCTTCATCCAACCCATTAAAAAAATAATATTGATTCTCCCCATATTCAATTCAGTAAAATTTCATAGGAGCATGTGTCCCCCAACTACTATAACACATTCATGGAATCTATAAATACATTATTTCCTCTTCCTAAGAGGTAATTCAAGAATAAATATCCTAAGGGAGAACTCCATTGAAAACACCAATCTAGATATAACAGCATTATATTTAAAAATTGATACAACCATGTATTAATAAAAAAACAGAATACATTTAAGAAACCAAAACCATACGACTCATTGTGTACGGAAGATATACAGTATTTTATGAAACCTAGTTCCAACATATACCATACCATCCTTAGATCCACAACTATGACCCCACACCCCTTGACATACTGGATAAAAAAACTTATAAATATCCTATAACTTCTAATGTCCCAGAGACCCTCAGTAACCTCTAAGGCCTAATATCCTTGAAGAGATCCTAAAATCCATCTATGTAACGTAAATAGGAATGATATTCATGAATTTATAAAAACTATTCCTAAATACATATGAGATATACTAAAATATAATTACTATAGGTGAAATATTTTTCCCCATTCATTGAGCTCCATCGATGGACTTATACATACACAATAAAATTTCTTGATCTTCCCACACATATAATGTGAATGAGAATCATCAAATTTGGTAAGGATTGATAGTACAGTGGCCTTAAAATAATCTATATCTACCCTAATGAATCTCATTTTATCTCATATTCTTATAACGGTACAAGGAAGAAACATATTTAAGGCCATCACCTAACATGAAAGCGATGGGAATAGAGATTGTCATAGTATCTTCCACATAGTCATTCTCATTATTAAATGCCTTGAGAATAACAGCTAATTATGAAATCATTATGAAAATCGTTTTATAGGATGTTACATCAAGTTTAAATAGTATATTTTATTAATATACCTTCTAGGACTCATTCTCTACCAAAGAAGGATAGAAATGGAACAAAACATTGAAGTAGGAATCATAGTCATTCATAAAAATCCAACACAGTGGATGATCCATAAATTAATTTTATTTGTCATAAATCAACAAATATACTAAAATATACTCACAAAATAATAATTTAAAGGACTCCCATGATAATCATTCAAGCCTCCAAAACAATACCTCAAAACACCAATATATTCTGATGGGTCCCTAAAGAATATAAGCATCCTCATTCACCAGTATATAATTGGTTGTCTCTACCGCCTCAAAAAAAATATTATTAAATATTTATTACATTTATAATCATGAAGACTTCATTTAAAAAGACTAATAGAATGATCCTACATCAATAAATCTGGGGTAAATCCTACCATTGAATGACTGCCCAAGGGATTGCCTCTTCCTCCACCTAATAAAATAAAAAATACCCCTAGATAAAAATCCACCACTCCCAAGTCTACAAGAGAATGCATGAGATAATTTTAAACACTTCCATATTGATCATATATATAAATAATTATAACATTCTAAAACTTGATAATATCATCACATTAATCACTCATTTCCACCATATGATTCCATTGATGTACAATTTTATAAAATACCAAAATTATGTTCCATAATATCATTTAAATGTTTTGATATTAATTAATTTTAATTATTTAAGATGATAACATACATTCAAATTCCCTAGAAGACATCCATTATATTCTTAACAATAACCACTATGTGTGAAAATACTTAGTCATGTAATTTATACAATCATACCCTATGCAATTTAACATTATCTAGAATCATATATAATTTAGTTTTCAAAATACTGATGTTTAATTAATTAATTTATTGAACAATATATTTATGATATGGATAAATATATTGTATTTATAATTTTATAAATTAAAAGATATGTTTTCCATTGGAAATAAAGAACATAAAATTTTACCCTATGTGAGAAATCATATTGTAGGAACTCATACACATTTTCATGTTTTGGAAAGATGAAAATCACATAATCCATAATTGACAAAATACATGAATAATAAAATAAAATTATAATATCATTTTAATTAAAAGTCCATCTACTTCCCTATTAACTCAACCATCTACTATAAAATTTTATTCTAGATAAAATAATAGCTTCAAAACTGAATCTTGATTATCTTATGTTTATTTTCTAATCACCAGATAATATATCACATTAAATGGGGCATTGATACAAGTTTGTAATAACATGATTTCACCCATTAGGTCTGGGATAGAGTGGAACGTGGATTAATAAATTTTGTGATGTCCCATCCTTTCATCATGGTACGGACCATTGATTTTGGGTTCTCATTTGCATAAAATCCCCAAAATACAAAGTGTGATCATATAAAGGCGGTCTTTGGTGTGTGTGGGGCTCATTTGAATCTTTGAACAGCTGAATGGGAAAATAGGCTAGGAGAAATAGTTTTTCTACAACAATTCCACCCAAGGAGCATGGCCATGCAAGCCCTCTTCAACCCATGGAAGATATATTTTTCACATTTTGCACTTTGTTTGTTTAACCATGTAAAAAATTGTGCGATGTTCCTCATGTAATAGTTAATGGAACATGTTTGCACATGGTTTTTTAAAACCATGCGACCAAACCATGCACAGTCCAAAAAATGGGAGAAATTACTATTTTCTCTTATTAAATAAATTAATACAAACACTTATTCATACTCTTATTTTCTCCCAGCTACTAAGCTCCTCCTACCTCGGTGTAACCCACCACCTCATGAATCTAGGAATTTGGGTGGAGCCTCTATATATCATATGATATCTCTTCCATCAGATCCCTTGAAACTCTAGAAGTATGATATGTCATCCTCTTCAATATACTTCAAAGATATTCCACCATTAATTTTTGATTTGTGTGATACATCTTTTTCTGCATTTTTAGGGAATTCTATAATTTCTTCGATTTGGTCTAAAGTATTCTGAATCAAATTTTGATACTGGATGAGGGAATCTCTATGATTCTATGGTCGGTGGTTATTCCCCTTTTTTGTTGTTTCGTTCTGTTTCGTTAATTGTGCAATGGTGATACATTATTAGCTACTCTTGTGAGGACTCTAAAATGTGAAATTATTTATTTTGAGTTGTTTTTCATGTGTAATGTGATCTTTTTTACAAAGAATCATTATTCAGGTGGACTTACTTGGTTTATACCACCCATTTTGGTGAGATATACCTTAAACAACTTTATATATATTTTTTCTAAAATGGTTCAATACCCCTTGATATGTGTTGACATGTAATCAATATCATTGGTTATAAATTGAATTATTTAGGGGATGATATATATATTAAGCCCCAATAAACCATTCCATAAATAATGTTATTTAGTTAAATGAATTGGACCATGGGATTAATTTTTTATCCCTTATGAATCAAATGGAAATTTCCCGATGACGTGATTTAAAAATTATTCCTAGTCTGATCTAATGGATATAACAACATATAGAGGAACCTCAATTGAGATGTGTTTTTAATTGATATGGGATTTTATCCTAGTTACTATCCCTTTTCTCAAGAAAAGTATGTCTGATTGGGTTGAATGTATTGGTCAAGTGCATATTTCATATCCCACGTGGCTTAAAAAAGATGGAAAATGGGTTTTCTTAAACCTATGAGCATTATAATGTAAATTCCTAATTAAATTATATATTATTTTTTTACCTATTATATATGTGATTCTTTAAAATGTACTATTTCTAAAATGTTGATGGTGAACCATAGGGGTTTTTTCATAAGGCCAATTGGATAGACTCTCATAGATTTTATTGGATATTGTAATTGGTTGTAAAATACCAGGGGAGATGTCATAAATTCCTGGGATGATATTTCTATACATTATCATTCAATGAATATTGATGAGTGAAACATGTTCCCTGGGAGAGACCCCTTAGATGTTATCTATGGCATGATTGGTTGAACCATGGCACGTGACAGACTTGGCTCCCTATATGTGATACAAGGTATTAACTCAGATATTGGTTCATAAAATTGTAAATTCATTCTAGAGTGACACTTGGGAAGTAAATCATGGGACACCTTCGATGGAATCATTTAATTGGAAGTTGACTAATCCATTCAAGCGATTCTTGGCATGGATTTTCATATTTCCAGGTATGTTCTTACCATGTCTTGACATGTTTTATAAAGAGAATATAAAAAATATTTAAAAGGAAATAATTTTATTCACATTGGAAATGGTTAGATGGTATAAAGAATGTATGGAAGTGTCCTCCAAGTGCAATAATAAGCTGGGTGCTAGTCCAAACTATAATAGTTTACCCATATTAAATTTACCAATTTTTGATCTCTTGGTTTAGAAAACTCCACTTAGGCTAAAAGTTAGAAGATTAGATGTGTCTCCAAGTGAAACCTATTCCAATGATTTATTTAATTTATTTTGTATTGCATCTTAATTATATATAGAACACAATTAAATTTATAATACATGAAAAATAATGTACTTGTCCACATGGGTTCCATCCTTCAGGGATAATGTATCCAACACTAATAAGGTGCCTTTAGTTACCGAGTGGAATTTATGATTTCATGTATTGAAAAAGGGATGACACCAACTTCTAATGGTTAATTTAATTTTCTAATATTGAGTTCGGAGTAGTGGACTGTTCTTATGCTCGAGATACTAGCTATAGCATTTTATCTGATTCATTGGTATTTATATTAGCATGTTGTATAAGGATTTATCCACTCTCCCTACATAGTAATTTTAGTATAATCATTTCATACTCTTATATTTTTTATTCTATTTATTTATTCTTCTTCTGCACTTTATTTATTTCCTTTCATGGTTATGAATTTTGGATTTTTCTTCTATCTAAATGTTTTTATTGCATCTTCAGTTTATTATATATCTATTTTTGTTCTGTACTCTAATCCAAGAGGACATAGTTTTCCCACATACTTATCTAAGGCCCTCACTACTAATCCACAAGCTCTAGTATTTGGGGGGGATGTCCTTGAGATCTTGTGGTTCATTATATTGGGGTAATATTGAGTGGAAATTGGGGTGGGATACTATAAAGTGGTATCATAAGATTTTCCTTTTTTATTAATGTTTAGGTAAGATAATATATTAGGATATGGGAATTTTTTTATAGCATGTTCTTGGGAGTAGCTACAAAATGTACTGAAAAAATAAAAATTACATAGGATGGGTAAATGATGTTATTTATTTCCCTTGTTATGGTTTCATTGGATTTCATTATAGGGTGACTCATATGACATAAGTTGTTAATAATATTGAATTTATTTGATTGAGTCATTTGTCCTAGGATTGATGATATGAGGGAACAATGAAATCATGCATCATAATAGTCTTGTTATGACGAAACATCCTTTCATTTATACCACACCACATATATATATTATAGTTATTTCCAAAATATATATAATTTTCCAATGTTCCTTGTTAATTATGATTTGTAGTGTGCTATAAATTCTGTTCGTGACATAATTGGATTAATTTTACCAATAATGGAATGTTAGTTATTTTTATTTTTTAGTGCCAAGCATAGCTCAACCAAAAAAACCCATATGGACGGCTAAACATGTTTCCTGGTGTAAGGGTCATGATGTAGTCAATTGACACACTGAATAAAAATTATAAGGATTATGGACCCTTGTGAGTTGGAATTGGTGTCAAAATTTATGGGATTATGAATATAATGACCAATTAAATATGGTTTTACCTAATCAATAAAATTAATATGATTCCTTGAATCAAATGGTTACATTGTAAGGAAAACAAGAGTCTTTATCCTATCCCATCCAAAGTAGTGGGTAGTGTTTTATGTCTATTTGTTTTGTTCTACTACTCAATCTTTATACCCAAACATTGATCATGGAGATGGTTAGGGGTTGTATGGTCCTATAGAATGTTCTTTACATGTTATTATTTATATAATTCTTAATATGTAAAAAATATTTTAGGAGGAATGTGCTTGGAAACTAAAAATCTATAGCTCCATGAATTCCTTGTGTTTTATACCAAAAATGTGGTGCTGAGAATACTGTAGAGGTGGTGGACCTAATCCACCCATGATTCCACCTATAGTAACACCAAGGGATCCTCTTGAAGAACTTCCACTTGGTTTTGGTGCCTAGCTCTGTGATAGTTTTCTCTACGTCATGTAATCAGTGCAAGGTGCTCCTTGACCTGCACCTTCTATTATAGAGCATACCACGAAATTTCAGCAGAAACATCCTCCCTCATTCTTGAGGGATAGTGGACCTCAGGCTACCAAATAATGGTTTTAGGATTTGGTTTCAATATTAGATCACCTCAAGATGCCTCAAGAGTGTTGGGTCGCACGTACTACATATATATGGTGTGACTCTTCCACGTTATAGTGTAATTATTTGGAATAAGCCAATTGAGATTAGGGTAAAATCTAAGAATAATTCCACATTGACTTCTTCAACTATTTATTCCCTATTACATAGAGAACAACCCATGATCAATAATTCATGATCCTTGAAATAGTTGACATGTCATTGATGGAATACTCACATCAATTCAAAAAATTATTTAATTTTGCGCAAACCATGACTGGTTAAGAGATGAATACTATGAGGAGAATTAATGATGTGGTTACATATGCCATCCTATAACAGGTGAATGTCATTATACATACCCCCATTTTTGAGATAGTCCATTGGGACCTTATATATGAGAGGAACCTAAAACAATTATGAAATGTTAAGTAGTACATTTCCGATTCTTGGAAGACAAGTAGTGGATTATCCAGTGGTAAGAATCGACAGATATAGGGTATATGTTGGGGAAGTACTATCCAGGTGGCATGAATTGATATCATAATAGTTTTTCACCAATGTGGTATGCTAGGTCATAAAATGCTCTAGTTTACGAGGAACCTGATTTAGTGTCAGATTACGACATTATGGGTCACCTTTAACATTTCTACTAATTATTTACTCCAGTTCCATGTGAGCGAGGTTCTTCACCACCACCACCTACAATACCAATGTTATTGACACCTCTCTGGGTAGGTAGATGCTCTTTAATTGACCGCATAAACTGAGTAGGTAGTCGAGTCTAAGGGATCCACGCTTCAGAGTTCCATCGTTAGTAGAGCAGACCTGCTCATGCAACTCCGAAAATATCTATGCGCCATGAATCTTGTCGTTTCTATGATGTGCATCCTATGACATAAGCATTTTTTTCCAGGACCATGAATTGTTTGATGTAAAATTCTAGTAACATGTTCTTTAATATATTATTTATTATATACAAGTTCATCATACTCGTTTATAATGATTTCTACTATGGGAATTATGGGATTAGTGATTGAGTATATCAATGGTTTTATGATCGTAGACATTCCATTGGTTGTGGGAGAAGAGGGTATACATCAGTTTTAGGAGATTCTCTTGAGATAGGTGGGTGTAGTTTTCTGTGGAACATCTATATCCCTGAGATGATGGGGTTTAATTTTATTCATGGAAGGGACTTTAACGACTTGAATCTTGATCCATTCAACTGGTGCCCCATACTCGGTTCGCCACATGACCTCAAGAGCATTTATAAAAATTCCAGAGGTTGTTGACTAGCAATGAGGGACTTGATGAGTTAGTGGGGAAACTATGTCCTCATTTGGAAAAGTATGCAGTGAAAGGAAAATAATAAACAATAGCGGAAGCAGTAAATAGAATACAACAACTGAAACCAAAGATTAGAAGAAATGTATAATATGAAAATGATGCAACAAGGTACATGTATCTATGGAAGTAGTAAAAAAATCAACATACAGAAATACAACTGAAATCCATGTACTAAAAGTAAATAGTAAACTCCAGCAGCATCGCAAGCCTAAGCTCGATTCCACGCTCTCCAGATCCAACTAGCAATCAAGAACCTGAGGTAGAAGGGCCACAATCCCTATCCACACCTGCAACCATATAACCTGATTCAGCCGAAAATCTAGACCCAAATAGAGTGTGAGACTAATCCCAGTATTCAACCACCATAAGATATGTGCCCTACTGTCAGTGAGAAATATAGCAAAGGTAATGAACATAAATGCAGCCGAGAAATAAGAGTACACTGAGTAAACAATCCTAAAAGACTCCATTCACATTTATTCATTAATTTCATTCGATCATTTAATCCTCAACCAATGAATATAGCAAAAATATCTCTAATCCAAAGGAATAGCAGGTAACACAACAGGCATCTCAACAGACTACCCAACAACAAACAGTACAAACCCAAGCTTGTTGATTGTCTTGGTGGACACATCACAACCAACCAACAATAATTTTTCAGGCTGACCCTCTGGGTGGCTCACGCGGTCATACCCCTATGGTAAAGTATTCATTAAAGGCAAAGACACTCTAAGGAAGCACTTATTGTCAATTCCCCCTATGGTCTTGCAGCGATACTCCAGACTCTCTGAGGAAGCACTTACGTCTAATTCCCCTTTAGTCTTGATTCGATAATTATCATACCCTCTTGGAGAGAACAAAGTCAATCTCCCTTATGGTCTCATAGTGGTAATAATTAGATAGTCCCTCTGAGGAATCACTCAACGTCAATTCCCCATATGGTCTTGTCGCACGAGGTTCCCGATGCCCTGAGTAAAAGCAATTGTACGTAAACACTTTTTAGAAACACTAAGTATGTTCAAAAACTACTTGGATAATAGCTACCAAGCATAAAAAACATTTAAACTATAGGCAACACATTCAATTATTCATATCAAGACATGAAATCAGTGTAACAAGGTTTTCCTCACAGGCAACCTAAGACAAACTGCGATAAATAGCCAAATCAAGGAAAAAACACATGGGGTGATCCTCAGACCTGAGAACAAGAAATCATTATTCATCTAATAGCCTTAGCACTCAAGAAATATAAGGAAGATAATATTACAAGATTAAAACCCTAACCCATGATACCCGATACAAGGGTATCCGACACTTTGCAAAAAAACTCAAAGACATTTAATGTAAGGCATCAAACCACCTACCATGATGGTTTTGATGAAAACCCCAACAACGAAGAACGCACAAGAAAATCAGGTAGATTCTCTAATAAAATGCCTTAGATCCCTTCTCCTAACAAGACCAACACCCAAACTCATCAAATTAGTCATCCACCCAATTAAATCTACCCATAATGGGCATAGATCTATGAAACTGAGGTAAGAGGAGAAGTAGATCTAATTAGATCTAAGAAAACGATCAAGAATGAAGGAGAACGATCACATTCCTCAAGAATCCGGCTTTTATTTGTCAAGAGAATCCTTCGTAGCCCCTCTAGAATGCTTGGGATATGTTTCCCAAACTCTAAGGGAGTGTAATCCTGAGTTATGGTCGCATAGGATCTTAAACAAGGCGATTAATTGGAAAAAAATAGTTAGATCCACAAATTTAGGATCTATATTTGAGTGCCCGCACAGTTAGACCACACGTTTTGAAAATTTTTTCTCTAACTAAGGGTTATCTTCTTGCCTCTTCAAACACTCCTTGCATGGTTAGTCCGCACAGTTAGACAAATCGTGCACTAACGGTGTGTTAGCCACTTTCTCATAATCCAACCTTGAACGGTTTTGCCACATGGTTTAGGAAACTCGTGCACAAACTGTGAGAAACCTATCGCCCTTTATCTTTCCTTAAAAGTCCACCAAAACGCACCCCCAACTCACCCTTAACATAAAAATACAAGGAAACATCAACCAAGGGGGTCATATACCATAAAATAAGATCTGGGTTCTTACAAACTTTCCCCCTTAAGGAAATTCATCCCCAAATTTCCTCACATGGAGTAGAAGAAGAAACCGCGAACAACTATGGCCACTATTATTGTACATTGGCCACCCTCTCCCAAGTCTCGTCCTGTACTCTCCCGTGATACCATAGCACCCATACCAGAGGAACAGACCAGCCATAGATAACATTGGCACTACGATAATCAATTCTAATAGGATGCTCTTCGAAAGATGCATCCTGCTCAAACTCAACCTCCTCAGGTTGGAAAACATGAGATAGGTATGAGAAATACCCTTGAATCTGAGAAACATGTAAGTCGTCATGCATATCCCGGTACCTATGAGGTAACTAAAACCTGTATGCAACCATCCCGAATCTCTACAGAACCTCAAATGGACCGACGTATCTCGATGAAAGCATTCCCTACCTCTTAATCCTTTTATGTCCCAAACTCAGGGTAACACATATGAAAACCTGATCCCCGACCATGAACTCCAAAGGTCATCTCTGCTGATCAGCATAAGATTCCTGTGAAGATTGTGCAGTATCCATCCTCTTTCGAATCAACTCCACATGCTCAGTGGTCTCCTGAATAAGACGAGGTCCCAGAATTTCTACCTCTCTTGCCTCCAGCCAACACAAGGGTGATCGACACGGCCTACCGTACAAATACTTGTAAGGTTCCATCTAAATAGTTGTTTGAAAACTATTATTATAGGAAAAATCCACTAGAGGTATATGTTTCTCCCAATAACCTCCAAAATCAAGGAAGCATGCTCGTAGCATGTCCTACAGCACCTGAATCGTGTGCTCTGACTGGCCATTCGCCTTGGGATGGTAGGCTGTACACAAAAGTACCTATATACCCAAATCCCTCTATAGCCCCTGCCAGCAATGCGAAGTAAATCAAGCATCCCTATCTGAAGCGATAGAACTCGGAACCCCATGAATTCGTACCACCTCACGAATGTACACTCTCCCAAGCTCATCCACACTGAAGGTCTTCTTGATCGGCATGAAATGAGCATCCTTCGTGAGCCAGTCACCAACAACCAAAACTGCATCATTCCCTCGAGGCGATCTCAGTAACCTTGTCATGAAGTCCATCGTGAAATAATTCCATTTCCACTAAGGAATGGGTAACTGTTGTAAAAGCCCTGGTGGTCGTTGATGCTCTGCCTTCACCTGTTGACAGGTGGAACACCACATAAAAAAACTGGCCACATCCTTCTCCATACCTGGCCACTAATACTGACGACGTAAGTCTCGATACATCTTTGTGACTCTAAG
This sequence comes from Viscum album, assembly GCA_963277665.1. Taxonomy (NCBI): domain Eukaryota; kingdom Viridiplantae; phylum Streptophyta; class Magnoliopsida; order Santalales; family Viscaceae; genus Viscum; species Viscum album. The sequence continues at coordinate 683,216,614 of OY728165.1, forward strand.
ATGAACTGCCCAGGTTGAATCATGAAACTACCACATCAGCTCCTCACATATGTCTGCTGAAACCCATAAGTGACCATGAAAACATAACACCTCATCACCTCCCACTGTCCACCCCGGAGTGGGGTCTCCACCTAACACACCCTCCCGTAGGACTAGGCCTTCTGATTTAGATAGCTGCCTCATTTGAAATCGATCCAGAAGAGTAGGGGTAATATCTATAGATGAAAGAACCATCTATCCCTATCTATCGTGCACCTCCAAATGAATCTCAGAGAACAAAGCGATAAGCTTCCACTCACAGCTAGCCTCATGAACTGCATGTATCTGAGTCCTCCTGCTCAGTGCGTCTATTATAGCCTTGCCTTTCCCAGGTGTATAAGCAAGCTCGAAGTCAAATTACTATAGGTACTAGACCCACCTCCACTATCTTAGATTTATGTCCGCTGCATGAAGATATACTTGAGTCTCCTATGGTCAGTATATACCACAAAATTCTCTCCCAGAAGATAATGTCTCCAACAACGCAAATCATGAACAACAGCAGCCAACTCCAAGTCATGCATAGTATAGTTCCTCTAATGTGGAATCAACTGCCGAGATCCATATGCCACAACACAATCCTCCTGCCTAAGCACTACTCCAATCCCGATCCCAGATGCATCACAGAAAACTGTATAACTCTTGCCCGGCTCTGGTAGAACTAGAATCAGTGTTGAAGTCAACCTCCCCTTCAGCTCTTGAAAGGCTGAATCACAGGCTTCTGAGAAAACGTACTTCACGCCCTTCTCACTCAAGCCCATCAACGGTTCTGCTAATTATGAGATTTCCTGTATAAACTGCCTTTAGTAACCAGCCAGTCCCAAGAAACTTCGTACCTCGAAGACATTCTTTGGCTGCTCCCAGGTAACTACCACCCTCACCTTCTCTAGGACTACTGATACTCCTGTCTCTGAGATGTCATGTCCCAGGAAGTGAATCTCATCCATCCAGAAGTGGAACTTTGAGAGATTATCATATAATTGATGCTTTCTCAGGGTGCTAAATATGATCTAAAATGGGAAGAATGGTCATGTCGAGTGTGAGAGTACACCAAGATATCGTCCACGAAAACCACCATGATGGAATCCATGTAAGGATGAAAAACTATGTTCATCAGTGCCATGAAAACTGCTGGTGCATTCGTGAGGCCGAAAGACATAACAAAATACTCGTACAGACCATACTTTCTCTGGATGTCTGTAAGTGGTATATCTGATGGTCTGACGCGCAACTGATGATAGCGGGGTCTCAAGTCAATCTTCGAGAACGCCTTTGATCCTCTAAGCTGATCAAAAAGATCATCAATCCTCAGTAATGGATATCGGTTCCTAACCGTCAACTGGTTCAACATCCGATAATCCACACAAAGTCGTAAAGTACCATCCGCCTTCTTCACAAATAAAACTGGAGAACCCTAAGGATAAGTACTGGGTCGGATAAAACCATTTTCCTACAACTCCTCCAACTGCTTCTTGAGCTCTTTTAAATTAGGAATAGACATCCTATAAGGTGGTATGGATACCGGTTATCCACCAGACACCTTCTCAATAGAGAAGTCTACCTCACGCTACGGAGGCAACCCTGAAAACAATCATCAACTGGAGGGATGTCTATTTGAGAAGTTCCCCAATCATCAAAATATAAGCTAGAAATCTGGGCTATAACATTGCCCATCCCATAATGCTCTGGTCTAGCTCTTCTCTCCTGGACATCCCATTATCCCTTGTGAAGAAAAGTTCTGCCCTCGGGTGACGTGAAACTAACCATGCGATGATAGAAATCGACAAAAAATTGAAAAGGAACTATCTAGTCCATTCCAAGAATGACATGTTAACCTGTCATCTCTAGGACATAAAGATCCTATTAGATGTGACACCCACCAACCTCAATGGGGAACCCCTTTCACTGATGCACACTGGCAGTTCTAAGTCCCAAGGGAGTGTCTAGTGTCATCATACTCTCAGAAGTACAGATAGTAAGTCTAAGGCTCTGCACAGTGTGCACAGAAAAAATGCTATGAAAAGATCCTATATCAAAAAGTGTAGAAGATAAAATTGAGGCTATTAAAATCGTACCTCACACTGTGGAAGGTCCAGGATCCTGCTCCTGCTGAATCTGCTCCACCGCAAACGTCTAGCCAGTACTGCGGCCATGTGTAGTAGCATGAGATTCCTGAGCTGATCCTCCCTGAGCCTGACCACCACATCCACGACCTCTACCCTGGTCTGAATGACCCGAAGAACTCCAGCCCCCAGTCTGATGTGGAAGAGGCAATCATGCGCCTGTATGTGGAGTCAAAACAGATCCACCTTCACTAGCTGCTGGAAGAAGAACCTTGCAAAACCACTGCAGGTGACCCATCTTGCCGCAAGATCGGCACTCCACTGGGTCCCTCAAGCACTATGGCTTCTTATACCCATCCTTCCTACACTGGTAGCACACAAACTTGCTACCTGAAGGAACATATCATTTTCTTGAGTCACCTTGTGTAGACTCCCGGTGATGCTTCATGATGTTAGTAGAAAGAGTACTGACTCTGGATGTTGAACTGCCCTGGATCACTGGTCTAGTATCCATTAGATTCCTCTCCATGATCAACTCCTGGTTGACTATCAAAGATATTGAAGTCAACTGGAAGACATTCATCTGTTATATGTTCTCTGGTCTGAGGCCCTCCTCAAACTTCCTTGCTAAAAACAGCTTGTCATTCCACAGAACGGGAGTGAAACACTGTAACTTAGTAAAATGGGAGGAATACTCCATAACTGATTGTGTAACCTTCTGCAAGTTCATGAACACTTTGTCTCTATTGGCCCTCAGCATCTCCGGGTAGAAGTAGTCATAGAACGTACACTGAAACTCGTCCCATGCAACTATCTACTGAAACCCTTCCTGAGAAACTACATCCCACCATCCCTTGGCGGAATCTCGTAGCATGTAAGTTGCGAGCTTCACCTTTCTGTCTAGGGGTGTCTCAAGATGGTAAAATATAAAAACCATAGCTTTGAACCATGATTCAGCAGCCTGAGATCCTCCATCTCCAGAGAATGTGGGGGGATTCTACTCTTGGAAGACTCGTGTAAGCTCTGCCATAGACTGGACAGGTTGCTAAGCTCCCTGAAAGTATTTTATGAACCTCATGAATCCCTCAAGGAACTGTGTGTCCGCATGAGTGTTTGGAATAATTGCTAGTGCCATATCTGGTGTACGATCATTGTCATACCCCTGACATTCAACGGGAGGACGTCTTAGTGGAATGACTCTGCAGGGTAAAGCACACCTATATCAACGATGAGCACTGTTGCAGACTTGAAAGAGTGAAAATGGAAGAGAAGAGGAAAAACTCTTAAGTCTGGAAAAAGATGGTTACACGTCTTGTAGTCTCTATACACGGTGTGTTCCAGAATGATTTTACTTGGGCATGTACACTGGCCAAACTGGCTATGTAAATCCAAACTAAACGACGTGTTCTTAATGATTTTCCAGCCCATGTATTCAATTACATGGATGGATCACCCGGAAGGAAAGTACAAAGTGTGTAATCCAATGTACACGATGTGTAACCGAGAAAAGTTGATCTTCCGGAACAGAAGAACACATGGTGTGTGTTAATAATGCCACACACCGTGTTATATGGGTTTCTGGGCAGTATGCATTCAAATCTCCCCAAAACCACTGAAGAACACTGAAAACCAGCACCTATGTGTCAAATTACGATCCTTGGGGGCCCATACTCCATTAAAATCAATACATGACATCATAATAATTCATATTACAAGTAAACAGTATGATAATCCCTTGATCCACAAAATTCTGATCCTCAAGGGCCCATAACACCTCTAAGACCAAAACTTGGAGACCATGCTAAATAAGATGTAAGATAAAAAACACTCTATCAGCATATCAGGTATCTCTATCACATCAACTATCACAACACCATGTATAATCTATCACAACATCTATCACAATAGCATGAAATTCCTGATGCACCCTAGATGGAATGGTAAAATTCATGATATGTGATTTTCAAACCAGTTCATATATGATGCATGAGATGGCATACCCTCATCTCATCAGGTTGCAACAAAATAGGACCACAATCATATAAACTGTAACAGCACAAAACAATTGCATCACCTAATGGTGAAATATAATCAACTGTAACATTTGAAAAAACTAAAAATTACAATTCCAATGTAATATAGATTTTCTTGTTAGAAGGGTTAATTACACCCTGGCACAGTTAAGTAACAAATACCCATTCCTTCCTATCCCTATCTATTGTCACCAAACAGTAAGGAAATAGAAAAGAAAGAAAACTCCTCTGATACCACTTTGTGAGGACCCAAATCTGGAGCCACTCAACTGGTGTCCTGTACCCGGTTAGCCACATGACCTCAAGAGTGTTTCCCCAAACGCCAGAGGCTGCCGACTAGCAGCATGGGCCTTGGTGAGTCAGTGGGGAAACTATTCCCTCATTTGGTAAAGTATGCAGTGGAAGGAAAACAATAAACAATAGCGAAAGCAGTGAATAGTATTCAATAACCGGAACCAAACAGTAAAAGCAATGTATAGTATAAAAATGATTCAGCATGGTACATGTATCTGTGGAAGCAGTAAACAAAAAAACATACTGAAATAAAACTGACTCCCAAGTACTAAAAGTAAATAGTAAACTCTAGTAGTGTCGCATGCCTAAGATTGGTCCCATGCTCTCCAACTCTAACTAGCTTTCAAGTACCTAAGGTAGAAGGGCCACAATCTCTATCCACACCTGCAACCATATAACCTATTTGGGCTGAATAGCGGGACCCAAATAGGGTTTGAGAGTAATCCCATTAGGCAACCACCACATGATTTGTGCCCTACTGTCACTGAGAAATATAGTGAATGTAATGAACATAAATGCAGTAGAAAAATGGGAGAACATTGAGTAAACAATCCTACAGGACTCCATTCACATTTATTCATTAATTTAATTCCTTCATTTAATCATCACCCTAAGAATCTAGAAAAAATCTCTATAATCCAAATGCATAGTAGGTAACACCACTTGAATCTCAATAGACTACCTAAAATAAATAAATAAAACCCCAAGCTTGTTCTTTTGCTTGGTGGACTCCTCACAACCAACCAACATTAATTTATCAGGCCGACCCTCTGGGTGGCACACGTGGGAAGACCACTATGGTCAAGTATTCAACAAAGGAAAAGACACTCTGAGGAACCACTCATCTTCAATTCCCCCTATGGTCTTTCATCGATACTACAGACTCTTTGAGGAAGCACATATGTCTAATTCCCCCATTAGTCTCAATTCAATAATTATCAGACCCTCTGAGAGAGAAAAAATTCAATCTCCCTTATGGTCTCATAGTGGTAATAATTAAGAAGGCCCTATGAGGAAGCACTCAACGTCAATTCCCTTTATGGTCTTGCTACACCAGGTTACCACAGCCCTATGTAAAAGCAATCATACGTAAACGATTCGTAGCATCCCCAAGTATGTTCAACAACTACTTGGATAATAGCTACCATGCATCAAGAAACATTTAATCTGTAGGCAACACATGCAATTATTCATATCATGGAAGGAAATCAGTGTAACAAGGTTTTCATCATAGGCAACCTAATCCAAATGGCGATAAACAACCAAAATAAGGAAAACACCCATGGAGTGATCCTAGGACATGTAAACAAGCAATAATTATTCATCTAATTGCCTCTGCACACAAGAAATCTATGGAGAATAATATTAAAGGATCAAAACCCTATACTAAGATACCCGATACATGGGTATCTGTCACTTTTTCACAAAAACTCAATGACATTTACATAAGGCATCAAAACACCTACGTCAATGGTTTTGAAAAAAAAAACCCAACAACGACGAATGCACAAGAGACTCAGGTTGATTCTCCAAGAACCCGCCTTATATCCATTATCCTAATAAGACCAAGACCCAAACTCATCAAATTTGACATCCACACACTTATATCTAACCATAACAGGCATTGATCTTAGAAAACAATGGAAGGGGAGAAGTAAATCTAAGTAGATCTATGAAAACGATCAAGAACGAAGGAGAACAATCACATACCTCAAGAATCTGGCTTCGATTTGCCAATAGAAGCCCTCTAATCACCTCTAGAATGCTTTAGAGAAGTCTCTCAACCTTTAAGGGAGTGTTATCTAGAGGTATGGCTAATTAAGAGCTTAAACGAGGCGATTAAAGGGAAAAAAGGGTTAGATCCATAAATTTAAGTTCTATATTTAAGTTCCCACACGGTTAGTCCGCACGATTTGACAAACTGTGTGCTAACTGTGCGTTAGATTCTACCTCGTCAAACACTCCTCACACGGTTAGTCTACACGGTTAGAAAAACAGTGCACTAACTATGCGTTATCCACTGTCTCCAAACCATCCTTGAATGGTATCGCCACACGGTTTAGGAAAACCATGTGCCAACTATGTGAATACTATCGCCTTTTATCATTCCTTAATAGTCCACCCAAACGCACCCCCCATGTCACCCTTAACATAAAAAAACAATAAAACATCAACCAAGGGAGTCACATACCTGAAACAATTTCAGGGTTCTTACAGACTTCCTCTCTTAAAGAAATTCTTCCCTGAATTTCCCAACGCATCGTAGAAGAAGAAACCTCAAACAACTCTGGACACTGTGATCGTACATCGGCCTCCCTTTCCCAAGTCTCCTCCTATATTCTCTCGTGCTTCCATAACACCCGTACCACTGGAACAGACCGGCCACAGAGAACCTTGTCACTACGATCAACAATTCTGATAGGATTCTCCTCAAAAGATGCATCCTGCTCCAAATCAACCTCCTCGGTTTAGAAAACATGAGATGAGTCTGAGAAATATCGTCGAAGCTGAGAAACATGGATGATTTCATGCATAGCCAGGTACCTCTTAGGTAACTACAACCTATAAGCAACCAGCTCGTCTCTCTCCAGAACCTTAAATAGCCCAACGTATCTCAGTGAAAGATTTCCCTGTATCCAAATCCTTTTATGTCCCAACCTTGAGGTAACAGGTAAGAAAACCTGATCTCCGACCTTGAACTCCAAAGGTCATATCCACTGATTAGCATAAGATTTCTGCCGATACTGTGCAGTACCCATCCTATTTTGAATCAACTCCACATGCTCTGTGGTCTCCTGAACAAGACGAGGTCCCATCATAGCTACCTCTCCTGTCTTCAGCCAACACAAGGGTGATTGGAATGACCTACCATAGAACGCCTCATAAGGTTCCATCTGAATAGTTTCTTGAGAACTATTATTATAGGAAAACTCCAATAGAGGTATATGTTTCTCCCAAGAACCTCCAAAATCAATGATGCATGCTCACAGCATGTCCTCCAGCACCTGAATTGTATGCTCTGACTGGCCATCTATCTCGGGATAGTATGTTGTACTCAGAAGTACCTGTGTACCCAAATCCCTCTGTAGCCCCTACCAGAAATTCGATGTAATGCACCTGTCCCTATCAGAAATGATTGAACTCGGAACCCCATGAAGTCGTACCACCTCATGAATGTACAACCTCACAAGCTCATCCACACCGATGGTCTCCTTGATCGGCATGAAATGAGAAAAATTCGTGAGCTAGTCAACAACAACCCAAACCGCATCATTCTATCGAGGCGATCTTGGTAAACATGTCACGAATTCCATCGAGACATCATTCCATTTCCACTCATGAATGGGTAACTACTGTAAAAGCCTTGTTGGTCCCTGATGCTCTGCCTTTACCTGCTGACAGGTGGAACACCTCATAACAAGACCATCCACATCCATCTTTATACCTGGCCACCAATACTGACGACTCAAGTCTCGATACATCTTTGTGATTCCAGGATAAACTGCCTAGGATGAATCTTGAAACTCCTGCATCAACTCCTCACGTATGTCTATTGAAACCCATATGCGTCTATGAAAACATAACACCTCATCACCACCCACTGTCCACCCCATAGTAGGGTCTCTTCCTAACACACCCTCCCGTAGGACTAGGCCTTCTGAGGCAGATAGTTGCCTCATTCAAAATCGATCCAGATGAGTAGAGGTAACAACTATAGAAGAAAGAACCGTATGTCCCTGTCTATCTCGCACCTCCAAATTTATCTCAGAGAAAAGATCCATAAGCTTCCACTCACTATTGGCCTCCTGAACTGCTTGTATTTGAGTCCTCCTGCTCAGTGAATTTGCTACAGCCTTGCCTTTCCTAGGCGTATAAGCATCCTCGAAGTATAATGACTGTAGGTACTCGACCCACCACCACTGTCTCAGATTTAAGTCACGATGCCTGAAGATATTATTTAGGCTCTTGTGGTCAATATATACCACAAAATGCTCTCCCAGAAGATAATGTCTCCAAAAATGAAAATCATGAACAAAATCAGCCAACTCCAGGTCGTGCATAGGATAGTTCTCTCATGGGCCTCAACTGCTGAGATCTATATGAAAAAACACAATTCTCCTGAATAAGCACTGCTCCAAGCCTGATTCCAGATGAATCACAAAAAACTGTATAACTCTTTCCCATCTCTTGCAGAACTAGAATCAGTGATGAAGCCAACCTCACCTTCTGCTCATGAAAGGCTGAATCACAAGCTTCTAACCAATCGTACTTCACCCCCTTATTAGTCAAGCCCATCAACGACACTGATATGCATTATAATTCATGTATAAACCACCTGTAGTAACCAGCTGGTCCCAAGAAACTATGTACCTCGAAGACATTCTTCGGCTTCTCCCATGTAACCACTTCCCTAACCTTCTCTAGGTCTACTGATACTCCTGTCTCTGATATGACATGACCCAATAAAGTCAATCTCGTCCATCTAGAAGTAGAACTTTGAGATCTTATCATATAACTAATTATACCTCAGTGTACTCAATACGATCTCAATATGGATATCATGGCCGTGTCGAGTGTGAGAGTACACCAAGATATCGTCTATAAAAACCACTATGAAGGAATCAAAGTAAGGATGGAAAACATTGTTCATCGGCACCATGAAAACTGTTGACACGTTCATGAGGCCGAACGGCATAATAAAATACTTATACATACCATAATTTCTCTGGAAGGATGTAAGAGGTATATTCGATGGTCTAACATGCAACTGATGATAGTCGGATCTCAAGTCAATCTTCGATAACACCCTATCTCATAAAAGATGATAAAAAAGATCATCAATACTTGGCAAGCGATATCATTTCTTGACCGTCTAATGGTTTAGCTTTCGATAATCCACACAAAGCTGTAAAGTACCATCTGCCTTCTTCACAAATAAAACAGGTGAACCCCAAGGAGATGCACTAGGTCGGATAAAACCCTTTTCCTGACACTCCTCCAATAGGCTTTTGAGATTTTTTAACTCAGGCATATCCATCCTATAAGAGGGTATGGATTCTAGTGCTGCTCCCGGTACAATGTCAATAGATAAGTCTACCTCACACTCCAGTGGCAACCATGAAAAGTCTTCTGGAAATACATTCGGAAAACGATCAACCACTGGAGGGAAGTCTATCTGAGATATTCTCCGGTCATCCAGATATAAGCTAGCAATCTAGGCTATAACATTTCCCAACCCATGATGCTCTAGTCCAACTCAGATCTCCTGGTCATCCCATTCGCCCTTGTGAAGAAAAGGTCTTCCCTCAGGTGACGTGGAACTCACCCTATGGCGATAGAAATCGACAAAGGACTAAAAAGGAACTAGCCAGTCCATTTCGAGAATGACATCATAAGCAGTCATCTCTAGGACATAAATATCCCCCATGAAGTAACACCCACCAACCCCAAGGGGGTTCTCCTTGCACTGACGCTCACTAGAAGTTCTATGTCCCAAGGGAGTGTCTAGTGACATCATACTCTTAGAAGTATGGATAGTAAGTCTATGGCTCTCCACCGTGTGAATAGAAATAAAGATGTAAAAATCTTCTGTATTGAAAAGCACAGAAGATAAAATTGAGGATATTAAAATAATACCCTGCACTGTGGAACATCTAGGATCCCGCTCCTAATGAATCTGCTCCACTGAAAACATCTCGCTAGTACCGCGACCCTGTGCAGTAGCCTGAGATCCCTGAGCTGATCCTCCCTAAGCCTGACCACCACATCCATAGCCTCTACCCTGGCCTGAATGACCCATAGAACTCCAGCCCCTAGTCAAATTCAGAACTGGTAATCATGCACCTGTATGTAGAGTCGTAACAGATCCACCTTCACTATCTGTTAGAGAGAAATATAGAAAAAGTAATGAACATAAATGCAGTAGAGAAACAGGAGTACACTGAGTAAAAAATCCTACAAGACTTTATTCACTTGTATTCATTAATCTAATTTAATCATTTAATCATCATCCAAATAATATAGCAAAAATCTCTATAATCCAAAGGCATAGTAGGTAACACTAAAGGTATCTCAACAGACTACCTAACAACAAGAAGTACAAACCCAAGTTGTTCTTTGGCTTGGTGGACTCATCACAATCAAAAAACAATAATTTATCAGGATGACCCTCTGAGTGGATCATGCGGGCAGACCCCTATGGTCAAGTATTCATGAAATGCAAAGACACTATGAGGAAGCACTCATCATCAATTCCCCCTATGGTATTGCAGTGATACTACAGACTCTCTGAGGAAGCACTTACATTTAATTCCCCCTTTAGTCTTGATTCGATAATTATCACACCCTCTGAGAGAGCACAAAGTCAATCTCTTTTATGGTCTCATAGTGGTAATAATTAAACAGGCCCACTGAGGAAGCACTCAATGTCAATTCCCCTTATGGTCTTGCAACACCAAGTTCCCGTAGCCCTGAGTAAAATCAATCACACGTAACCGATTTGTAGCATCCCAATGTATGGTCAACAACTACTTGGATAATATCTACCATGCATCAAAAACATTTAAACTACAAGAAACCCATGCAATTATTCATATCAAGGCAGGAAATCAGTGTAACAAAGTTTTCCTCACAGGCAACCTATGCCAAATGGCGATAAACAACCAATACAAGGAAAACACCCATGGGGTGATCCTCATACATGCAAACAAGAAATAATTAATCATCTATTAGCCTCAACACACAAGCAATCTAAGGCAGATAATATTACAGGATCAAAACCCTATCCTGAGATACCTTATACAAGGGAATCTGACACTTTTGCACAAATACTCAAAAACATTTAACGTAAGGCATCAAACCACCTACCTCGATGGTTTTGATGAAAACCCCAACAACGAATAATGCACAAAGAACTCAGGTTGATTCTCCAAGAACCCACCATAGATCCCTTCTCCTAACAAGATCAAGAACCAAACTCATCAAATTTGGAATCCACACACATATATCTACCCATAATGGGTGTGGATCTAAGAAACTGAGGGAAGAGGAGAAGTAGATCTACTTATATCTTAGAAAACTATGAATATTGAAGGATAATGATCACATAACTCAAGAATACGGCTTCGATTCTCCAATAGAAGCCTTCGGATCACCTCCGGAATGATTGGGAGAAGTTTCCAAACCATCAAGGGAGAGTAATCCTGAGTTATGGCCACTTAAGATCTTAAATGAGGTGATTAAAGGAAAAAAAGAGTTAGATCCATAAATTTAGGATCTAGATTTATGTGCCCGCATGGTTATTCTGCATGGTTTGAAAAACCGTGTGCTAACTATGAATTAGCATCAACCTTATCAAACACTCCTCGCACGGTTAGTCTACACGGTTAGACAAACCGTGTGCTAACTGTGTGTTAGCCACTGTCTCCAAAACCAACCTTGCATGGTTTCTCCGCAAGGATTAGGCAAACTGTGCGCCAAAAGTGCAAAATATATCGCCCTTTAGCATTCCTTAAATTTCCACCCAAACGCACCCCCAAGTCACCCTTAACTTAAAAAAACATGAAAACATCAACCAAGGGGGTCACATGCCTGAAAAGAAGATCCGGGTACTTACATGGACTGCCACGTGTCTTATTGAGGTCATGTTTATTGATATCGCTATTGGGTGACATTCAAATCACCCTAGGATAAAACATACATCCATAGGGGTGAATCAGATATCTAGGACAATCGAGCTGGACCCAAGTGAACTAGTCTAAGTGGGATGATAGACCAGGTAACCAGTCTCTTTATATGATATCATGGGATACCTTTTGTAGAATTTCCTCCTTTTATGGAACAATTTAGGGATTTTATTCCTAATTATTTCTTTGGACGACCTCCTGACAGTATAATCAAGTTCATCATTGAGGTTGTTCCCAGTGTGGAACCAATTTATATATTACTCCATATAGGATGAAACCTACAGAGCTCTAGGAACCTATGATGATGCTTTAATACATAGAGTCCAGGTTTTTCATTAGACCCAACACATTTCCATGGTGTTTACCCATCCTTTTCATCAAGAAGGCATATGGTACTCTTAGATTGTTTGTGGATTACTAGTGACTAAACCATCATATGTTCAAGAACATGTATCTACTTCTTCAAATACAAGACCACTTCGACCAGCTCAAGGGAAAAAAAATTTTGTATAATAATTATTTAATTTTGGGATATCATCAAGTTTGTGATAAGACCTACAGATAAATCATAATTCATTCTAGAGGTGGTACAACTTGTATAGGTAATTGGTTATGTCGTTCTGTCTAAAAAAGTATCTTGTAGTCTTTATGGCTCTGATGAATCAAGGTATCCTCCCATATATTGATTCCATCATTGTAGTGTTCATAGTGGGAATCATGGTGTACTCTCACTCCATACATGACCATGCTAATATAATTGAGATCATTCTGAGTACACTGGGAAAGTACCATTTACATGTGAGTATAATTATGTTCCACTTTTTGATATGTAAGGTTCACTTTTTGGGTCATATTATACATGGGGTAGATGTATATGTTGACCTAGAGAAGTTGAGTTTTATGGTTTCTTGAGATTATCCAAAAAATATGATTGACATATGCAGTTTATTAAGGATGGATAGCTATTACACGTGATTTATTCTTGACATCTCACACCTAGAAGAACCACTTATGGGCTCGACCATAAATTGTGTAGTGTTTAAATGGACTGAATCTTATAGGACAATTTTTTACGAGTTAAATGGAAGTCCCTATTCAATTATGGTTCTATTATTCATGAGAATTGGAGAAGCTATACTAAAATTTTTTATTCTTTGTGAATTGAGCTATGTGCAGTTATGAGGAATTGTGATCAAGTTTTTCATTATAGATCCCTCCATCCATGGCATCATGAGTGTAAATATCCCACGCACTACCTTCATATTGTATATGTGTTCCATTATCTGTCCAATTGGAACAAATACGTGGTTGTTGAATGGTTAATCTTTTACATGAACTATAAATGTTTCAAATCTGTATCCACTAAGCAAGGCTTGAATCTATGGTATCATAGGTTAGTGGAACACCTACAATCCATCATCTTTGATCATTGTTACAAATATAGAAAGGGTAATGGAGTGGATGATTCCTTGAGCCGTAAGAGTCATAAAAAAGACATCAAAGAGGTTAGTAGTTAGTCCCAGTTGATGGATTTATTTTAATAAATGAATATTGATGTTCATGTTCAAAAAGTAAATTTCGTTCTAGCAGCTCTATCAGTGATTTCCTCTCTGCTGGATGGGTCCAGATGACATGATTTTTAGATTATGAGGTTGATGTGTTGAGGGTGAGCATTGGAGGAGATAACCATCCTCAGGTTCGGGTTATTGATGGTAGTGAGACCTTACTCTTCTATGTTTGAGTATGGGTAACTTCTAATATATAGGAATAGGTGATTTGGGAATGAGATACCATGTTTTTGGAAGTTCATCTGGGGATTTCCACAATGTATTGAGACATGGATTCAAAATATGGGCGACTACTTATAAAGAGAAAGATAATTATATTTATAACTCAATGTTCATCCTATCAGTTGGTGAAGGAATAACACCAGTGGACTACATGTCTTTTATAGAATCTATCCATTCAAGGTTTGATATGGAATGTTGTCTTCATGGATTTTTTTAAAGGGTTTCCTTGATCCTGAAGAGGCGGCAATTCAGTATGGTTGATCATCAATATGATGACCAAAGATATGCACTTCCTTTTGATCTGGGAGACCATCTCTATTGATGAGTTCTGAAGGATTTTCATTTGGGAAATACCGATACTTCATTGTCTTGCGCATTTTATAATTGTAGATAGAGATTTCTATCTTGACATATTTGTTATAGAAAGGGTTGAATAACATACTAGGTTCAGTGGTTTTACTGAGTACGTCATACCACCCTCAGAGCTACATTTATTCTGAGTGGATGATTCAGGTTTTAATGAAAATCTTATAGGCGTGTACCCTAGATTTTGGTGGTTCCTTAGAGAAGAATATTCCTCTATTAGACTTTTCATAAAATAAAATCTTCTAGGTAATGATTCAAAATGCTCTATATGAGGACCTCTAGGGTAGACCATTTTGTTCAATTATGTGTTCCCTATATGATGTAAAGGTATCTCTACTGGGTACTCATCTCATTTAAGAGACATCAGAGAAAGTTCATTTGATAAAAAACGTGTGGATATAGCTCAATATAGGTAGAATTCATAAAATAATCTTCATTATAGAACCCTTGAGTTTGAGGTGGGTCATTGGATATTTCTTTGTTAAGCTAATAGGTTGGGTCACTGATGGATTAGGAGACGGAGAAATTTATTTTCCATATATGTGTGGACTTTCTATATTGTAGAGATATTTGGTCTAGTAGACTGTTAGATTATATAACTTCAAAGGTAATTATAATTGTACAATGTCTTCCATGTATCTCAGATTCAATAAAGGGATGCTTACCCATATCATTTTTTGGCACTAATGTTTTTGAGCAGGATACAGATTTGTCTTTCGAGGAGTTTCAGATTCATATCACTAATCAAAGAACCATGTTTATCTAAGGTACGCTAGTTCATTTGGTGTTGGTACTTTGGAAGAACAAACATGTAAATGGAAAGTCCTAGGAGTGGGAGGATGATGTAAATGCTCAGTGGTCAAAACTCTTCTCAGATGATGACACACTACCCTATGAAGGGGAACTTGGGATGGAGTGTTTTTAAGTAGGGGATGTTGCAACATCCTGGATTCTCATAAATGTAAAGGCCGATAATTCATAGTTATTATTTTATTAAATAAAGTTACATATATTTCTTAATCAATTCAATGAGGTTTCAAGTGAATTTAGTGATCATTTGGTTCATAGAACCCTAAAATGGGAAAAATAGAATGGGACACATGGTTTTTCAACAATAGTGCGACCTAAGGCACATGGCCAGGTGAGGCATCTTCAACCAATGGATGATATAATTTTCATGGTATGTGAATGGTTATTCAAAAAATTATTAAAACATCGAGATGTTCCCCATGTATTATTGAAAGGTGAATAGTTTCCACATGGTTTTGAGAAACCCCATGTAATTAAAAAATGTATGATTTTAATGTTTTCCCCTCTTAAATGATTTAAAACAATCCGGAATTCCTTGGGTTGTTTAACTAATGGAAGAGATCATCCTCGTTATTAAAAACCCTATTCCCGAAGAATATAGTAATCAAGATGAACCCTCCATTATATGGCTGATTCTTCCACCTTGATATCCATTGGAAGACTACATGTACAATCTATAATCCTCTCCAATCCATTTGATGGTTCTTCCATCATCTATTACAAAATATGGGTGCAATCAAAATTTACCCATTTCTAGTGTATTATAAGGATTCATCTATTTCTTCGAACATATTATGAATCATATGATGATACTGGATGAGGTAATGTCTACGAGTCATAGGTATCTTGTCAAACTCTTTTTCCATCATTTCATTGAATTTAATAATATTCATTATTGTTTCTTTCATTGGGATATTCCTTCAAAGTCTCTAAAATGTGAATTTATTTACTACGGGTTGTTTCACACGTGTATTGAGATCATTATTAATGGTGAATAACCTCCATGGTGGATTACCTTGGTTTATGCCACCCCATTGGGTGATCTATACCTTAATGGCCCTTATTTCACTATTTTTCTTAAATGTTTTGACACCACTTGAGGTGTTATCATATGTAATCAATACCTAATGATGTAAATATATATTTTTAGGAATAAACCATATCTTATAACCCAATACACCATGCCATAAATGTAGTGATATTGTTAAATGATTTGTGTCATGTGATTAAAGTATTAAACATTACAAATCAAATGGAAATTTCCCAACGAAATGGGTGGGAAATTAAGCCTAATATTATATAATTGATAAACTAGAATGTTAGTTCCCATCATTTGATCTATGTTTTGAGTTTTAAAGTTATTTTTTCTTATTAACTAGCCCTTTCCCCGACCAGTTAGGGTTTTTTTGGTTGAATGTATTGGTAATGGGATTAGGGATTCGACCATGTGACATATATAAGATTGATAAACGGGTTTTCCTTGACCATTGAGATTTATAATGTAAATTATTTTATGAATGAGATGTTATTTTTTGTACATGTAATATATGTGATTATGGGAAAAGGTAATTTTCTATAGTGTCAAGGGAGAACCATGGGGGTTTCGACATAAGGACCCCTTGGATGGACTCTCGTTCATTTTTTTGGAAGATGTAATTGGTAATTAAATACGTCATGGGATACAACATATATTCATAAGATGGGATTGTTGTACATTGTCTATATTTTCCACCAAATGACTGAAATTAATTTTTTAGCAGAGAACCCTTGGATGATCTCGATGGCATGGTTGGTTGTACCATTCCATGAGTGAGACGTCAGCCCCTATGTGAGATACTAGGTATGGAATTTGAGGTCATTTCCTACTATTTTTACTTCATTCCAATGGGACACTTGGGAATTCATACATTGGTCACCTTGGAGAGAATATTTTCATAGGACTTTGACTAATACCTCTGAGAAATACATGGATGTATTTCCAAATTTTCAAGGATGGGATCAAGGAGTCTCAACATTTTTTATAAAGAGATGATTAAAAATCATATTAAATAAATTTTTTCCAATTATAAAGTATCGTTTAGTTTATAAAATGTATGGATGTTTCCTCTAAGATAAATAATAAGCCTGAGGACAGTCCAGCCTATGAAATTTTTACCTTATTCACATTACCAATTCAATATCTCTAATTTAATACACACTAGATCAGGATAAAGAACATAGATTTGATAGGTCCCCAAGTGGATCCTAGTCCAAATATTTATATAATATATTTTTTATTGTATCTAATTTATATGTGGAACACTGTTAAATTTATAGTGTACAAAATGGAATGGTCTTAACCTAGTGGGTTCCAACCTACTGAGATTATGTCTCACACACTACTTATGACTCATTGATATCCGAGTAGGCATTAGGATTTAAGGTACGAAAAAAGGGGAAATCCAACTTATAATGCTTGATTTAAGATTTTAGGATAGAGTTGGGAACAAAGGAATGATCCTATGCACAAGATGCTTGCTATTAATTTTGTCTTTCTTCTTTTATATTTCTATCATCATGATGTGTATTCTTGTAACCTCATCCATTACATTGTATTTTCTATATAATCATAAAATACTATTATCCTCAGTTGTTTTTGTTTATTTATACATCTTCTTAACTTTATTTTTTTCTTATACAAGATATGAGTTTTGGTTTACACTCATCTCTAGATATTTTCATTTCTTTTTCTATTTATTGGATATCAAATATTTTTCATTACTATCAAGATGGAGTAAATAGTCTCCCCTAATGAATTATACAAGGGCCTTAATACTAGTTGGAAGCCTCTGAAATTTGAGGCGATGTTCTTGAGGTCCTGTGGCTCCCCACCATGGGTCACTGTTAAGAGGCACTCTTGGTGGGACACTGGAAATTCCACCTCATGAAAAAGTAGTTTTTGACCATCAATGAGGGTCCTATACACATATTCGGGAGACTAAAATCTCAATATCATAAACCATTTGTAATAATATTATTGGAAGGAAAAAAATTATGAGTACCAATAGTTATTTAACAAATAAATACCATCACTTGTTACAAAAAAATGTTACATAAGTACTTATAAATACTTGTCCAAAGGAACACCAGGTGCATTGGATTAATACGTGTGATAGAAATAGGAATAAAATAATATAATAGGTGAATCATCAAAATATCCATGAGTATGTTATATAAATATATCTAATACTTTACCAAATCCTACTAATAAGTATCCGAATATAAAATCATTTTCCTTGGATAGATCCCGAATAGAAAAATATTCACATGGACCACACTTCATATGTATGGCGAGATTAATGAACCATTTTCAAAACCCCCAATGGATCCATAGTGTATGTGAAATAATATGATTTATTGTATTGATTATTACCAAATACTGTAAAATAAAGAAAACTTATTTCTAGAGTCCTCTTCTGTTAACATGGTTTCTATGAACACCTACAATAACTACATTAGTTATGTGTGAGAGTAAGAATAATTTCACAAAATAATAACCCAACACATGAACAATACCATCTCACTCAAGATAGAGTTTGACCCCATGTCCCACATCAATTCAAAAAAACACCCTCTTACTTAGGGGAGGTAAAAAAATCATTTACGGTAATGCTCCAAAATTGATTTTCACTCAAATAAGGGATGCCTCACCTAAATTTATGAATAACATATGACACCACACCCTATCATTTCAGGATGGTTACAAATCATTATCTCAGGTCTGGAACCTTTAATTCAAGGTGTTCTCAGAGGAAAGAATCATATTCAATCAAATCTTTACACACCACATCCTCACTCAGGACATGGTCAACCAATAAATAGTCCCAACATATGATAAAGGATGTAATAATATTATTCAATAATCATGAAATGTAATGGTTTAATAATAATATAAAAAATTAACACATTATCAAGGATACAAATAGAATATTCCACATGCTACATCAAAAAGAACCCCTCCATGTTTTTTTTCAAATGAAGCATTTTCATACCTACCATTACACCATTGATGAAGTACATAAACCAAACCCATATTCCATGCCAGAAGGATGAAGGTGACATCCCCTAAATCGGTTATGAATATGATGATTTTTTTGTATCATATGTGATGATATGTGTATATCATAAGAAATTTTACAAGATAACATCCCTCTATCTTATTCTATAAATAATATAAAATTGGGTTAGAACAGTATATTATATATCACAGTGTTCAACCACTGTAGTGTCCTATGATTAACATGACAGTCAAATAATAACAGATTACATTTAACTCTTCAACTTTGGGAATCATAAATAAAAATGTTTTGTGATATAAAATACAAGGGATATTCATTTCTTCATACATTTAATGAATATAAAATGACTAAATATTTAAGAAACAAATTATAATAATTAAGTGTTAATTATAGAATACATGAGGAGAATCCTTGAGGTAAAATATAAGTGGACTTAAGAATAGTGATTGTTTATTTATATCATCAAATCCTTATACTATTTATCCTTTGGAAGTGTATACCATACCTTACCATTGTAATATGAGGAAACTAAAACCCATGTGATTATGTAAGATCTCACCAAAATATTGGGATAATAAATTTCAATAT
This sequence comes from Viscum album, assembly GCA_963277665.1. Classification (NCBI taxonomy): domain Eukaryota; kingdom Viridiplantae; phylum Streptophyta; class Magnoliopsida; order Santalales; family Viscaceae; genus Viscum; species Viscum album. The sequence goes on from OY728165.1 coordinate 683,236,340, forward strand.
ATGGACACAACATAGAGACAATGGATCAATGAATACACTTAATGGATCACAATCAATAGTTTATTTTTGAATGAAAATTTAATTTCTTATAAGTTGTAGGTATATATATGTTATTCATTTTCAATATATAAAGGTTTTAGTTTTAGGATTGATAGGCCGTAGGATTTAGGTTATTTTGATTATTATAATTTAATTATGTGTTAAATAATCCTAAGAAACACATCAATGGTTTCATAACCATTACATGTTTTATGATTCAAAAAATAATTTTTTTAATCATGAAAATGTATATCAATTTTGAAAATGTATTACATATCATATGAAATGAAATATTAATCAAATAAAAAAATTGATATGATAATTGATATCAATAAATGGGATATAGAAATTGAAATATGGTTGAGCTTACTATATAGTATTTCATTGTTTTTTATTCTTATTGTGGATGAAATTGGATATTCTAAATGGTGTAATAATTAAATTTCTTCTTTATTTATAAATTGAAATATATGATATGCTGGGTAATGTTGGATGATAATGTTGAGCCTCACTCATAAAACAAAGCATTGTATCATAGGGAATATATCTGACATACCATAAAATAGGACTAAGTAGTTGTTGGAGGTGAAATCCTAGATTGATATTATCTATCATAAATAAAGATATATAATAGTAATAGAACTATTATGTGATATTTTAGATATTTAATATATATATATATATATAAAATATTATTTTTATCATTATATATTGAAAATGACAATTATATGGTTTATAGATATTGTTGTGTTGTTTGTTATGATATTTATTTTGTTTATAGGCTATGTTAAAATCAATTAATTATATAATTCTTGTAATTTCGATCATTAATTTCCTTAAAATGTTGAATAAATAAATATATAAAAACATTTATTAGTGATATATTAAAAATCATTATAATAATATTTTATAAAATATAATTTTTATATGAATGGACTATACTTAAATTATAATCGTTATTTATAAAATTTTTATAAATTAAAAAATAAGTCTAAATTAGAAGGAGTTTATAAATAAATTTATAAATAGTTTCTAAATATTCCCTCTAATTTTTCAAATTAGAGTGTATTATTTCACAAATTATTTAAACCATAAAAAATAGGTATTAATAATGTTATGAATAATGTCTAAATAATATTAAATATGTGATATGTTTAAAATTCACATTATATATAAATAATTTATATATATATATAATATTTGTATTTCATATGTCATATATTTAATTTAAATTTCATGTAATTAATAATATGAATGAGTTAATTTTATGAATAAATACAAAATTGTTATATTTATTTAGTTAAATAATTTCAATAATGTATGGATAATGATTATAAGATTTTTTATATTCGAGTTATTCTTAAATGATTATCCGAAGATTGAATTTGCGAATTTTTTATTTATTTTTATTATTCTATGTTTTATTAATCAAAAATTATTTTCTTATATTATAAATATATGCATCCTTTATTTTATTTTCTTAAATTTCTCTAATAAATTTACATACATGCATATAAAAAGTTATATCTTATGTAAGATAATTTATTTATTTTTTTTACTATTTGTTTTTATTTTTTGAGGTTATGATCCTAAATTGAGTATTTAATAATTGTTTATAAATTTTATATCACTATGTTATAATCAAAATAAAATTTTTCTAGAGTAATGTTGCCTTCAATATTACAACTTTGGGTTGTTTTATCTCATGCTAGATGGCTTATCGGTTTCAATGAAAATGGGAGTCCAATATCTCTTTCCTAAAACAAATTATTTTGTAAATTATTTATTTATATGATTATAAACCTTTAAATGAATGTTTTTATTGTTACTTAATATTTAAATCCATTTATATATGTATAAATATTGTTTTATATTGATTTAGGTTTGTAATATATTCTATGATTTGTGTAAATATTTATACAATAATAATTTTTTAAAATATTTATTTGGTGGAAGGAATTGGATTTAAAAATCACTAAAATCATGAATACAAATTAAGGGAATAATAAGAGATAATATATAGATATTAAAGGCCCTTAAAATTTGAACTATCATATTTCATATGTAGTGAACATTTATAAAGACATCAACCATAGAAATGGGCCGTTCATTCCAAAATCAGTTGTCCCTAGATTATGTTATATAAGTGATGAATGTAATCATTGAACATAATAGGATTAGTTGCCCATTTATATAGTTTTATTTGGGTTACATTTAACTATGGGTCCCTTGTACGACTATGTTATTAGAGGAAAGGAGTTGAGACTTTCTATATGATGGATTGTACAAATAATTTTACACTCTACTATAAATGATTCATATATTATATTATTTAGAAGATCCCCAAAAAAATTAATATTTGGTTATTGAAATAGTAATGTAAACATATTTTATAGTGAAATATAGATCATGGCCCATTAAAGGAGACAATTATATTTAAAATGAATCATTATTTTTATTGGAGAAAATTGAATAAAATCTATTATTAAATGTTTGTAAACTATGAATCTCATCTAATAGAAGAATCATTTATTGATAAATGGTATCATCATCATGAAATTTTAATTTTATTTCCAACATAGATAAACCATAGTCTTAAGTAATAATGTTGTTGGAATGATGAGAAAACATAAGAATTGTTCTTAATAAAGAATCATTTTTTTTGTTATGAACAACCCCTTACTAAGTAACGAGATATTAGTGTTTATCAATAGGTGAATCAACATTTTTATGAAATTCAAAAAATGATTCACTTAAGGATTCAAATGAAATATATATTGGGTGACTAAAATAACATTAATCATTAATCATTAAAATAACATGATTCAGTTTGCTAATGACTTGAAGAGTGTAAATGATTAAATTAATAACCACTAGAGGTATGTATTTCATTTTAGTAAAATTATTTGAAATTTTTATAGAATTTGAATGTGTTTATGAAAAATGTACTGTGTTCTTTATAGAGTTGTGTATATATTGATGAAGTAAAATATTACTAGGTTTTGGAGTAGTATTAAAATTATATATGCGCAAAAGTTCAATCCAGAAGAAGGAAATATAAGTTGAAATTTCCAATAAATTATTATATTATAGCCATACAAGGACATAAAATCCTAATTGTGTTCTTAATAAGGATGGGAAAATTTTATATAGGATAGAATTATTCTTCATTCATAATGTGATTTTGGATGATCTATGGAATTTCCATGTCAGGTATTATAGTTACAGAAAACAATTCATTGATTCAGATGGGTATATGATACTAAACAGAAAATTGAAAAGACTTTTATATTTTATAAATTTAATATAAAATTATGAACTCAACTATAAATGAATATATCATGAATAAATGAATCTAAATTATATAAGTGTGTTTTATATTATACCTTTTATGTGATATGGGATGTTATTTATTATCAAAGATATATTATAAGTATTAAAGGGTAATGGTTTTAATACACATGGATTATGATTCATTAAATTATATAACAATTTTAAAAAGAGGAAAAGTATAAGTTACTTTTATGGAAGACAAATAATTTATCATATATAGTTTTAAAATTATGAGGAGTTATGATTCAAAAACTCATTAGTCGAATATTTTAAATAATATTGTAAACCCTTCAAAATATTTATCTAATCATATAAAATAACATATAAAAAATAAAATTTAATTATATCTTTTTTAAATATTCACACTAAGTGAAATAAATATTATTCCCAAATATTAAATACGTTTTGAATCTTAACACGATATTCTAGAGAGAATACATATTCTGAGAGGCTAGTGGTAGTATATTTGGGAATAAATATGATTAATGTGTGTCAAATCAAATATTATACTAGTCAATATTATATGTGAATTTTATTTAATATCCAAATCTTGTTTAAGATATATTTCTAAATAGTAATGTATAGATTTTCATTTTTTTATTGTAATAAATGTGAAAATAAGTTGTTATCCTAAAATATTTTAGGATGTTTCAGTTAATAAAAATTTAAATAGGTTAATATTTGATGAGTTTATATGGATCTATTGATACTAAATAAATGTATTGGAGAAAAAAATAAACACATTAATAAAAAATATACCCTTATGAAAACCAAAATTGTATATATATATATATATATGTATATTGAATAACACATGTGTATCTTAAGGGATTTCAGCTAGTTCTGCTATCATTTATTATTATTAATGCCTAGAAATCACACAAATGAATCATAAATACTTTATTATCCATGGTGTAACAACATATGAATGTGAATAACCCATAGCTTTGATAAGGAACTCCTTTATTAATTGCATCATAGTTCATCTCTTGGGAAAAAAATTAATAAAAATAAATATTTAGAAATATTGATAATTAGAATAGGAATATCCATGAATTTAAGATCATCATATAATAGTTATTAACTTATTATATATCCATAAATTAATTCTATATTATCAAATAAATTAACTCATACATTATAAAACACATGAGTTATGCAAGTTCATATTTCATGAATTCATCATTGAATGTGTTTTTTGATACTCCTATTAATTTAATGATTTCAAACATCTCAAATAATGATATATTTGTCTATAAATATAATTAATTTAATGTTAACACATTAAATTTAATCTATATATGAATCATATTTACTATTCATTTGTATTGTGTGATTAACCCCATCATTATTATTTCTGACACATTCCACAGTATTGCAAATCTTGCGCGTGTTGTCGATGGTGACAGATGTATTGTACCCCACATTACAGCTTTCCAAAGGTGGCTGGAATTCATCACTTCATCATTTATGTTTTCTCCTTGATGGAAATGGGATGATGGGAAGTTGGTTCTGACTTATATGGATTCCTCCTCAGAATTTACTGCATAGCATGGTCCCCCATAGAGATTAAGATGTTTTTCATGAAACCCTTCCCAAATTCATCTCTATATGAATGTCGGTTAATTACAATACTTCTGTCTGGACATTATAGTGGGTCAATTCTTGTCATCAACCTTCATTCAAGATAGTAGTCATGTTGGGAAACTCTAGCATGTGTAGACATTGTAACATTGTTACACATGAATTATATATTATTAGAATGATTCATGAGGGTGCGGAAGATGGAATCATCCCATGTCAATTTTTAGGTACTTATGTTGGTGGCATGTCTCAATGGTTTTCCACAGTGTCCCATGATTAACATGGGTATGTTTTGAGTTTAATGTCTGGAAAATATGGATCAAACATATTAGAAAAATCATGATAATATATCATAAAGGTATATCACTAAGAGGGATCACCATGATGGTTTACTAGATGGATATTTTAGAACTCCCAATATAGACTGGCCTGAGATAGTGTGTACCAAAAAGGGAAGGTTCCACACCATGAAAGATGATACAAACATCATAACAGATGGATCAGGTATGCACAACCAGAAAAGGGGGACACAAAAATTTTCTATTATCCGGGATTGGACCACATGGAGGATTCCAATGTACATTATTTATAATCCATGGATCAATACTCATGTATTATGATGGGGTTATTTAGGGCATAAAAATGGATATATTCCATTCACAAGGGGGGAAATCTTCATGGGATGGATATGAAGTGAGGGGATTATGCATTTTCATATTCTTATGTTCTTCTAGGAGCAGTGAGGAAGTTGGTGGAATGATCTAATCGGGATGAGGTTGACCATGTAAAAATTATGATGGATGGTAGAGGATTTGGAAGGAGTGAATGAGCTTAATAGAATAGAATTTATGTGAATATGGATGTGTTGGATTTGAACAACATTGAGTGTTCATACACATCCCAATGGTTGGAAATCAAAGTCCATATACGTCATGATAGTGAAAGGTGACTCCTAGGGAGGTGACATGTGAGAAATAGAGCATGTAGATAAGGATCCGAAGGAAGTTGAAATTTTGGTTTTGGGCTTCATATTCCCAAATCACAAATGCTAGAAGAAAATACCAAGATGCGAAATGGGTGATGGGATTGAACCTTGTGGAGGATTCCTATGTTCCATATTTGAATGATAGTGATCAGTCCCCACATAGTTCATGATGGTGTCATAGAATCAGGCAACCCATATAGGACATTGACCTAGAGACTTGCATGGGGCTTATACATGTTTAGCATCCCATATAGAACATAACACCTCAGGTAGGCATAACCAAGAGATACATCCAAAAAATTGAAGATGTCACATGAAGAGGGTACATGCATAGAATGGATCACCATTGTTTATCATTTGGTTGGGATTGAACCTCAAATAGGCTTCCAACATACCCGAAAGGGATCAAACCCCATCTAGTTCAGAGGAGGATACATTTCAATGTCATGAAGGATGACTGAACCATTGTAAAATAGTCATGACAAATCAATTGTGGGGAATGATGGGATTGAACATTGAGGAGGCTTCCAACGAACCCTATTGAAAAGATAAGTATAAAGGTGAGCATAGATTGGTAGATAAGGTAATGGGTATTATGAATGGATAGCATCCCAAATAATATTTTTGGTCATTGTTTACTCTATTCCTATGGGAGTCAGGCTCGATGTGTGAATCAAAATGTATTAGTATACCAGATGGTCGCATCGTGAAACGTGCATCGGTGAGGGATGGTGTTGGGATTACACATGGCTATTATCCAAGGGATATGGAGATTGGAACTTGAGGGAAGCCCAAGGAGGTGGTTAGGGTCTTATGTGGAGACTGCCTAAGTCATACATGGTAACAAAGTCCAAATGTAGAGAGAGAATGGGAGGGCACTAGTTCCAATCCCCATTATAGTCTTCTTTAGATTTCCAATCATGTGACGTTCATAGTTTAACATAGTTTTTTTAGGATGTGGATTCTTGGATGTTTATCATCCTATAGAAAAATGATGAGGAATTAGTCCACATCCCTTGGACATACAAAACTTGTACCAACCCCCACATGGTAAAGGGAAGCCATAAGAAATGTCCAATGAGAGTGAGGTGGAGGAGTGCTCAATAGAGGGGTCCATGTTAGTCTAGTTATGAAAACAAGTGATAACTATTAATAAACATATTCCAAGAATAATTACATTTGGAAACAAAACATGAATCACCGCTCGACGATCCTGGAAATCACTGTGTGCAATCCTGTAAGGCCACATGGAGGAGGTGTGCACAAGTTAGGGTATTTTTTCACAATAGGGTCTCAATAACAGCGCCCTATGATAATGATGGAGTCTAAAAGAAAGGATTTGTGAATGATTAAGGACATTCACATAGGATTAGGGGGTTTTTGAAGAGGAGGAACTACATAAGCACATTTCTAGTTCACCGGATGGGCATATTGTGCACATTTTACTTATGAATAAAAGGAAATGGGTGGGGATCACACCCAGATGGGTCCACATAAATGGGGGAACAATGGGGATCCTGTTGGGAAATATGGAGTACCATGAATTTAAGACCTCCACGTGTTCATGAAATGGGTCATCTGATGCACACAAGATTTATGGTTTGACTTCAGAACCACATCCTAAGGGAGGGGTACCCCTTTATATATAAAAGGTTAAAATATCATTGGGATCGTGAATATAGGTCAACACAAAAGTATCCATTTGACATCACATTGGACGTGCAAGAGGCTTTCATGTTGGAAAACCCTTTTGTGTGATGTTGCATCTTCCTTCACATGTTTGACATGGACATTTTCCAGATGTTATAGCGTATGATGGTCCTTGAAGTCACATTAGGTGTGCAAAAGGCTTCGGTGTGGAATTCAGTCTTGCACACATGAATCCAATCATGTATTAATCTCCCTTGGGATTTGTGGGATCATCTGATGACTCAAATTATCTTCATCCGATGATCAATGATTTGTAACTGAGGCCCCATGTAGAATTTAGCACCAGAAAATGCCCCCCCCATGGAAAATGAGTTGAAAGGAGACTAGAAGATATGGTATTGAGGGTAATAATGAAGAGATCAATTATATTAAGTAGGTGGGCACAAAATATACCATCTGGTCTGTAATTAATCTTTATATCATGTTCAAGACCTAGTACATTCCTATAAATTCATATATTGTCTTCTGGAATAGTACTTTGACTTTTCATATGACAGGCCACTTGCTCTTGTGCATGTATGTTTCTGCCTTTTGGGAGAAATAACCCAATCTCAGTTTGTGACTTACGTGTGACCTATGTTTCCTGTGTGCTTTGGACATAGCCATAATATTTTCATATTTTCTTTCCAATCATGCATGAAACCATTTTTCTTGTGTGCCAAATCTCAATATTTTATTCCCAATCCTTTTCCCATTAATGAATTAATCAAGATAGGTGGTGAATAGACCGTTGCTGGGAGGGAGGCTTCTATAGCTTCATGGAAGGATGATATGATCACAAATCTCAATTTCATCAAGAGATAAGGGTATTAATCAAATATTAGATACTTTTAGGTATGATTAAATAGGATCAAAAGGATTTCATTTTAAACAATACCCTCTTACTATGGATCTTCGATATTTTGGATGAAGTAGTCATGACGGGCTTTGAGACTGACTCACCAAAATTGTGGGTCACACATGAGGATAACCTATCATGGAAAACTATAAATAATAATGTAAAAACTACCAGAAATACTCGGGAAGTATTCTTCCACATCATTTATTTGATAACCCAGATTTTCATGTGGAAAAAGCAGCGGCTGAAGATTTTCTCTCCCATTACGCAAGCACTTTCCAGAGCAGCATCACAAAAGAGAGAACATATTGGACGTAGGATTGGGACATGATGAATAGTGAGAATTTCATAACTGATTGGGTATGGGAATACTCAATATTCTAAACATGTATGGAATTTAGGGAAGAGCTTCAACATGTTGGGTTATTTAAATCCTTGTGGACATCAGAATTTTCATTCTACCGCCATTAGGACCTAGGGATAGAGTTATTCAGTCAGTTGTCCCTTAACAAAAACACCATCCTCCTCCACCATGGGTCGGTTGGTAATTCCATTCGGTCATCCACTCCATCAGTGGAATTACTCTGTAAGAGTTGTAGTATGATGATTTCCAATCAATGGATAACATTTGGGGAGATATGACATTGACGTCTATTCCCCCATGAAATCTTCTAGACTTTGACAAGGAGAGGATGGGGAACAAATATATCCTAATGGAAATCTATTACGCAGCATGGTTCATTCTGTTCCTCAAAAGGGATGATAGGGTTAGGATGCTAAGCTAGGGAAACAGAGCATTAATGCATCACAAAGGGGAAAATATGGATTCTATTAGGTGGTCTTGGTGGTATGAAAATACCAATCTTGGGGAGTTAGTGTGAGTGAAATTTCGGATCCGCATGTATGATGTGCTGGTTTCCTTGCTTCATTATTAAGTGTGTGGCTGCTATCTGTGAGGGACACAAGGATAGTGGTCTATTTGGAGATGTTGGGTAAAATGAACCAAGCTTTACAAACATGGACATTAAATTTCTTTTTCGGAATACTTAATACATCAAACTAATTTGGTCCCAAAGATCGTATTAGTTTATTGTCATTGGAATCAGGAGAATAATCTACTATCATAGTGAAAGATCATCACAATATACCATAAAGATCATCCCCATTTGTTTTCATTCCAAAAAAACATTTTTTAAATCCTGTGGAAAGGAATACACAAAACGTGTGAGCTCAAATTCATTTTAAGGGTAAAAATGATGTTCAGAAAAAAAAATAAACATTAGAATGTAAAAACATGAACATAAAATTTAAACATCAAAATGTTGAGACATGTAATAAATATTGGTATTTCATAAGGCATAAATCATAATGGAATCAAGAACAATGAGAAAATAGTTCTGGAATAAAACATTGAATTATTGAAAAAATAAGCACAAAATATTATTTACATAGTAGCCAAGGAATTGATGCTAATACCATGAGAGTGGAAAAAGTCTATTATTGAACACGATTTACTTGTCATTTGTGCCCTATATTAATGAACCTTATTTACATTCCTTTCTATTCATGTCTATCTATGAGATAAAATTTTGTACCCCATGCATTGAATGGAGATATAGGTACCACCCACCTTATAATGAAATCATTCTTACATGAGACATAAAAACATAAACCATTCGCTATATCATAACCCAAATAAAAATTGGGTTTCATAAACATCATTCCATCAAATAATAATCTATATAAGATAAATTGATTTCATAAAACTTATTCCATCATAAATAAAAGTATAATAAAAGTAATAATTGGGATGGAAACATAACCCTATGAAATCTTATATAAAAAATAATTCAGATAAAATACTTCAGCTTAATTCCCGAGGAAAATATCATTTCTTCTTCAAAAATGTTTTCTATTGTCAAAATTACATCAAATTTTAAATGAAAATAATTAAATTGAAATTTAAAATTAAATAATACGTATGAATCATCATTTAAATATGGTTTTATTAAGACATAAAAAACCATGCATGTCGTTTAAGTTAAAAAAACATTCTTCTCATACTCTTGTAGGAAAAGTCAAAAATTACCATGAATTGAACGTGAAAGAATGATTGCATCCATACCGTTTAATAAAAATTCATCAAGGGATAAAATTGGCAGTAAAAAATTATATGCATAGGAATAATATTATATATTCTAGAAGCATTTATGTGGATGCTAAATATACCCCGGTAAATACTTACATATAAACAATCTCGGAAAATAATAAGATTGTAGAATTATCCCTTACCTAAAGTCGGATATCCTTCATATGGATATGAAACTCTTGTATAATGGTTAATGTATTTTATTAAATTATTCTATAAACATATTTATATTTATGATATAATATATTATTATATTATATCATTTTTTAATATTGTTTCAATATTACCATTATTTTTTGTGTTAATTGCATCATTTTACAATTCAGGTTTTTTCATTTAAGTCATGTTTGAAATAATAATGATGTATTTTATTAATTTAAAATTTAAATTATGTTCATAATTATTATTTTTACTTATCATATAAATTTTATAATCATTCTTGAATTGTTAAAGTGGAGAATGAATCTTATTACGATGTGGAGACGATAGGTCTTACTTATGCAAGAGAGACGATATCATTCCGTTTGATGGTCATATGGTATTGAATTAGATGTTGTTTTAATTCTATAGAATAATCATCATGTTATTTTCATTATTACAGTTTATTATAACCATCATTATACCCAAATAAATATGATATTGTTGAATAACAAATCCCACCACAGCGTGGATATGGTAAGTTGTACGTTCAAATGCATGGTGAAAATGTTTCTTCGTAGGATGGATTAAAAGAGGTATAGGGCTGCAAGATAATGATAGTAAGACATAATCTTGTATAATATACTGTATTTATTATTTTATTTTGGATACAACATATTAAGAGTAAGTATATTAAGAAAACAATTTTGAATGTGTTGATAAAATAACTACCTCTTTTAAGGGTATCTCTTTTTGGTATGCATAAAAGGACTCTTTAAGATGGCTTTCTACACAAATGGTGGACTCTATAAAGAATTAAGGAATGTTATTAGGGCATTTGGTCATTTTTCTTCCTATAAAATGGTTTTTTGAGGTGTGATTAAAAGAGAAAGAGAGGTCCTCTATTATAAGAGTAGGGAGGGGAAACTTTGGAAAGTGTAAATATATTAATTTATTATAAATTGATATTATGTTTATAATTCTACCAAACTCTTTGATTTAAAATATAAGATGAGTTTGGGTATTAATATTATCAACCAATAAAAATTATACATGATTTAATTTTATCTTAAAAAATATCATTTTGATTTATCTGTACTTAATCTATTTAATTTTATTTCTGGTAATAATAATCTAAATATTAAATTTATATAAATATTTACTAATGTGGTGTAAATTTTTAAAAATTGGATAAGTTATAAAATATTAGACCATATATTTTTCAATTTTACAATTTTAAATATTTTTGTCATCTTAAAATAATCTAATAATATGTTGTTTTTATAAAATATCAAGATTGTCAATTTTAACACTGTTCATTTATTTGACATTAAATAAAATAAATACCTTATATAAATTTCATAGAAAATATTTAATACACTAAAATTATTTAATTTAAACCTTAAATGTTTTTATAGAACATTAATTTGATAATATATTATTTAATTTAATATTTTGAAAACCATTTATTTGATATTTTTAACAATAAAATAAATTATATATCACTATTATGTCATCATTAATGGTTATTATATAATCTCTAAAAATTAGAAATAAATTCACATAATGTAAATAATTTAATTATATTTCTAGAGACTACTTATTTTCATAGTTTTATCATGTTTATCACTATATTAAAATTATTATAATTATAAGACATCTGAGAGTGAGACATTGTCACATTCTTTTGTTTTAATTATAATTAAATCACATTCAAAGAATAAAGTCAATTAAATTAATAAATTCAGACCTGTATGTGATATTGGTAGATATTAATTCATATAATAATATTTTTTCAGGTGTCGGGGTTTCCTATTATCATTATTTTATTGTTATTTACCCTAATTTACACAATTAAACATTAATTGTGTTAAATAAAAATTAGCATAGTTACTCTTCATAATAACCAAAAAATAAAAGTAACTTATTAACATAATTTGGAACCAATATTTCCAAATATGGTATCTATTTTTCAATTTTCAAAAAATATAATCGGTTGAAATTAATTTAAAATTAATTATCATTGTCAAAAACCAACAAGATGGTTTTTAAAAAGTAAAAACAAATGAAAAGATTATCATGTGTTTATGACCAATTGAAATGTAAAATGACAACCAATTACAAAAATCAGATTAAATGATAAAAATATAATTCAATTACACATTAAACCCTATTGAAAAGTTAATCTCTTTATATACATAAATTATTTGAAAAGGTAGTTTGGAATTAAAATGCAGTATTTTTCACTATTCATCAAAATATGAATTTCATCGGAAAAATACCAAAATATTTTCCATGTTAAATTTTTATTTCCCAATTAAAAATAAGGAATTTATTATTTCAAATATAATATAAAAAACTGTTAAAAATTATATTTAAAATTGGTGCACAATCAAAAGGCTGTAAAATTGCAATTTTTTTAAAAAATACATCTTTTATCAAAAAAATCGGATATATTCTTATATCATGTTTTAGAAAATACATAATATGAATGTTAATGTTATAAAAAATTAAAAATTTGGTTAATAATATTTATAATGACTCATTCATATCACATTAAATAATAATATTTTAATAAATATCATTGTTTAGTGAAACTCGGTATTATGTAAATGAATGCTATCGAGGAAGGTCGCTCTTGGGTGTAATTCAAGACATGTTTGTGTTGAGTTAAGTGAAAGATTACTTTTTTTTTGCAAATAAATAATCCAAACATATATCATTTATACATTGTAAAAACTCTATAATCAGTGTTCCGTGATATGATTTAAACCAAACAAACATGAAATTTTGTGTAACACAAGCTATTAATAGTTTTATGTTTACTGCAGGCTAATATGGTGGTGCGTATAACACAAGTTAATACTAGTGTAGTGTAAAATACAAGACATCAATAAAATTAAAAATATTATATCTCATAAAATCATAGGTTGTTTCATTATACCCATATTAAATTTTTTTCACCCTCGAAATTTGTCAGAGTTATAATGGTTTAATAGTTGAAAGTTTCATTCAAGGGAACCCACATCGTAAAATGGAATAATAATACATAAATTAAAGAAAACTAGAAGCATAACAGTTACCAAAAGTAACTCATCACTGGGTTTCCAAATAGGATAACATAGGTGGGAAGTGAAAACATAGATATGGAAGAGAGATATAACCATCATATTCTGATGGATAGTTATAGAGAACAATGTTTGGAGAAAGTTAAGAACTAGAAAGAAAAGAATATGTGATGATTTATAGGAAAATATGATTTATCAAATAGTAAGTTACTAAGATAAAATTTTGGTTTTCAAGATCCTTTCTAGAATGTTGGAGAATTTTTCAAGAGAATAAATACTTACTTGATCATTGGATCAATATCACCATTTTCTATCCATTGAAAAATATCCACATGATCTCTTATTTAAATAAATAAAGTTGAAATTTTCATTCATGAATTTTTATCAGATCGTGCGATTGAATGATAATTTATTCCATCTGTCTCAAAAAAAGATAGAACATGTTATCAAATATGCTTACATCTACCTATAGTGAGATAATACATTAATATACTAATGATCAACTGAAATATAACTTATATTATACATAAATTTATAACATTACAATCCTTCCAAAAAAATGAAAATATAAAACTTTATAAAGAGTTTAACTGAATTGAATTAACATTTATCCCCCATATCTCATAATGTAGTTCTTGGTTGTCACATTCCAAAAATGTGAATACCTTAATCATGTATTCTTTATGTGAAAATAAGCATTATACCAAAATTGACTCTTTCAAAACACCAAAAATAAAAAAAAATTATGTATTCTAAATCCATGTTATCAATTTGTCCTAATATCATTCATGGGGATTTTAATAATATAAAACATCTCATAATCTTATTATCCCTTTATTATGCACATATCATGTGTTTTCCAAAAATATTTCAATCACTTTTCATGGTTACTGATACTGTATACTTATTGAAAATCATAATGGACCAATACATATACATTCCAACATTCCATAATACTATAAAGGATATTCAATCAAACTATTTTGGAATACCATTATGTAATCACATAACCATTCCACAACTTTGTTGTTAGACTCAACATCACCAATAGTGATCAAATGTGATATTACTTTTTCATTGGCCTTAAGAGGTTGCTGACTTCAATCAGCATCATTAACCCTTGGATTTTGGAATTGGTTAGCATAATTCCCTATTTCCACTAACATATAGAATAGATGTTTGGGTGGTGCATTCTTTGTAGTATTATCTCTATTCACATAATTAGAAACCTTTTCTAGTTACATAGACACTCAACTACTCAATGACCTTCTTTTCCACACATAATAAATTTTATAATCCCTTTATGAAAATCTGCACCGTTTTTCTTTCCCCATATTGAGCACAAGGATACATTTATCATATTATCACCATTGTTTTTAGATTTTCAATGGAACTCCATCATTAGTTTCATGTTAAAACCATGATATTGATATTTGACACAAATTTCTATTTATACCTTGATAGAATAATACAAAATCTCTTCACAACAACAAATGTCTCTTAAATATAATGACAGTCAGTGACATGGATTTAATCCATTGAAGAATCAATCAACATTACATTCGGGTTGGATGATAAATCCAAAAGTAGACCTTGAAAGTGTTGTAAACTATTCCTCATTTGTACCAATAGATTCATCATCTATTTTCTTAATCACAAGGAATTCATGGTACATATTTCTTATAAGAATAATAAGAAAGTACTTATTGAAAAATACGTTCTTGAACTCATCCCATTCTATAGATTCAGTTTCATATTACTTCCTTGTATTCCTGATTAGAGTCCACCACTGGTCTGCTTTACCTTCTAAATGGTAAACAATCAAAATGACTTTTTAATGTTCCAAATAGAGAAGGATGGAAAGTATATTTCCAATGGAACTGATCCATTGTTTAGTAATAAGTGGATCAGAAGACCCACTGAAAGAAGGTTGGTGTTGCCTCATTATAGACTCAATGGAATTTTGTTCCCTTCTCTTATCATTTGGAAGTCTAGAATGTCTCATATCTTGTGTAAGAATATCAATAATATTTTTTATTCAATATCCCATTAAATTTGGTTGATTAGGAGGAAACCCATTGCATTTCCTAATTCATTTATCATTAACATGGTTTCTTTGTGTTCCATCTTTTTCCTAAAACCTAAAAAGAATATCACGAGAGGAAGAAATCAAACTAGGAAAACAAAATAATCCGGGGGGGTTATTTCAATATATAATATATTAGGTTTTCTCCAAGGTTATACATGATAATTACCATAATTCTAGGACAGTAACCTATCGTTATACATACCCTTAGGGACATCCCTAGATATACCATAGAAATATCTATAGGGATCTCATTATTTTTTTATAATCCTAGTTTCCTATGTTTAACGAAAATTGTCTATGATACCAACTATAAAAACCAAAGCATGAAGTAGGTGGAAAATAAATTTATTTTGATTAATATATAATACATTACAAAAATATGTTCCCAATGACCATATTAGTTTAGTGTATTTAGAACCATGGAACTTAATCTTCTTAATTGGTGAAAGATCTTCAATATCTCACAAATAAATCATCACCTTTTGATTACCTACATAAAAGATTTCTATATATCTTTTGTAAAATAAAAAATAAAAAGGGAAAGATCAAATGATTAGTAAGGGTAAACTTGGAGAACAAAAAAACCATAAACATGAGAATGTGAAAACATAAACATAAATTTTAAATATCAAAATCTCGATTCTTGTAATAAATCATTGATGTTTATAAGGCCTAAATCATAATGGAATCCTGAACCATAAAAAATAAAATTTTCACAAAAAATGAAATTGTGGAAAAAAATAATCACATAATATTATTTCAATAGTATAGAAGGCATTTCTATGAATACCATCATAGTGTATAAACTCCATTAATGAACTGGGTTTATTATTTTTCTGGACTATAATTACTAATCAATATTTACCTTACATTTCATCCTTATATTATAGAATCAGATTTAATTTCCATTACAATATTGTGTATCTAATTAGATATAAATATTTACCCAATTCATTGGAGGGGGATATAAGTCCCGCCCATATAATAATGATATAATTCTTATAGGATCCATAATAACATAATATATTCACCATCGCATTACCCAATGAATAAAAAATGGGTTTCTTAAAGATCATTCCATCATAAAACAATCCATATAAGATAAATGGTTTTCATAAAAATAATTCCATCATAAACACAGTACAATATAAATAATAATATATATATAAACATAGCCTTATGTAATCTTATATGGAAAATAATTTCGATATAACACTTGAGGTTAATTCCTCAAGAAAATATCATTTCTTCCTCAAGTATGTTTTCTCTTCTCAAAATTCTGTTCAATTTTAAAAGTAATGAATTTAGTTGAAAATAATCTTGAAATAGTGTATAGGAATATTTATGGGAATAAGGAATTATGGAGAGTTAAAAATTGGTTCATTTCGTATAAGTTTAAAAAATTCTTCTTGTACTCTTACAAGAAAAGTGGAAAATAATTAATATGGAAAATGAAAGAAATATTCCTTACAGACCGTTTAATAAAATTTAAAAAATGGGTATAATTTAATTTATTCTATAGTATATATATAGGTATAATATTATATATTTAGTAAATATGAATGCGGATGATAAATATACCATAGAAAATATTTATGTGCAAATAATATTGCAAAATAATGAGATTGAGAAATTATCCCTTATATTAGGTCTAATATCCTTCATATGTATATGAGCCTCCTTTATAATGGTTAATGTTTGTGATTGAATTATAATATAACCATATTCATATTTATTATATCATATATGATCCTATTATATAATTTAGTTAATAGTGTTTCAATATTTCCATTATTTAGGTTTGTTAATTGCTTCATTTTACTATTCATGTTTACCATGCAATTCAAGTTTTTTATTATTGAGAAGTATTTTATTCATTTAAAAAAATAAATTTAGTTCATAATAATTATTTTTAATTATCATATAAATTTTATAAAAATTTTGAATTGATAAAGTGGAGAATGAATCTCACCAAGTCGTGGAGACGTTATGCCATATGCAGGCACGAGTGACAATATCATTCCTTTTGATGGTTAAATGGAATAGAATTGGAATGTATAATAATTATAAATAATAATAATCATGTTATATTCATTATTTAAGTCCATTATACCCATCATTATACCTATCCAAATATTGTATTCTTGAATAAATGATTAAACCACGGCGTGGAGATGGTAAGTCGTACGTACGGAAACATGGTGATATTATTATATGTAGATAGATTAAAGGTGGTATAAGGTTTTACCATAACTATATTGAAAACTAATAATGTATAATATAATATATTTATTACTTTAGTATGGAAAAAACTTAAGAAGATGATGCAGAAGAAGAACAGAATTTCAAAACATGTGATAAAACAATTACCTCTTTTTTGACTATATCCTTTTGTTCTGCACAAAAGGACTCCAAAAGATGGACTTCAACCCAACGGGCTACCACTAGGATGAAGTGAGGGATGTTGGGAGGTGATTTGGGTAGTTTTTTTTCGAGATAAAGGGCATTGGAGGTGTGATTAAAATATAAGGAGAGCTTCCCTTTTAAAAGAGAGGAGAGGGGAATCTTGTGGATGTCATGAAATATTAATTTATTATAAATTTATTTTCGGTTTATAATTCTCCCGAACTCATTTATTTAATTTATAATTTTATTATGGGTATTAATAAACTAACCTAATAAAATTTATTCATGTTTCGATTTTATTTTTAACATTATCAATTTCATTTATCCTTATTTAATCTATTTAATTTTATTTGTGGTAATAATATTTTAGATATTAAATGGTAATAAATTTTATATTATGTGTTTTAAATTGTATATAATTTGAAAAGTTCTAACACTTTATAAAATAAAATTTTCACTTTTTTATTTTTAAATCTTATTGTTAATTTAAAATAATTTAATAATATGATATTTTTATAAAATGTCAATATTTTCAATTTTGTCTCTATTCATTTATTTGACATTAAATAAAATCCACAAAGATGAAATTTTTTTAAAAAAATTATATAATCCTAACATTTCATAGTCACCTATAAATTTTTTAGAACATAAAATAGTTTATATAATATTTATTTTAAAATTTACAAAACCATTTATTTGATATTTCTATTAATAAAATAAATTCTACACCACTATTGTGTCACACATAATGGTAATTGTTTAATATATAAAAATTTTAAATAAATTAAAATAATGTATAAAATTTTATTATATATATAAAGACTATTTATTTTCATTATTTTATCATATTTTTCACTATATTGAAATTATTACACTTATAAGATATATGAGAGTAACATGTTGTAACCTTCTTTTTTTTAATTAGAATTATATCATGTTATGGGAAGAAAGTCAATAAAATGAATACATTCTGACCCATAATTAATATTGGTCGACCTCAAATCCTCCAATAGGATTTTGGAAGGTGTTAGTGTAATTTTAATATCTTTTTCATATTTCTATTTTCCCTAATTTACCCAATTTATCTTCAACTATTGTAAAAAAAATTGACATAAATATTATTCATAATTTCCAAAAAAATAAAAGTAACCTATTAAAATAATATATACCCACTAACTACAAATATGGAAATAATTTTTTATTTTTTAAAACAAATAATTGGCAGAAATTAAATTAAAATTAATTCTTGTTTTCAAAAATCAAAAAGTGGGTTTTTAAGAAGTAAAAACTAATAGAAATATTTTCATGTATTTATTTCCAATTTAAATGTAAAATTACATTCAACTACTAAAATTTGATTAAATGATAAAAATATAATATAATTACACTTTAAAACGAATTAAAAATATAATATAATAATATAAATAAATTATATAAAAATAAAATTTTGAATTAAAATGCAGTATTTTTTAATATTCACCAAAATGTGAATTTCCTCACAAAAATACCACATTTTCCGCAAAGTAAAATATTTATTCAAAGAATCCAATGAAAAGGTATATTTGGTCTAATAAAATATTGAAAAGGGTTAAAAAATAGATTTAAAATTGGTGCGCCATCAAAAGGCAGCCATACTACATTTTTAAAAAAAATCATCTTTTATCCAAAATAATTAATTTATTCCTATATCATGTTATAGAAAATACATAATATGAATTTTAATGTTATATAAAATTCAAAACTTACTTAATACTATTCATAATGGCTAGTTTATCTCCCATTAAATAACAATATTTTAAAAATATATCGTTGTTTAGCGAAACTCGGTATTGTGTACAATGAAAGCTATCGACGAAGGTCACTCTTAATTGGAATGTATGCAATGTCATTATTGCATTTTTTGAAATCATACCATGGTGTTTAATATTACAATATCCCAACATATTGTTTTTACATTGAAAACAATCTATGCTCAATGTTGCGTGAAATGAATTCTATCAAGAAAACATGAATTTTTTTGTATCACAATCAATGTATAGTATTGTGTATAGAAAAATATAATCTTGGTTTACTAACAAAAAAATACATAAAAGAAATTAAAAATAATATGTCTCATAAAATCTTGGGGTGTTATAATGGGGATGGTTACGATCATAACAGCCACCATAAGGTCAATCTAGGAGTACTTTTATTTGACTGTATGTACAACATGTTGGGGTGTATTTCAAGAGGAGGGATGCCGAGGAGGATATGAAAACCATTCCAAATCATTCCTGGTTGGGTCGCAACTCACTATTATATGTACAATTTCCCAAACCCTATTTATCCTCTAGGGGATGAACAACAAAAATATTTACTGAATATCGCTGGGGTCTGACTACTAACACTCAATGTGGAGGCGATTAAGATGTGGATTTTTGATCCTGAGAACTTTCAAATTCACCCATTAAATACTTATGTTATTTATATAATGGATGACCTGCATGTTCTGCTGGTGTAGAGGCAGTATCTGTAGAGTAATATAGGCGGTGTACTAGTAACCCAGATTGATGGAAAGATCGTTTTCAACCCCTACATTCCATCACGGTTCTCTAGATAGTTCGTCTACCTACAACAGATGCCAAATAATGTGTACATAGAGTCCATAGAAGATAATAATACTGAAATACTTTTCCATTTCCTGTCTTATGTTTACAACATTGTGATTTGGGAAAATAATCATGCTTCCCCCACAAATGTTGATGTTGGTCTATCGATAGAATATGCTAACCACGTGGAGTCAGCTTACCTAGAATCAATTTTTCAAAAGCACATTCAGAAAATAATGGTGGACAATATGGAGTATGAGTGATGATAGAGTAGGTGAGGTACCACTGGAGAAGTAAGACTATAGGAAATACAGACTGCTGGTGTTTCAAAAGTGGGAACCTCGACGGAAATAGCATCATAAGGTGTGAATATTCATACAACCTATAAAGATAGGTGCTCCTATAGGATACCTCATAGGATAGCTAGGAAATCCACTGTGAAATAAATGGTATATATCCTATAGTTTACTACTGATGCCATTTCCCATCCTGATGTACTTTTTGGAGAACACTGTGACATTTTTATTAACTCATGAGTTGTAGAGAAGACTAGTGTGTAGCGGGATTGGATTACTAGAGTTTTAGTGACTTAATGTTATGGTAGGGTGAACTTTAATCATAGAAAAGAGTACCTGATATCCATGTATCTCTATGCATGTCAATGGGGGTGGTATAAAAACCACATCACTTGCTTAATGTAATTATTTGTCAAGATCACACCCTCGATGAAATACATCACAAGGATGTTGACGATGAATAAAAAGAAGAATAAAAGGAAGAGGAAGAAGTGGAATAAGAATAATAAGAGCCTGTGGAAGTGGATCCTAGAGATTGTGGATCTCATGGGAAAGTGGACGATTAATGGAACCCACATGAGAGTGGAAAAATTACAGCAATGTTGGGCAACTGGACAAACGTATCGAGGTTAGTCTCAACTCTTATCTCTCATGTTCACTACTACCTTCATAACTCGGATCCACAATACATAATTTATACTATTTACGAACACATTAGAGAAGATGATCAGGGACCTCCAACTATAGGGGAAGAAAATATTTCAATGGATGTGGAATGTATTCTCCATGAGACCATGTCAAGGGATGAGAAATTTGGTTGACCAATCAGGGATGATGTAACCATAGGTGAACCAGAATAAGGTGTAAAAAAGATGGACCTAGAATCCTAGAAAATCCCCAATATTCATACTGAGCAAGTTCCAATCACTGATTTTTCCAGAGACAAGGAATATCCCATGGAAGAAGATCCTATAGAAACTTTGCAACTTGACATAAATGTACTGAACTCTGATAAGTTTATATTTTCATATAACCACATCTATAATTTGAGAATCTTGTAGAACAAGGTAACCACTCTTTATGAATTGATCAAAAGCTTTGATGCACAACAAATTAATGAGTCCAAGAAATATGTGGGAGATCAATCGGTGGTTGTACCAATCTGTAGGGAACTGGCCATTTAACCTGATCCAACCCTAGAACCTGGTGAGACAGATCTCTTAGTCATAGGTGATGCCCCTTCCAGGGCGGAGCCTGAAACCGGTAGGGGTGATGTTGCCGAAGAATATATGAGCAAATATGGCCCCCAAAATATCATAGATCCCAACAGCTTATACATTTTGATAGATGAATATCCTACTTGTGAACACATTATAATTTCCCCCAAATATAAATATGATGATCCTGAAGGATTGGATGGTTCTAATCGTGACATATCCAAGGAGAGATTTATTACATGGTTCAAGGCATTGATGTTTATCATGCACTTCTCCAATATCATAGAGTCATAATATCAATGTCTAATGGGGTTACTACACATCTGGCTACACTTTCTCTATGATAGAGGGATGGACTATCACCCTCAACATATGATGATCCACGACTATACTACTGAGATGGTGTTTGAAACCACCGAAAAATTAGATTCCTCCTAGTTCTAAAATATGTCTGAAAACATCCAAAACATCCCTTAGGTTGAGTAAGAAATATTAATCCTTGATGAGTTAAATGACAAAAAATGTCACATTAATCACCATAAATCAAGGTTTATTGAATGATTTAGAGTACAACTGGTGGAAACCCTAGAGATACTAGTCTAGGCGAGACATCTAATGGTTGAACTCTAAGCCAAGTGGGAACGAATTCAGATTAGGGCTAATGAGGTTCACTATGTGGCTATCAATGAGGAAAGGGTTCCCATAGATTGGTAAGAGACCTTATAGGATACACAATACAGGGAGGTTACATTTAATCATTCCATAGAAGAAGTAGATTCGTATGGTCGATTTTTTAACATAACTCATGAAACATTTTTTTGTATCTTATTATTCTATACTGCATGAATGGACATTTATATTTTTCTATTGTTATTTAATCTCAATAATAACCATGAAATCTATAATTATCAAATCCATAATATTATGTGGATCATACCATGTGTTATAGATAAATGATGAGAATATATGTATGAAAATGGTATATGATAGTGATAGTTTACCATAAAATACTATGGGTATGCTATTTTTGAAATTCCACATAGAGTATTCAGTTTGAGAAATACAATCACTAGTGGAAAGGGTTCCTTGGCAAGCCAAGTTTCCATTAATAATATTCTATAGTACTCAATCAGGGTAACGTATGGAATGTTGGGATCAATTCAAACAAATGGGAAATGAAAAGTATGAATCACAATACCAAACATTTAGAACACATTGGTGGCAGCAACATAACATGGGATGACTGCGGACCAAACTCGAAATGTCATCCTATTTCTTCCGGAATGTTGGCCGAGAACAGTTAGTGAGCCAAATAGGCTAGGACTTGGATATTAGGGGGTTATTTAGGATGTGAAAGAGGATGAAGATCGAAATAATGGTCTTATAGTGTGTTTAGGTGGAGTGATGAAATTCTTGAAATTATTACAATACTATTGAAATTATACCACCATGACGAATGGGAATTTGTGTGAGAGTATTGGTATGAACAATGATTAAACATATCTTTTGGAGGATAATCATCTCTGTTGTTTGGAAAATAGATAAGAAGATGAGTAATGTAGGGGATGAACAATAATATGGAATATGAGATGAATTATAGTTTCACATCATGAATGTGTGGATGATGCATATATAGTTTAACATCTTACCATAAGGAATAAGACACATGGAATAGTTTAACATCATATAACCCAGACGTTGAAAACAGTTTATGTTCATACTTCCTCGACACTATGTAAAAGTTCAAAGTCAGGTTACAAAGTCTATGAATGATATATTGTGGTCATAGGGTTGAGATAATGACTGGGAACAAAGGGTCCGGAAGGTTAGTGAATCATTGGATGGGCCAAGGCGAAATTCCCAAGCATCACTGCGTATTCCATAAGTATGAGAATAAATACACACATAACTATTGAATGTAAAGTAGTTTAGCGCCATGAAGTTAGGATAAATATGACTTGACATAAAAGGGAATAATAATATTATAGATAGGTGCAATTTTGATGATCATGGTGTCACTACATATCCCATCAGAACGAAAATCATTCCACATGTAGTTCTTGAGAAAAGAGATGACATTTGATATTTAATGTTTATTATTTTTCTTCTACTATGTTTTTTAGGATTGACATGCCCCTGAGGAAATGTTCGGGTGCTGGTATCAAAATTAAACCATCTGTAGATTTTGAAAAGTGGAATGTTGGTGACCGGTTCCAAGGGTGATTCCCCATCAAGTGGGAACAATGTTGCACAATTTTTCATCACATGACTAGGATTATGGTGTCCTAGATTAAGGTCATCTGATAGGACTAGACCATTAATTTTAATTTCATGATATTAGAACACAAAAATTTAATTTCATATGTGACATGGAATAATTTTTTAATGTCATACATCTGGGATGAAATAGATTTTAGTTTATGTTTGTGTAACTCAAACAAAAATGTTAAATAATATTCTAGGTGGTTTTGACCCTACAAGAATCTTATTCCCATGTGAGAAATGATCAGTGTGGGAAACATAGAGTGATTTCAGTCTTTCCCCATCACATGAAAGTGTAAAATAGTGAAAAAGATATTTTGGATGGAAATATAGAAACTTATACAACATTTTTACATGATGCATGAATGTGAATGGAGGAACCACACCAAGGGTTTTGGCGACCCATAATAACAAAAGGGTAGGAAAATATGAATCTCTACTACCGATACTGGGGATAAAAAGAGGGGTGCATAATGGAAGAAGACCATAGTTGACCTTATTCCTAACACATTATCTATATAATGTAACCTGAGGTGGGAAAGACAACAATGGGTCGTCTTCTAAACATATTCGACATGCAGAACCATTCTCAAGATGTTGTTAGAGATCCTCTAAGACATTGGCCTAGAATGAGAGGTGAACTATGAGGCCATGAATCTATACCATTAGGGGGTCATTTTAGATGTAAAACATGATGGTCAACCAAATAAAGTAATGCACAATGCTTTGATGTACCTATGAAGTTTAACATTATGCGATAAGGACAAATGTGGGGATGAATGATCTCAAGGGAGGAACATGGAATGGAAATTGAAAACTCAATGTGAATGTGGACCAAAGAGGACTTATCACTACCACATACCATTAAGAGAAACCAAAACTAAATTCTAGAGATAAAGAGATTGAATGATGGTCCATAGAAGAATGATCTAAAAGTTCCTAAATTTCCCAGAAGGATGAGGATCAAGAAATACATAGTTATTGATGGAGGTGGTGGAAAATGGCCAATCAAAAAGGGTTGATATCCTCTAAAATGATAAAAATCAAGGTTTTAACATATTCTAATATCATGTGAACTTCGACACTATAAATATTAGTGTAAGGCCATAGAGATTTGGCCAAATAATGTGGAAGAAAATGGTTGAAATGTGTAGTGCATTTCCATGAAGTAACCTAATGTTAATGAGGAAATTAGTGAACCACACCACACTACACACTACTAGGGGAACATCCAGACCAACATAAGGGCAAGGACAGAACATAAAATATCATGATTCTATGGCCAGACCTTAGGAAAAAATGTTTTGGCAACACTATGTATCCCACATGGGTGAGAGTCAATGCACACATAAATATTGATGTAAGGCATGTAAAATCCCAAATTCTGAAAGGGAAAACATCTCCTCAATTGAAGACATCGTAGTGTTGTGTAGTTTATCATCATCCACCCTATATGTAGAACATGTTGTTTATTTTCATATGAAGAGGAAGCTGTGGATCTTACTTTATGGTCATAGAGCTCGAACACTGGGTGAGTATTTCAAAGTGAAAATTTTTAGTTCATTTCCATAAGAAAACTCGACATGAATGTGGAACAAAAAGTTCTCAACATCACACAACATACTCGCTCATAAGAACATATGAAAAAATTAAATTCATTATTCCAGGACTTGAGATTTTAATTCTGAGTTTATAGTCATAGAGTTTGGACCGTTGGAAGGGATAATTCTTTCATTTATTTATAAACATTTCCATGATCCCTAAGCCAACATGAGTTGTCCTCGTTGTGGGAAACAAGGGGAATGGAAGATCTCTATAGAACATCAAATCACACGGTATGGGAATGGATGTGGGGAATCAAGGTGACCCCATGGTGGTAATCATCTTACTCAACATCACACGGTGCATGGATGGACAATATATAGAGTGTTTAAGTTCCTCTAAGACATAAGGATGAGGAAAAAGATGTGAAGAATGGTGCCTAATATTTGGAAAACAATGGGGTCGCATAATGATGGAGGATAATAGCTGACCATATTCAAGAAATAGTATATATATCATGTAACCTGAAAAGGGAATAAACAACTGAGGATCAGACGATAATTATTTTTAAAAAATGAAGCTTATCTCAAAATGTCATTCTACATCATCTTGGACATTTTCTCAGGATGGTAGGTGATCCATGAGGTCAATAATTTGTACTATTATAGTGTACCTTCAAATGCGAATGATTATGGAGACCTAAATAAAACGATTGTGATGCATGGAACTGGAATGGGAGAATGTACATGAAGAATCCAACAACCTAGGCTCTACACCATAGCACATCGGGGTACATTAATGAAGCATAAAATAGGTCTAGGGATTTAATTAAGGGTAAGTGACTCAAGAAAATTAGTTGAGGAATGATAAAAAAACAAGTTTATGATCCTGGGATGGAACCAATGAAATTTTAATTGGTCATTATGACATATCTTATAAGGATTGGAATCATTCCATATGTATATCTTGATATTCCAGGTAGTTTAAAATCATCTGGTAAGGTCATGGTTTGCGACCTAGTTTATCGTCATGTAGCTAGGATATTTGGGAGGAAATGATATCCCAAAAGGGATGTTCATGGAATTGTAAAATAATACTACATTGAATGATGACCAATGAGGTCGCATATCACATCTAAAAATCTCATGAGGGAATGTGACAAAAAGATTCCAAATGGATGGAAGAACATGTGTCTACAACTAGAGAAAAAATTCCTAGGCATTCATATGTAACCCATCATAATGGAAATAAATCCATACATAGTTCCAAAAGTCCCATGGAGTTTAATGTCTTATTGTAAGAATAGAAGAATAGATTTATTCCATGTGGGATGGGGCAGTTTTGTTGTCAAGTAGGGAAGATGGGCCCAAGACTTTTAAGGTAATATAGAAAGGACCATAAATGATATGAAGTTTCATGTATTCAATGGAAGAAAAAGCAGGTTAACATCATTTGGGATGGAAGAGATCTTACTTTATAGACATTGGACTCATACTAGAAGGTGAGACCAAAAGGTCCGATAAGGGTGAGGAGCCTGGGAAACCTGTGGCCTGGACCCGAGGACAACATGTCCAGGAATTCCATCATATCCCATAAGGGTGGAAATTAGTCCCTAAATATATCTTGAATGCTCTATAGTTCAACATCATGTGGTGAGGATGTTAGAGAGGAAAATGACTAAAGGAGGGGACATGTAGTTGTTGTAAACCTGATGTGAATGAGGACCAAAGAGGCCTCATACCACACTGCATTCTCTCTAGGTAATTTAGACTAAATAAATTAAAGGATGAAAGGATCTATGGATCTTAGGATAGTCCTAATGAAAAATTGTACTAGAATTTCTTTGTTTCCCGTATATATGGGAGTCAAGCCAGATATAGTTCTTGAATGTTGTGGATTTTACTATCATGCGGTAAGTACGAGATAAAAGGGATGTTCTCTGAGGGTGGAACGTGGTGCGACTGCTAAAAACCCATCATGAATGAAGACCCAAGAGGTCCCAAATCACACCATGTTCTCACAAGAAAAAACATAGGACCAGAGGCCAAATACATAGAGGAACCTAGGAAACCTGGGGGTCAGACCCGAAGAAAAAATTCCATATCATGCCTACAAATCCAATAAGGATGGGAAGAAATTCATACGTTGTACTTGAATGGAATTCAGTTTAATGTTAATCATTTTGTATGTTGGATGACTCCATGAAGTTTAATGTCTTGAAGAACATCACAAAACGTTCTTGTAGTTTAGCGCCATGAATGACAACTCACAGATTAACATCATGCATGAAACCTCAGAGTTTAACGTCATGAAAAAATAGTTCCTAGTTTGGGGTTATAGAGCTCAGACCATAAATCAGTTTTTTATAGTTTTTATTTTATCATCATAAATGTTGACATAGGTTAGAGTTTATGTTCATAGATCTTGGAATGTAAGGCACTATTCTATCAATTTGTAGTTATTCATCATGCATGACAAAAGATGTCTTAGTTTAATTTCATATAGATCATAATGTATTTGAATATGTTTATAATTTGTATTATATCATCATGAGAGATGAAAAATTTATCATTTTCTGTTGTTAGATCTTGGAACATAAGTTATTGTGTTTGTAGTTTGGAATTTATTGTCATTTATGATGAATGATGTATTTGATTAAGGTGGTAGAGCTCAAAACGTAAAGGAATGTGTTTGAAGTTCGTATTTTATCATCCTAAAGGGTAAAATACGTCTTATTTTAAGGACGTAGAGATCATAACATAAAGTAATTTTTTTTCATTTTTAATTATATCATCATGAATTATTAAAGAGGTCTTAGTTTAAGGATGTAGGATTCGGAACGTATGGGATTATGTTTGTATTTTATATTTCATCATCATGAGGGAAGGAAACTACCTCATTAAAAGTAATTCTTAAGGAACATGGAATTGGTGGGGGAAGAGATCCTCTCTTCATCCATAGTGATAAAAGATTATTCACCATTTGTATAATCCTCGTGAATTACATATGGTCCCTCCCATTTGGGCTCTAACATTGGTGGAATCTTTCTGGGTATCATCAGAATTCTTACGGCCAATACTCAGTCACCCGAAGGGATGTAGAGGATGAGAAAATTCTTGTTGAATGATCTATCTATGTTGTTATGGTTCCTCTCTAAATTGTGAAAGGCCTTTAGAAAATTCTGATTGAGGGCCTCCAGTTCATCCAAATGGACCTCTTCAACCTTGTCTTACATATTCTAATCATAGACATTAGTATATTGTAATGGAAACTGAATCTCGATGGGTAGGGCTGCTTCTGTTTCATACACCAGGGAATATAGGGTCACCTGGATGGAATTACGAGTTTTTGTCCTGTAATCCTAGATAGAATTGAGAGGATTATAACCAATATTTATTGTTCTGACCAACCAAATTTTGAGATATGTAACAGAGGGTCTTGTTTGATTCATCAATCATCCCATTTCTTGTTCATGGTAGCTATAATTATGGTTAGACTGGATGTTGTTATTAGGCTAAAATTTGTTCATCTAATCTCCTAAAAAATTGATTTCATTATCAATGAGGATGATATGAGGGAATCTGAATTGATGGATGATGTTGGAGCTCAAGAAATCAATGAAATTATTGGGATTTAATTATTTTAGATGAATCACTTTATCCCACTTGAAGAATAAATCCATGCTGGTCAGAATGAACATGTACTGGTGAGCTGTTTTTGGTGGATATAATCCCATGACATCGAGTCCCCATACCACAATAGGATAATAACACTCGGTGGTATGATGAGTCTCTCGTGGAGGATAAAACAATGGCACAAATATTACATGTGTGGAACCCCTTGGTGAACATGATACAGTCCTGATCCATGGTCGGCTAGAATTTCCCAAACCATTAGATCTAGTGGCAGAGTTTCCACCCAACCAGATGAGCTCTGCAGGAACTAGAATAGAATTCCCACATAACATGGAGAATCTATTCTCCTTGAATATCAAATAGTGGAAGTACATAAAACCCACATTCTTAGATGATCTTCTTATGTTTAATACCACTCTGGAGGCCGAACAACACTGCACACCAATGGATTCTCTCATATTAAGCTCTATTATTGGGATATTACCATGTTTGAGGTATTTGAAAAAATGATTTGTCCAAAAAATGGTCTTTTATACTATATTTATGGTAATTGGAGTTCCTATTATGGAAGCATCAGTGGTAATAATGCATTCCTACGGAATATCATCACTGTATAGTGTGACAAGAGTGATGACCCTTCGATGTGCCACATGGATAATATAATCATTGTGTTCAGGGTCTGTCGGAGATATGAAAAAGATGGAAAGGGAATCGTCTTGTCCATTTTTTTATCGAGTAACAAGAGTGATTCTGGCTAAGAAGGGAATCAGGATATTATAAAGCAAGTGCACTCTAATAGGGGAACATGTTCCAGCTTCCGGATGACATAGTAACCATTGATATTCATGATGACCATCTCAGAGTCCCCCATCACATTTAGGTGGGGGACATCAATATCGGGGTCCATCATGAGACCGAGGACCATATCGTGATAATCCACCTTGTTGTTGGTGTAAACTTCTGACAATAAGAATGAACAGGGTAAAACAACCTCTATAGGAATGATAAATATGACACCCAAACCAACACAATTGAGTATAGGATCATTGATTCTCCTACTAGTGGGGCTATGTGAGGACCATCGATGTGAGTCTATCAATGAAGAATGGATTGACCCACTATGTGGATGGATTCATAGGGAATTTCAAGACCCATAGACTTCTCCACAGGGGTTGGATGGGAGTCTAGTGTATCATCCCACACCTGACCATTGCCCGCTATCTACAGAAAAACCTAATGTCGATCAACTGAAGGATCCTTTCCATTGACCTATATAGCCTATAAATATAGGGTGGTTAAAAATTTACTTTAGTGGATCCATGTAAGATCGTAGTTGTATCAAATGAGGCTTCAATTAATGCCACAAATTTTTCACTTTAATAACCATTGCGAGGAAGATTTTCTCGATAGTGGAGTATCTGGTTTCATTGTAGTGGAGCATGTGGGTGAGATAGTAAAATATTTTCCGTACACTATAATTTTCCTTATGAGTTAGAATGTCATCTAGAGATCATTACAGTGTGGTCACAAGGGGGTTCGATGCATTTCTGGAGATGGGTAGCATCATAACTGGAAGTTGTAGAAGATACTGCTTGTTTTTTTCAAAAGTTGTCTTGCACTATTCATATAAATCATAGATGAAAACATTATTCATGTGGGATACATGAATATCTTATAGAATATAGAGAGTCTAAAGGATCAATATCCTTGTTGGACTTCTGTCAATGTTCATAGTCACATCATAGTTCTATGCTACATGAAAATTTCCGCTGGCAGGGAGTTTGTTTACAACATATGGTATGGAGACCATTGCAGGTAGAACCTGTTGATTCTAGAGGGGATTGGGTATATCCTACTTTTTAATAGAAAAACATTTCAAAATTACTACAGGATGACTATCATATGACTATGTTTTGACCATAGTTGAGAATGACTAGGCATAGTGGGGTTGTGCTGTCTCTGGCTGATCGAGCAGCACAAACGAAGGCGGGAGAAAACCCAACAAGATAGGATAAAAGGGTGATTTATGTTGTGATATACATTAATCATATTTTCTATTCTTAGTAGTAGGTAAAAAATTACTAGAATCAGTCTCCTACGCATTTATATGATTCAAAAACCCACAACTACACTAACATTGGCGCTAACTAAAGATATTAAGAGGACCAACCTTATGCTCCCCACCATTGAGAATAATTTAAAGGTTCAACAATTCGATGGTAATCAATGAGGTATAATCTTAATTATCACATGAAGAATCCTCCATCACTGGAAGGATATTGGGGTTTACTTCTATATATAGAAGCATATAGTCACAAAGAGTGCGAGAAGGATTTGGAACAGGTGGGGGGCTCTGTTTTCCCATAAGTTGATGATTCCATCTCTTCAGAGAAGATGAATACTGGGACATAGATTTAGAATCAATATTGAAAGAAATAATGGACACATTATAAGGATTGGGATTATTAAAATAGTGAAAAATGATTCCATGGGTGTGAGAAAATACCATGAGGGCCAATGAGTTGTCATTATTTTGACACCCATGACTGGATACCTGCTTCCATTCAACCTCATTATCATTTTCTAGCTCTATAGATATGTACACCACTTGTGATGGGGTAGGACCCAACCTGACTACATTATTATCCTCATGGACCTGAAGAATGCCCATGAATATATAGCAGTTCATGAGAGTATATCGAAGGAATCAGTAATAGGGGATGTAGTTGGGGAAATCATTGAGATCAGTCACTTAGGGTCCTCTATAGACTATTAACCATAAATTCAATGATCTAGAGATCATTGGAAATAATTAGGGAAATGAGATTCATAAAATGATTAGGTCTTGTTTCTCATGTGTTGGAATCAAACCCTGGGATCATTCCCTTGGGGATGGTCTGGTGCCTGAATAAGAGGTGCAACCTGATTATCTCACCTGGGAAGTGGTTATACATTATGAGGAAACAAATTATGATTCTGGGGTCGGTGATGATGAGCATGATGCTGGTATTGATGATCTGTCCCTTGGAGGTAATGTGTATGTGATTTTGTGGGTAACAAATCGAGCGGCCTAGTGGCCTCTAACTAAGAAATGAAAAACGTGTTGGCTTTGGTGTATCATTTTGCATGAGTTGTGGGTGGAAATAGATGTTCCTATTCAAAATTTGGTAAGGCCTACTTTAGGCATTGTGACCTATTATAAAAATACTATAATCCACATGTTAATTTAGAGTTATGACATAGGGTTCCAATTTAGCATTCACATTCCCAAATCACATCATAAAAAATGTTTTTATGTCTGAGACATATTGAGTGAAAACACGAGGCCTTTCCACCTTGTGAAAATGTTTGTGACATGCTCATATGGAAGTTATTTTCAGTTGGAGGGGTTGTAAATGCTGGTCTTGCTAGGGGTTAAGCTAAACAGATAACAAAATATCTTTCAAAGATCCTCACAACTACCTATAGTCCCGATGGGTAACATACTATACCAAACAAACATAGTCTCTTCCAATGTCTTTATAAAAAATGGTGATTTGAAGCTTCCCACTTCACTGTTGTTTCTATCATGCATTTACATCGTGATATGGAGTGGGTTAGACACTACAGCTGGTCACCCATCCTTTTGAAGGGGGGGGAGATTGGGGTCACAAAAATCCTAGGGTGTGGGAATATCATCTACCCAAGCAGGATATTCTTTCCATCAGGTGGGATCTCCCCATGCCATGTTTCAAGTTCCTCGAGGTAGGTGTTGAGAGAATCCATCATATCCATGAGGAGGATATTTCTGTCTTCGAGAGGATCCCTGACCACCTGTATATTTCCTAGATTTTAAAGACATTAATCCATATCATCATCTCATAGAACGGCTGGAGGAACAACCTGGGGAACTAATGGAGGAATTGCCTATGGGGTGGCTAGAAGAATAACATGAAGATAAACCAAATGAGATGATGGATGAAAGAAATAATGAACCAAGCCTCAGAGAATAATCTCACCCAACTCGGGTGGATTCGGTGACGCATTCAATGGATGTTTTCCAAAATCTCTGGCTTCTTCCCTATCGGGACATGAAGGTTTTTTAGGATCAATAATGTGAAATTTTCCATGAAGATCTTGTGGCATCCCCTACATCCCCACTAGAGGGTAGATGTGATCATACTTAGGATCACGATAATCTGTGTGTCATTTGGTAAGAACCTGAGTGAGGAACTCATTAATGATCATCTTCTGTTCTATAAGCTTTTGAAGCTTAATGTCCTTCTAATGATTATATTTTATCTTCTATGTGAATCTAGATGCGTTAGAGGGATTAAATGACCTATTGTGTCCTATTCCATTATTGGGGTCTTGACTGAGAGGGAATGACTCAGTATGTTCAGCTTTCCCAATAAAGTGCATTTTATGGTAAGGGACAACACCAGTGGGATCCAACATATGTTGCACTATTCCCAAGGGAAGGTTCACATTAATGAGGCCTATCTCAGTATCCATCTCCTTATGTTGATTAAGGTCATCCATGTTCACCAAAACTAAACTTGGCAACATATCCTCAATATCACCCAATATGTTATGTTGGTGTAGAAGCGTACTGATTTAGATAGCTTCATAATATCAAAAAACATGGACATGGACATATCGGGATTCTCGATCAATAAATATATGAATTACGATAATGTTTTGAATGCATCATTGGTAGAGGGTCTGGTGATGACCAGGTGACACATAGTGTTATTTGATGGTAATCATGGCTAGCTGAAGCATGCGACACTACTGGATAATATCAACATAATTCTTTTGCCTCTTTAAATAAACAAACCGACAACGATGGAGATGAAAATGTGATTCCATGAGAGTTTGGAAGAAACACATTATCTCATCCTTAGTGAGGGACTATGGGATGTTGTATTCTAGAGTCAAATTCGAATAGAATTTCTCAAGGAAGCATTCCACTATGGGAATTTTCCACAAGATTCTCCATTCAGAAGTAGGATATGATATATGGTTTCACCAATCCATGATTGGGGTGGTTGATGGATAGGTAATATAATTATTATAGATGGTAGTGGTGGTGGACTGGCTAATATAGAGAACAGTGCACGAGCTGATAGGTCACCACTCACTGGTTTGTCTCTTGGGAACGATACAGACTTTATCATCATATCCATGTAAAATATAGTATCAACTACTACCTCTTGTGTGACAGTGATGATCCTTGGTGTTTAGTGAGGTTATTTCTGATCACCTACAATGCTGAGATGAATAATTTATGATCTTATGTGGAGGTAGGGAATGATCTTGGTGATGAAAGAGATAATGTTATGGAGATAACCTGGAATGGAGACAAATCATCCTCCACCAACATGTACATACAATTGGCTTCAGGGATCTGGTGAATTTCACTTTCTGGAAGGATGAAGCGTGCACTTTGGGTTCCAACCCTAGACCCTTGTGCATTGAAAAATGGTAAAATCTCCAACATCGAGTTGCATTCTATTTTAGAATCTGAAAAGTGAATAGTATTGATAATTATCTAATCTTTCTTTGAGTTCTTCCCTCACCATAAATAGGTCTCCCACATCCCTAGGGATGTTTCTTCATGGAAAGGGAGATATTTATCATGGGGGGATTCTTAGTGCAGGTTGGTGATTGAGTGGGGAGGACCTCTTCATGAGCTATATGGGATACGAGGAGGACCTCTGTATATGTTGTCATCATAGTGGTGATGACCTCCACTGGGAATTTTGTGAGAGTTGGGATGACCACGAATGTAGGTGATACTGAAAACATGGGGAGGACCTCCATGCTGGGTATAAGAATGGGGATGACATACACGTTGGTAAGATTCAGTGCGTGGAGAAACATTGTAGTTATCAAAAGAGACATATGAAGTACCTTGTACTTGAGAAGCTTGGGTATGGGAATGACCTATATACTGGTCATTCGATACATAGGGAGGACCTATGTAACACTGAAGTGGGGAGAACCTGTATTGTAGATGTTGAGAAAAAGGGGTGGAAATCCATGTTGGATATAAACATGATAGGGAGGGACTCTCTTATACTTGTGATGGTATGGGGTTACCTCCATATTGGATATAGATGTAATGGGTTGGCTGTTGATAGTTCTTGATCATGAAATCAACCAGAAGGGTCAACTCAGCTTGATGATAGGGCAGATAGGGTGTCTCTCCCAATCAAGAGATTGTGAATCCTAGATCTACAACAACATGAACCTTATATAATGCATAAGAGTTTTCAAAGTCCATAGAATCTATAAATTATAACAACCAATCATGAGTTTCCTTTTAAAATTGCACATGAGATTGGGGTTGGGTCAGTCGAACTGGGGGTGGTGGTGTTGGGGTACAGAACACATATTCCTATGCACAAGGGACTGAATTGATGTGTTGATGCAGAATGATGGGATCCCTCCTTGGAATATCCTTGGGAGATGTTTTATTACTGATGACATTAATTTCCATCACCTCATTGGTGTAGGGGAGTGAAACATTGGAGCATTCTTGATAGAGTCCCCAAAATTTCTTGAATGATAGTGTATCGAGAAATGGTTGCTACTGTGTCCCTTGGGGTGTGTATTGTGGGACAGGCACATATGCCTCCAAATATTGGAGGGCTATATCCCTCATTGGGATGAACCACTCTTATTGATACGCTCAGATAAAAGGGTCTATCACCATTATCTAGTATAATTATGAGGGTGAGACAGAGAATGGGTGATCGGTAACTGTGGTTGTGGATGGCATCATGGAAGAGGTTGAGCCATGTTGTATATATACATTGGTATTTCACCGACCCCAACATCTATGGATGGGAGGTTAGTGGTTTCCTGTATCTT
Source organism: Viscum album (assembly GCA_963277665.1). Lineage (NCBI taxonomy): Eukaryota > Viridiplantae > Streptophyta > Magnoliopsida > Santalales > Viscaceae > Viscum > Viscum album. The sequence goes on from OY728165.1 coordinate 683,273,077, forward strand.
TGTTCCTAAAAAGAAGAAGTATTCATATATTAATTCGGATAATTGGAATTTTGTTCCTAGTTTATCAATGCCATTTAGCCTTTCATGGATGGATAAAGAGATACACACTAATTATTTCACAGATCGGGATTCCCAATGATTAACTGCCCCAAATTCTGGTGAGTTCTACACTAGGCCCACTATTTTACCTATGGTACCTGGCATTGGAAATCTACACCTAGTGACAGACTAATATTCTAATTTCATGAAAACTATTAATCTCCTTGGTTGTTGGAGATATTATTGAAGTGGGGTTCAATAATTTTGTTTCTTATTCTTTTTTCCACTATTTTCCACCCATGTGTGTTGTTGATGGTGATAACATAATTACACCCCTATATTCCCACTTTCTAAAGGTGGATGGCATTCAACACTTCTTCAGTGAAGTTTGTTCATTGATTGAAACTATATGATGGAATGTCGGTTCCTCCTTATGTGGATTCCTACTTGGAATTCATCACCTAGTATAGTTCTCCAATATTTATTAAGACATTATCCATGAAACGCATTCTAGTGCCATCTCTTTTTGGATGTCGGTTTATTACGATGATATGTTAAGACATTCCAAGGGGTAATGTCAGGGAAGAAACCTTCGGTTTGGAGTGTTGTCATGTGGGGAATCGATGTCATGTCAGGATGCTGGAACATTGGTACAACTGATTTATCCATTATGGAAGGTCCTCTCAATTGTGCATAAGACTGAGGCATCCCATAATGATATCATGGTACTTATGAGATAATAATGTCTTTGAGGCTCTCATCATCATCATCCCATATTTAACATGGGGGATTCCATGTGTTTAACATCAAGTAGAGAAGACATAGACTGATAGAAACATTAATGAGAGGGGATAGGATAGGTACATCTCTAAGAGTGATCACCATGAAGGTTTACCAGATTCATGCATTAAAATACCCAATAAGTATGGACTAAGGGTGGTGTGTCACAAAAAGGGAAGTTTTCACATCGTGATGGATGATATGTATATCAAAAAAGACTTATCAGGGAAGTACACCCCAAAAAGGAGGATTCAAAGGTTTAGATTTGTATTGGATTAATTCTCATGGAGGCTTATTATTTACCATGATTATAAGTAAAGCATCAAAACCCATATATTTCTAACGGGATATTTGGGACTTACACATGGATATCTACCCATTTCAAGAGGGGCACTCTTAGTTTGTTGGATATTATGTGTGAGGAATTTTAATGGTTATAATACAGAGTGCTTCTAGGGGTAGTGATGAAGTTGGTAAACTCACTAGTAGGTGGTAGCCTGAGTTAGAATCTAGATGGATGGTGGAGGATTTAGATTGAGTTAATAAGATTAATAAGATGGAACCAATGTGAAGATGGTTGTGTTGGGATTAAAATTATTAGAGACTTCCTAATTATACCAGTGGATGGGAATCAATATAGTCTAGTTTGGGATGGGGAGATGATTACCCAAGGATGTGGCCCCTGAGAAATGGAGAAGATGGATAATGTCCTAAAGGAGGTAGAATCTACAAATTGGGGAATGATCTTCCCAAAAACCAAAGACTCAAAGGAAAGACTATAATGGGAAATGTGTGATCTCCAAGAACCTTAGGGAGACTTCCTATGTACACTGTTTAAAAAGGAATGGAACAAATTCCATGTGTTTAAGAAGGGGAATTGAATATGGGCATACACAATAAATAATGACCAAGAGATGAAACTTGGGTTTATGTGTGGTCAGATTCCTATGTATATTAGAATACCTATGGAAGGTAGATATAGGATATTCATCCCAAATAGAGAACATGTCACACCAAGAGGGAACATCACTAGAAGGGTTCAATAGAGTTTACTATTGGTTGGGATTCAACCTCTAAGAGGCTTCCTACATAACAAAAATAGATCTTAACCCCCATAGTTTGGAGGAGTATACAATTTCACATCATGAAATACAAGTGAACTGATGTGAAATTTTCAGGTAAAAAAGATTATGGGGAATTAGGGGCTTAAACATAGAAGAGGCTTCCTACATACCCTGTTTAAAATACCGAGATCAAAGTCCACGTTGTTCGGTAGGGATGGTCATAGGGACTATTCAAGGCTAGCGACCCAAAGATGATTTCATGGTCACTATTTACTATAATACCATGTGAATCATGCTTGGTGTGAGAAATAAGAGGTAACGGTAGACCATATAGTCCATTCATGATAGATTCATCAGTGAGGAATGGTGTGGATCTTACGCATGTCTAGTATCCATGGGAGATATAGATTGGGACTTACTCCATCTGTGTTGCCCGAGGAGGTGGTTTGGAGATTATGTGGAGACATATCCTATTTCACATGGAGATAAAGCCCAATGATAGAGAGAGAGAGATAGATAGAGAGTGGAAGGAAGCTTGTTCTAAATCACTTTTTGGTCCTCTGGGACTTTCCACTCATGCATCGATCAGTGTTTTAATTCATGTGTTCAAGACATGGATGCTTGGAAGTTTAATATCTTATTGCTCTGACGACGAAGACTCACTCCTCATCCCTTGAACATACATAACTGGTACCATCCCACACATAAAAAATGGAAGCCATAATCAATGCTTGGTGGGATTGAGGTGTAGGAGTGGTCAATAGAGGGGTCCACGTTAGTGCATTAATGTGTAGAAGAAATAGTTCTTAGCGTAGAAATGAGAATAAAAATTTCGTTGGGAAAAAAACAAGAACCACAGCTTTGGGAACCATGAAATCAGTGTGTGCTAGCCTGGAAGAGAACATGGTGGAGGTGAACATAAGATAAGGATGTTTCATGGAAGAGGAGGTAGAACATGGTGCCTTAGGATAAAGACAACACGTGTAGTCTAAAGGTAGGGGTCAATGAATGATTAGGTACTTGAACACAAGATGATGGTTTTAGGTGAATGATGGACTACACAAGGACAAATCAAGCATGTAAGAGGGACCTTTTTCATGCACATTACTTATGAAAAAAAAGGAAATGAGAGAGTATCACACCTATGGGGGATCTTGAAGGTGGATCCATGGCGTACCTATCAGGAAAGATCCATTACCTTGAAGGCATGACTTGAACACGATGGATGTGGTTATCTTACATGCACAAGAGAGATAGTTTGAATTATGGAGGCTCCTCCAATGGTATGGATAAACCCAATATATATATAGGAAAATATCATTGGGATCATGTAAGAATTTAGTCATGAAATAGTTCTTCGGATGTAACATTTGGAGTGCATGAGGGTTTCAAATTAGATAACTCTTTTCCATGGCCTTGTCTCTTCATTTGCATATCTGATTTGGAAATTTTCTAGATCCGGAGTAGACTATGTTATTTTAAATCAAAATTGGGCACGAAATACGCATTAGTGTTGTATTAATTCTTACTCACAGGCTTCCAATCTTAAACGTGCCCCCATGGGATTCTCGGAATCATCCACTCAATTAAATTATGTCATTTAGCTGCTCAAAAATTTCTATCTCGGGATTCAAGCTCAATTTTGTGCCAAATATGATATCAATATATCATGAGATATGATTGAATAATGAAGTAACATGATATTAAGATATCAATACATTACACTATTAACTTATCACACTATAAGATATATCCAAATACACATCAAATGTGTAATGGTGTTCAGAATATCTCCGTTAATCACCCACTTTCTCCAAAGCCTCATAGACTAAGTTTCATTTCAAATAATATTTTATCATATATAAGAATTTATAGAAACATATCTGAAATAGATTTTGGATATTTTCAAAAAAAAAATTTGAATGGTATATTCAACTTCACTATGCATCACATCTTATGTGATACCACATGAATATAAATTCAAAAATATTATTGGATTAAATCTAAAAATAATTTTATTTATTCTCTCTAAATAAAAATAAATCCCTATTTAGTCAACCATAATGAGTGACTCCATGATCTTTTATAACATTTCTAACAAATATATATTTAAAAATTAAAAATATATAGGAAAAAACCACCCTTAAGAAAAGAAATAATTTTAATGATATTAAAAAGGGATCTTGTATGATCTCCATCAAACACATGAATCCATATACCTATTCCATTACCTATATATTATGTAATAATTCATAATAATATGATTTATTTGTATAATACATTGTGTAACCATAAGACATGATGTATGGAAATACTCAGACGTTATTCACACATTCTCAATTCTTTGAGTATAGAATTATCAGGTTGGTGAATACATCACATGTAATTAATCATTATGAATAGGTATATCACATACCCCTCACCAGATAAATAGTAATGACATATGTATTACCTAGATTTGATCATAAAATTCCTTATTCTTTCTAAAATTATGGTATTGATTTTATACTAGTAATATGATAATAAAAAAATAATCTTATTTAAGTTTCAACCAATCATAAGATCAATATCATACCCATATACCCATTGATTAACTATGCCTCAAGGATTATATTATATATATGTAAAATCATAAATATCCTTATTATTTGAATCCCATAAATATGAGATATCTAATAAATTAATTTATAAATCATACATCCATAACATAAACACAACATTTTTATAACACTTCAGGTGTTAAACGTCACTGATCATCAACCATAGAAAACAATATTATTCATGTAAATATAGTTCTTATCTCAATAAAAAAATTCATAGTGACAGTAACTTTAAATTTTTTTCACAACCTATAATTCTTCATGATAATAATCTTTTAGGGATAATTGAAATTTATACATTGAGAGGATAATTCATTAAATATATTAATCCAATGTGAAATAATATTGACTATATATTGTATTAATTTAACAGATATTACCTAATGTATTTAAATCATATGCTGAGATTTTAGAAATAGAATATTTTATGATAGGTCAACTTCACAAGGTATGACATGAATGGAATATCCATTTCTATTATATGATTTGTATCTTAATATTTTTTTGATTTATTATTTATATATAGGATATGAAATTACAAATAGTGAAACATTAAAATAATACCCACCAACTATCATTAAATTAGTTGTTTTATATAATTAAATATGTGGGGGTTCAATTAATATAAATAACGAATAATTGGATTTGGAATAAGTCATGAATTTTATATAATATGAGTAGTGGAAAATAGTTTTTTAGATTCCTAAAGTATATAATATTGATCATAATATCATATGATGATGAATTATTACACATGAATTCTTCATAAAAACTACATCAATAGTGTAGATCTCTTTATCATAACCTTACCCTTCTTGAGGAAGTATCATTTCATGGCTGAAGGGAGGATCTCGTTTTGGAATTAAGTGATTCATCACACCTCATATATATAGTTTAAGGAGGTGTTTCATTCAGTTTCTGCAACATCATATGTTGAAGATAGATGTTACAATGCTACAATGAATGGTACAAACTCATTTTATAAAATTTAAAATACATATGATATATATTTATTACATGTTTAATCATAGACTTGGGAATCTATATTTCTTCTGAATTGATTAAAAAGAATCATTAGATCCTTTGAAAAACATCAATGGTAACAATGTTTTTCTATTATTTTTATTCATGAAATCATGTTATCAAGAGGAATAACCTCTATATTGTATCTGAAAAATGCTTTATAATAATGTATTATATGATGTGGAATATTCTCTTATATTGGATTTCTTATTAAGGCATAATGATATAGGATATCATAATGCAAGATTCAATTTTTCCCATAGTTATATACTACTACTTGATTTTGTCATGAGGTATGATATTGTGAGATCCAATGTTTCAATTTTATACGGTAAGAAATGATAAACATTAAATGTTTACTTATGATTGAAACCTGTGTTAGATGAAAATTAAATTATGAAATCGTAATTAAAATATATGTGATATCACTAATTATGATTCTCTTATTTGTAACTTCTACACATATGTGGTTCATAGTATGTACATGAAATGATCTGATGTGTAAGGGTTACTCTACTACTTCCATTTATATGTTCCTTTTGATGGGTGATATCATTTATGTATTCTAATTCTCTTTTATAAGAGTTATACTACTACTACCATGTATATATAAGATTATTTTACTTTTCTATAGAAGATTAAAAAACATAAGCACAAGTGTCTCGATCCGTAAGGGATACACCAGATGATCCTTGAAAAAAAAATTATTCCTTAAATTTAGTGTTTAATTTAAAACCATAAAACATCTAGTGAACAAAAGATACATTATGTTTATTATTAATAAGATATGACTGATAAAACATAAAATTATAAAGCATTGTTTCATTATTATTTTTATTTTAGGATTACTATTATATCATTATATAAAATATGAAGGGAAACAAGGTTTCTTAAAATTCTATCATCAATTGAATTATATAATTTGTAAGAGTTATAGTAAAATGTATTTCTAGGTATTTATTAATCAATTACAATGTTTATAAATTAATTAACTACAAAATATTTAAAATTGATATACAAAATACTTATGAAATACTAAATAAAAAATATTCAAACGAGATAAATGTTAATATTTTTATTAATTTTAAAATATATTTCCTTCCATACAATATAGAAATATAGTTTTTATTAAGAAATACCAAGGGTAATAAATGTTGTGTTTATAAATTATTATAATAATGAAAACAATATAATTTAGCTTATATTTATGTTATAAAAATTTCGTAATAAAAAATTAGAATTTTTAGAATTTAATCATTATTTGGGGGAATATTTAGAACAAAATATTTGAAAATTTGATCATATATTTGATCCAGGTATAAGTAACCTTAAATACACAACATTTGGATTGTGTAAATTGTGACATAATAGAAATTTTAATATTAAATGTATATATTTTATGTAATATCATAAATTTAATTAAATTTAAAATGTTAAATAATGTTAAAGAGTTCATATTAAGAATACATATAAAAATTTTATACATATATTGTTCTTGAGTGTTCAAAAAGAATATATAAAATTATAATATTCCTATAATTAACGTTAATTTAAATACTATTAAAAAATTCTTATATTGTGTTTAAATAAATTAATTTTTTATTTATTTAACATTTATTGTATATGTAATTAATTAATATTGATTTCATATTATTAATTGATTTGTACATTATTTAAAATTTAAAATTTGTTTATTTTTTATTTTAATTAATGCATATTAGAATTTTCATACAATGTATGATAACAGATTTATTTTTCTTTTACCACAGATTTTTATTATATTGAGTTATGAAATTGAATTATTTATTTAATTGTGATTTAAATATATTATTTATTTTTATTTGTGATGTAATTGATGTCTCTCAGGAGTATAGTGTCCCTGGGTAGAGGGATTTTGGGCTAGACGTCCCATAGGCCTAGTGGTTTATAGACTATACTCGAATATTGGAGGTCAACTATTTGTGGATATAGAAATACTCATATGAATCATGTTTATTTCACCTAATTTTATAAATATAATAGAAAAAATATTATTTTCCTTATATATATATTATCCATTTGGATATGTGTGGTTATAATATGAATTTATGTTGGGTTAGTAAAAAAAGATATGAGTTATGTAAAGGGTTACACATCAATATAGTTTGAAAATACTTGTTTGGTGAAGGGAATAATATTCTAAATTAAATAATTAGAAGAATTCATACATATAATGGGAATAAAAAGAGATAATATGATGATATTAAATTCTATTTTAAAATACTTATTGTTATATTTCATCAAAAGAAAAACATTTCAACACCTGAATCATCCAACCAGTTAGGTCAAACAAAATCTAGGATCCATTGTATTTTTTTATGTCACAACCCATCCTCGGGACTCGTGTTGTGACTACCCCAAGCCCGCATTCCATTGGCCAGGGGATGGCGACTAGAACAAAAGGTGTAAATCCCAAAAAGTGAAGGCATTGCCTTTAATAAAGTAAACAAAAACACAACAAAGTACACAAGTGATGTAAGCACTAAATAAAACGGGGTACAAGGTAAGTGCTGAGAAGTAAATGGGAAAGTATACAAACCCAACTGAAAGTACAATAGTAGTATGTAAAACAACAAAACCGAGTCATCCTTTGGAAATCCCACCAGAAGGGTGGGTACAAATAGTCTCCTCAGCTCCTCGGGTTCAGTCGTCCGCTCCGTGTACGTCCTGCCAAGTGGTCCACCTCCAGCTACGGTCCAGCTCCACAAGCCTCCACGTCGATCAATGTTGTCTATCGTCTGCATCCAATACAACATAGTGTTGTCATAGCTCATGCATGGGTGAGTATACGATACTCAGTAGGGATCCTGAGACCCCCGAAGGTCTCCCAGAATCCACGAAAGATAAACCACAAAGGAAAGATACAATCATGAAGTATCAACCGTATTTACTTAGGAATATGCCCATACATATACCTATGTCTTCAATTATAAAATGGCTCCAACTCTCGAGCCCAAGAATAAACTAGTCCACACAAGAAAACACAACCCTGTCCACACAGAAAAACACAACCTGGTCCACATAAGAAATAAATTCAATCAAATCAATGATAATGATTGAAAATCAAGGCTCACCTCACACAGGTAGACATCTTTCGTATAACATTAGAGATGATCATATGTAGTCACTGATTCATCTAAGTTGTTGGACCCACATAGGATACATGACTAGTTATGATGTCAGACCCATATAGAATACAAGACCAGCTACTCTTCCTGAACCACTAAGGATACAAGTACAGAGGTCATACTGCCGGACCCAGGTAGGATACAAGAATAGTAGTCATCACTGGTGGACCCACAGAGGATCCCAGTATAGTCGTCGTTGCTTCCGAACCCACGGAGTATCCAAGTACAGTTGTCCTCGCTGCCAAACCCATGGAGGATCCACGTACAGTCGCCCTCACTGCCAAAACCACGGAGGATCCACGTAATGCCATCCTCACTGTCGAACCCATGAAGGATCCCAGTATAGTCATCCTCATTGTAGAACCCACGAAGGATCTATGTACAGTCGTCCTCGTCGTAGTCGCAGCCAGCTCTAGGGTTACCGCACACAGCATCCTCGATTCCAGGAGTGTCCGCTCCTCAAGCCAAGGGGGTCGATACATAAACTATTATGAAGCCCAGAGTAGATGTATCCCGATGTTCCGTCTTGTCAAAAGAAACCCAGCGTGATAGACAGGGCGTCAATCGGACGCCCGGTATGAGAGTTATTAGATTATCCGTCCTAGGGACCCGATTGGGTTTTAAGCTAAAACCAACCCAAACGTACTCCAACTGCATCCAAACCTCAAGTGGAGTAATCCAAATGAACTGCCTCAACTAAAGTCTTTCAACTCAATTGACGGTACGTCAAACGGACGTCTGATCCTTAAGTTATAAGTGTTTCTACCCCAAGGGCTCGGTTAGTTTTGGGTTCGAACCAACCCAGATGTACCAAACCATTACTGAAACCTCAAGTGTAATATACCAAAACGACTGTATCGATCCAAGGATTCCTACGCAACTAACAGTGCATCGATCGGATGTCCGTAGCTCATGTTATGAATAAAAGACCGAAATTGGTCCGAAGTGGGGGGGGTCTAGGCCCGGGCCGACCCGGCCCAACCCACCCTGGGTCGGCCTGGCCCGGTCCGCACGACCCACCCCGGCCCGGCCGGGGGGGGTGTGATGGCTCGGCCAGTGAGCCAAGCAGGGGGCGCGGCCCCTGCTTTCTGCGGACGCAGCGCTAGGGTGGCATCGCGGCTCCCTAGGATCCTGCGTGGCCGCAGGATCCATCCCTCGTCGCAGCGGCTTTTGCCGCGGCGGGCGACTTCCAGCGTCTCACCGCAGGGGGCTTCCACGGGCAACTAGAGTCATTTTGGTGGTCCAAATTTTCTCCCATCTGTTCCTGCGGTCGCCTCGGGACCCATACATCACTACGAAGGCCTCCAATCACCATTTCAGTCCTGCTTCATTGTCGCCAAATATTACGCACATCAAGATCAAAGTAGTGGTGGGTTCAGACTTGTTTGTCGGTCCGCACCCCCCATATTAGTGGTTGAAACATAACCCAAAAATTTCACACCTTACTGAGGGTATAAATCACATTAAGAAATATACACAAAATCCCCCACCTCAATAAATGATGTTGAACGTTGGCGTCGTGGTAGATGGCGTCACGGAGAAAGGGTTCGTAGGAGAAGTCGGAGTGTGTTGAGGAGGAAGTTGCATCTCCTCTCTTGTCGGGGAGAAGAGTATTAATGGCGGGTCATTGTTCGTTGAGGAACCGGAGTTCTTTTTCGTTTTTCGTCGGAGGCCGGCGTTCTTCGTCGATCTTCGTCGGAGGCCGACGTTCTTCCTCGCACAACGAAAGATCTCCCCTTAATAAAATAATAGGTTCCTCCAATTATCTTATTATACACATAAAGAAACTCCCAAAATTAAATCACCACATTAAATAAAATGTGTTGACAATTAATTAACGAAGGGAGAGGGATGGTTCCCATTAATTAAACATGTTGGAAATTAACTAGAAAGGGTAGAAAGAGGAAGGATCATCATTAAATTATGGGTTGAAAAAATTTAATGGATTGAGGTGGAGGGATGGGCAATTAATGGGGGTTTTCCAATATAATGAGGGTTTCTTAAATAGAGTATATGAAATCAAATGGGGGGGGGGCTCATGTGGGCCCCACCATTCTAACATCCACACTTGGCTAGTTATGTGGCTGTGGGCCCACCCTAAACTACCCATGGGAGGGAATAACCACCTTATAATATAAAAATTGTTTCGACAATTTTAATTTACTTCTTAATAAACACCCAAAATTTTCTTATCCTCCATTGCGAACAAAACTACAGTAACTCTCCCCTTAAGCAATTATCGGCGTTGCGAGTTTATCGGTGCCCATATATTTTAATTCTAAGAACTGGTTCAAAAGTTAGAAATACCTGCTCGTTCATTTACTGAATGTACCTGAGCTAAACTTCGAAAATTGATTTCGGGCACACCGTGCCTCAAAATCAAGCACCGTCAGAAGCCACAGACTCGTAAAATTCCAAAGTATTTAAAAAAAATTCCTTGAAATTTCTGTGTCTTTACATTACTCCCACCTTAGGTCTTTTCATCCCTATAAAGCTCTAACAAAAACTAAGGAACTAAAGGAGGTACCGAGCACGCATCTAATCCACCCGCTCCCAAGTGCTCTCCTGGTGGTTCCCATGCTGCCAACGAAAGCACAGAAGAGGAATCATCTGTCCTCATAGGACCCTCTCTAGTCAATCCTCAACATCTACTGTAACCCCATGAAGGTCACCCCATCATCGATGTCCAGCTCCCCATGGTCGATGATGATGGATAGGTCATGCAGACATCTCCTCAACTGAGATATGTGGATGACGTCATGCACCTGATGCATCTGAGGTTGAAAGGCTAGATGAAACGTGGAGATAACTTTCCATCCCAGCCAAATCGCTGCATACCCCATCAAGGTGAGACCCATAAGAAGATGTGGTCATCACCCTCAAACTCCAGTGGTCCTGTCCCCTATCAGCATAGGATTTATGCCTACTCTATGTAGTCTTCATCCGCTCCTGGATGATCTGGACCTTCTCCATCATAGCCCAAACCATTTCTGGTTCTACAGGTGATGATTCCATAATTATCCACAATGGATATCTTCAATGCGGCCAGCTACTATCTCGCTAATCCAAATAGTTGAAAACACGATCTCTTACTAAGAGCATCTTCTACAACGATCCCCTCCCTAAGAGTAAAAAATATCTCAAAGTCATAGTCTCAGAGGAATTCAATCCATCACCGCTGTCTCAGGTTCATGTCCTTCTGAGAGAAGATACAACTGAGTATATTGAGTTTGAGAGAACTGTAAACCATTCGCTCAACGAACAATGGATGAGACTAGAAAATTGTAAGAAATAATCTCAACCCTTCTTTTTCTACGTTCTACCAAAGAGCTGCTGAGATTTCTCCTCTCCCAAAAAGAGATATATGGTCTCATGCCCCTAGATGAACCACGTTCTTTTCCAAATACAGTCATTAATGACATAAACGGTACAATTTTATGCCATAGACGATGTCATAAGGCCTCTACACTACTACTAAGAGATCCAACCCTTAATATCGACTCCAGGAGTTGAGTCACACTGTCGGCATCAGTTCGTGGTTACTAGGTCTCCTCCAGTTGGAATCTCACAAGTGAGGGTCGTGTCAACAGTTTTAAACGAGAACCTCTTAGAATAAACCCCATAAAAAGGACAGGGAAGAAAATGTCACAAGAACAAGTGTCTATTATTACTGTATCTCAATGTACAAAGACACAAAGCATCCACAAACAACAACATAAAAAAAGCTAGAAGCAAAATGAACAAATGCCTCCATGCCTGGAGCTAGTTCCACTCATATCTGTCTGCTCCCGGAGCTCTATGGTCATAGGCCTCAACTTCCTGAAGCTGTTCTCTACCACGTACACATGTTCCCCACGGTCGGGGTGGACATCCTAGTGGTGGTGGTGGAAACACGTCGACGCATCGTCCACCACCAGCTGCATGGCCAGCTCCTCTACCACGGTCACCTACTCCTTGTGGTTTTCCCTGATCGAACCTTTGCCTCTACCTGGGAGGTCCCTCTACTTCCTGATTCTCATCTGCAGGGCGGGTCAGGCAGTCTTGAGCCATGTGACCCTGCCCGCCACATGCATAGCACTGCCTGCTCCTCATATAGCTGGCTCTGTGCCATGTACCCCACACAGCCGAACCTATATCCTTAGGTCTCTCATTTTATATCCTATTTCGCTTGGACCTCTACGTCAATTGTCTACTTTTGGCTGTAGAAGACTCCGCTATGTGTCGTTCTGCGGAGGGTCTCGCTGCTGGTGACTGCTCAGCGAGAAAACTCTCCACTAAAAGGGCTCTCTCCAGCACCCCCGCTTGCATTAGGATGTTGAGGGAGATCATCGAAGCTCTGATCTCATGCCTCAGTCCCTGCTCAAAGGTATAGGCCTAGAAGAGCGGTTCCCATACCATTTCATGGAATAGCGTGAGAGGTCGGTAAATCTCACAGAGTACTGGACTATTGCCATGCTGCCCTGCCTCAACTGCAGTAACTCCTGGATGCGCACCGCACAGAGGGTGGCTGGAATGAACTCCAAGAGGAAGAGGCTCTCGAAGTCCGTCCAAAGTAGAGATGCATCATCGTACACCTGGAGGATCAGACTCCACCATCTACCTACTGCTGCGTGCAGGAGACTTGCGGAAAGGATCAACATTAGGTATGCTGGTGTCCCTACAAATCTGAAGATTCTGACGAAAGCCTCCAGCCAATCCTCGGCTGCCCAAGGATCAGTCTCTCCGCGGAACCTAGGAGGCCTCTGCCGCTAAAACTCATGCAATGCACTCAGGCATTGTGAACTCTCCGCTACTGGGGCTGGAGGTATTGGTGGCCCAGTAGGTAGTGGTACCATCGGTGCCTCCGCTATAGTGGGGCCCTGCAGCGAAGCCTCATCGCTCGGTGGTCTACCTTCCATCGCATAACTAGGAACCCTGGATGGATGCCTTCATGGGGCCATCCTAAAAATAAATAGGTGCATCACGGTCAAACAGTGTACCTGTTGAGATGACACAAGTATTCAAAAAGAAACCTTTTGAAAGGAAACACACACGCAATCAGTGTTTTTGTGCACTATGTCGGAGATCAGAGGTCAGGGACTTGGAGTATGGATACATCAACTGTCACACTAACACTGGACTCCCTGGACTGAAAACCACACATAATAATCTTAACACAATTGCTTCATAGAAAGGATAGATTAGATTCCTGAGTTCTGCGATAGAACTGACTCCTTTGATACCAATTTTTCACGACCCATCCTCAGGATCTGTGCCATGACTTCCCCAATCCCGTCTTCCTTAGGCCAAGGGCTAGCGACTGACACCAAAGCCGTAAATCGAAAAAAGGGAAGTAATTTCCTTTTATAAGTTTAAAAAACACAACAGAGTATGTAAGTGATGTAATCACTAAGTAAAACTGGGTACAAGGTCAGTGCTGATAAGTAAATGGGCCAGCATATAAACCCTACTGAAAGTACAACAATAGTAAGTAAACCACAACACTGGGTCGTCGTCCAGAAATCCAACCTGAAGGGTGGGTACACATAGTCTTCTCAGCTCCTCGGGTCTGGCCGTCCGCTCCGTGTACATCCTGCCATGTGGTCCACCTCTGGGTACTGTCCAGCTCATCAATCCTCCACCTCGATCAGTTTTGTCCGTCGTCTGCATCCAACACAACGTATTGCAGGCATAGCCCATGCAGGGGCGAGTATACAATACTCAATATGGACCCCGAGACCCCCAAAGGTCTCTCATAATCCATGAAGGATGAACCAAAAAGGAGAGATACAACCACGAATTATCAATCAACATTACTTAGGTATCTGCCCAAACATATACCTAAGTCATTAATTATAAAATGGCTCCAACTCTCGAGCCCAAGGACAACCCAGTCCACACAGGAAAGAAAGTCAATCACATTGAGGATAATGATTGAAATCAAGACCCATATCACACAGGTATACATCTTTCCTATAGAATTAGAGATGATCATACGTAGTCACTGATTCAGCTATGTTGTTGGACCCACATAAGATACATGACAAGAATAGTTGTCAGACCCACATAGGATACAAGACCAGCTACTCTGTCGGACCCACTCAGGATACAATTACAGAGTTCATACTACCGGACCTATGTAGGATACAAGAATAGTAGTAATCACTATCGGACCCACAGAGGATCATAGTATAGTCTTTATTGCAGCCAAACCCACAGAGGATCCAAGTACAGGCGTCCTCGCTGCCGAACCCACAGAGGATCCACGTACAATCGTCCTCGCTGCCAAACCCACAAAGGATCCACGTACAGTTGTCCTAGCTGCCGAATCCATAGAGGATACAAGTACAGTCTTCCTCGATGTAGAACCCACGGAGGATCCATGTACTGTCTTCCTCGCTGCAGAACCCACGGAGGATCCAAGTACAGTCATCCTCGTCGTAATTGCAACCAGCTCTAGGGTTCTCGCACACAGCATGCTCGATTCTGAGAGGGTCCGCTTCTTGAGCCAAGGAGGTCGATACAAAAAGAGTCACGAAGTCCAGAGTTGATGTATCCCGAAGTTTTTTCTCGTCAAAAGAAACCCATTGTGATAGACGATGCATCAATCAGGCACCCGGTCTGAGAGTCATTGGCTTTTCCGTCCGAGGGGCCTGATAGGTTTTTAAGAAAAAACCAACCCGACCGTACTCCAAATGAGTTCAAACCACATGTTGAGTAAGCCAAAAGAACCGTCTTAGAAAAAGGATTTCAATTCAATTGACGTCACATCAAACAGACGTCCGGTCCTTAAGTTATAAGTGTTTCCGCTCCAAGGGCACGGTTGGTTTCAGGTTCGAACCAACCCGTCCGTATCCAATATTTTCCTAAACCTCATATGTAATATACCGAAATGACCATTTCTGTCCAAGTATTTCTATGAAACTAATAGTATGTCAATCGAAGATTTGTAGCTCAAGTTATCGGCAAAAGACCGAAAATGGTCCGAAGTGGGGGGTCTGGGCCCAGGCCGACCCGGCCCAACCCCACTGGGTCGGCCCGAACTGGGTCGACCTGACCCGGGTACGGGTCCGGCCCGACCAAGCTGGGGGCGGCCCTGCCCGGCCGGTGTGGTTCAGTCTGCACGACCCGCCCTACCCCGGTCGGGGGTGGGGGGGGGGGGGGGTGCGCCGGCTCGACTAGCGAGCCGGGTGTGGGGCGCCACCCCCAATTTCCACAGACGCTGTGCCAGGGTGGTGTTGCGGCTCCCCTAGATCCGACACGTCCGCGAGATCCGGCCCTCTCCTCCACCGCTTCCACTGCGACGGGCTTCTTCGGGCAGCACGTCGGGGCCCCGCCGCCTCCGGCCGCCGCGTCGGCGACCCGCGCCACCGGGGGCTTATGCGGGCCAGCAGAGTCATTCCGGTGGTCTGATTTTTCTCCCGTCTGTGCCTACGGTCGCCTCGGGACCTGTAAATCACTGCTAAGGCCTCCAATTTCCATTTCAGTCCCACTTCATCATCGCCAAATATTCCGCACATCAAGAACAAAGTAGCGGTGGGTTCGGACTTGTTCGTCAGTCCGCACCTACCACGTTAGTGGTTCAAACATCACCCAACAATTACACGCCATTTTGAGGGTATAAATCACATATAGAAATAAACACAAAATCCCCAACTTCAACAAATGATGTCGAATGTTGGTTTCGTGGTAGACAGCGTCGTGTGGAAAGGGATCGTAGGCGATGTCGGAGTGCGCCGAGGAGGAAGCGGTGTCTCCTCTCTTGTCACGGAGAAGAGGATTGATGGAGTGTCGTTGTTCTTCGAGGAATCAGCGTTCTTTGTCATTCTTCGTCGGAGACTGGCGTTATTTTTCGTTCTTCGTCGGAGGCTGGCGTTCTTCCTTACACAACTAAAGTTATCCCCCTTAATAAAATAGTATGTTCCTCCTATTATTTTATTATACACGCAATGAAACTCCCAAAATTGAATCACCACATTAAATAAAATGTGTTTACAATTAATTAAGGAAGGTAGAGCAAAGGTTCCCATTTATTAAACTTGTTGGAAATTAACTAAATATGGGGTAAAGAGGAAGGATCCTCATTAAATTATGGGTTGACATAATTTAATGGATTCAGGTGTAGGGATTGGAATTTAATGGGGGTTCACCAATATAATGAGGGGTTCTTAAAGAGATTAGAGGGAATTTAATGGTGGGGCTCATGTGGGCCCCATCTATCTAACATCCACACTTGGGTAGTTAAGTGGCTTTGGGCCCCACCCTTAACTACCCATGGGTGCGAATAACCACCTTATAAAATAAAAATTGTTCCAAGATTTTTTATTTACTTCCTAAATAAACCCCCAAAATTATCTTTCTTATATTGAGAACGCAACCACGGTAAGTGTCCCATTAAGCAATTACCGGCATTGTGAGTTCATCGGTGCCCACAAATTTTAATTCCGAGCACCAGTTAAAAAGTTAGAAAAACCAGCCCGTTCATTTACTGAACGTACCAGAGCTAAACTTCGGAAATTTATTCCGGGCACACCGGGTCTCGGAATTAAGTGTCGTTAAAAGCCATAAACTCGTAAAATTCCAAATTATTCCAAAACAAATCCTTGAAATTTTCGGGAATATACATTTTATGTAAGAAAATATTCCAATGAGGTGAACCTAACCATTATGCGACTTGTTCATTGTATACTATTGGGATAAAAATTTCTAGTATATCATTACCATTACAATCCCCTAGGAATCGTGTTGACTGAATCCACATGATGGATTCATGTAAATAGTTATCCAAATAGAAATCTCAAATTCATATGTGATATGATTGACATCAATTTTATACCATATATAGCTTTATCATTTTTATGTGGTACATAGATCATTATATAATAAAATATTAATCATCAAAAACTTATGGATATGAAAAATTTTAAAAGGTGTCCACATTTCAGATGGTTCAAATTTAATAATAGTACATATTAAATATTTTTCAAATAAGATACTCATCTGATAAAAGATTATTTTTTTGATGGATAAATTCATAATCATTATACATTAAATTTTAAAAACCCAAGAGAAGAAAAATTATTAATGTAAGAAATATGAAGGACTAGTAACTTATGAAAATTTAATAGTTATGAAATACAAATACGTGATAGTAAAATATCATTATATATAATTGAAGTATTGAAGTTATTTAACATGTGAATCTTGATTTTTATTAGGTGAATAAGGTGATTCAATTATGGTTTAAATGGAATTACATATAAGATGAATGCATGCTCTCCCCATATACTCAATGTGACTGATTATGCTAATGACATAAACGGTTTTATGTAAAAACTTTTCAAGATAATAAATTCATACTATTGTAATTAATTGAAAATTTTGGAAAATCTAAATGGGTTCTAGAAATGATGACTCAATATTATCAATTTTTTTAGCATAAATGACCAAGGTTATTTTATATCCATGATTTGGTGATTTTATAATTGTATATGTGGGTAAAACATCACGTCAAAAGAAGTATGGTTAGTTATAGATTTCCGTAATGTTTCATTAAGTAGACAAACATGGTTAGTAAAATCTAATTTTTTTTTAAGAATGAGGAGTATTGATTTCAAATGATTTAATTATTCAAATCACCTAATTGATTTTAGGATAATCCATATAGTATCTATTTAAAGTACCCATGGTATAGAAATGAATTATTCATCATTTAAGGGAATATGATACCAAATGAATACATTATAAATTTTTTGAGTACAAGAGTGTCAAAAATACATGGAATATTTCATAAATATTGAATGTTAGATTCAACTAATGAAGATAAGAGTTACTAAATCAAACATTTGAATATGAAGGAAAATATCATTCTTAGATTCATTTATATATCTGATGTGTATGGTTAACTTTTTTAACTTATATTATAAGAGACATTTTAAGAAAAACTATTATTTTGAATAAAATGAGATAATGGATTCAATACACATGGTTTATGATTCAGTAGATTCTATAACACTTTAAATGAGGAATAAAAGTTTATAAATAATTTTCATGGGTAAAAGAGATTATATTTTGTATTTCAAATTTTTAGGGATACGATCCCACAACCCTTTTGTCGTATTATATAAATAATTATATTATTTTATATAAAATAATTCAAATGCATTGTATACCATGTATGATCTGGAATAATTTTTATGTGAAATATTGATACTAATAAAAAATATTTTTATTTCCTAAACAAAAAAGGATTTGTGTGTCCTCATATTGGAATTTGGAAAGGGATATATTTATAGGAGGCCATTGGGTGTATTTTTAGACTTAGTGAAGTTAAAATTCAAAAAATAATGGAATATTTTTTTCAAAATGTAAATTTTGTTTCACATTATATCTTATTGTATCATGAGATGTGATGGTAAATTAATTTAACTAAATAGATAAATTTTTTACTAAAATATTTTAGGGATAAAATTTAGTGGAATTAGTTGTCAAAAATAATGTCGATGTACTAAAAAAATCCTTCTATGTATAAAATAAGAGATATCAAATTTTCATTGGATGTTTTGGGGTTATGTAGTTTGATTATAATAAAGAAAAATAAAATTAGGAATATTTTTAATAAGTCCATCTAATATTAAAACTTTATTTTAATATATATGTCAGTCACTAATGAATTTAATTGGAGGGTTTTATCAAAGTGTAACATCAATAAGTGATAAGTATTATTAAAACATGTAATAACCTCAACAAAACAGTTGAAAGTGTTCTAAACATAAAGATGATATAGAATACTATCATATATTACTTATTAGACATGTTCTAATTTATGTTTTTGTAAAGTGTTTTAAGGAAGTTTATGAATATTATATGTGACACATTAAAGAAATGAAATCTATACTTTATCATTATTTCATGTTTTCTCCATATATGTATATATTAATATATATTTTACAAATTTAAATTATAAATGACCCAAAAAATTATGACATTGAGTTATCCATACCAAATGTTCATCATAGAGTACTCTATGATATGATGAAATGATAATTCTAGTGTGAGTGCAATTCTTTTATTGAGATATATAATATGAACATGATGTATAAAATGTGGTTGTTGTTCTTGATTTCCCTTGCATTATACCACATAGAGATTCGTAAACTATATCATTGGTATACAAGGGTAATATGAATAGTATTTGGATCCCTCACTATCCAATTTAACTATGATATCTATAAATGTGACCTTTATAATTTGATACATTTATTATTAAATAATTTTGACATACTAAATCTATGGTTATTTGGGTACATTGGTAATTAGGTCATTACTTCGATATCTATTAGGATGAGAATTTTCCTCTTACCTGACGAGTATGAAATATGTGCCCTAAATAGATGTAGTCCAAGGAATAATGTCATAGAACATATAGAATACATGATGTTATTTTATATTCATGTAAAGGATATTTAATTTCGACATCCATATATGTGAATAATGGGTGATATATTTATTGACCTAGTCAGTCTATACGTAGATAATTGGGAATGGTTGAGTAATCTATTTAGATATTACATATAATATATACCATGGTCACTCAATGTCATAGAAAGGGGGATAATGTAATGCCTCGACCCCAATTACCCAGAGCCGGTGCTTATTTTAATACATTGGTAGGAATATAAGGAATCAAGCCCCGAAGGACCAAATTGTTTAGCAGTCTTGGAAGATAGATTACATACATGAATATTACATTACACATTATAACATACAAGACACAATAAATAAACATTTATGAACAACGTTATTCCCTTGTCTTAACCCTGCATATCAATCACATTACACTTCTTGGAATCCTAGGAAAAATAAAACATAGAATGAGGTGAGCTCAAAAACTCAGTAAGTGTAAGAAATTCAGCAGAATCATTCATAAATAAGCATGATCGTTTAAGGAAATGTATAAAACTAAAACTAAAGCCTTTTCAACATAAAATTCATCATAATATGGAATATATAAATCAAAATAATTTCATTTACTTACTCACATGGATATTCTACTAGTCGAATAATCACATGCAATATCAATTGCCACTTTCATAATGATGGAATGCATAATGCCAGAATATCATAACCACATAGTAAAGGCTTAGTTCCAAGACTACAAATAAGATTTTTTTCATGGCCTTGTTCCATGACACTAGTTTGAATCATGAAACCTACCGATGTATCGAGGAGCTATAGTGGGCTCCACCCATTACTTACTAAGTCAAATGCATTTCTCATATGAAAAGTTTTAAACATAACATAAACATTCGTATTAAAAATGGCATACGAAATGTCAACACATTACCCATAAACCATGAATGGTATAAGAAATAAAACATCCATATTCAAACATATCACAAAACCTTCAATACAATATAGATGATTTGTATCATAAAAACCCAACTTCAAACACGTTTAAAATCTATTAAAGGATTTTGATCTAGATTAAAATGATTTGAAAAACTCATTGAGAGAAATATACCATTCTCATAAAAACATTTAAAAGTCACACATTTTTTAAAGGAAGACATTTTAATACATTTTTGAATCAAAGTTTCCCATACCACTTTGAAACATTCGAAATTAATTAACATTTTAAAACATCCATGTCCTTCTAAATAAATCTTTAAAACTATTTTGAAAACATGGACAGTAAGGAGAATGGTTTATAGGAATAAATCTTTAAGACATTTAAAATGATGTTTTAGTAAAAAGTACCTTAAAATAATCACTTTGAAAACTATTTTATGAAACATGGACATGGATAATAAATATGTCCTAGTAGATACTTACGTAAAAACAACCTCGGATAATAAAGAGATTGTGGAATTAACCCTTACCAATTTGGTCACTTATGAAACATACAACCAATGAAAGAATTATCATAAAATGAATATGTAAATACACATAAATTAATGTGTATTACCCAAATAATATAATTATTAGCAGTACATATTCCACACAAAAGGTAATAGTGGCAATATGGAATGAATCTCACGGGAATAAGGAGTGAGATGAAAACCCCTTACATTGCACTTTCCTTTAGTCGATGGTACGTTTAACCTTCTGTATGACGACTATAGTGTGTTATTAATTTATAAAAGAACCATATTAATATTTATGATATCATACATTATTTATTTATTACTTTATACTACCCATTTAATAATAGTTTCCATGTTATATTAATATTTCGGTTAATAATCGATTTCTTTATCGTACGTTTTCTAACTTGTTACTGTTGATTATATCACTTAGATCATGATTTAAATACTTCTATAATATAAAAAATTATTTATATATCATATATATTTATAACAAAAATATTTATAATAGATATATATATTAAATGGAAAACACCGTTTATGGAGACGGTAGTCCGTACGTACGCATAAACGATGTTTCTATTTTCATATAGTATTGAACGGAAGTAAGTGAATAAGATATATGTAAGTACATAAATACTTGTATATATAAATATATATATCTCCAGTATAATTATTATTTCATATATTACATAATTATTAGTAATATAATTTTTTTTAATCATAGATGAATGGTGAACTTGGAAATGAATTTCATCGCGTCGTGGAGACGGTAATCCGTACGTACGCACGAGTGAAAATATAATTCTTTTGATATTAAAATAATATATTATTTCATGTTATATCATATATACAGAATCCTTATCTTGTTATATTTATTATTTACATCATATACAGATCATTATTCTACCCATCCAAAGAATAATGTATTGAATAACAATTACACCACGACGTGGAGACCTTAAGTCGTACGTACGCACATATGGTGACTTGTCATTAAAAGGGTGGATAGAATAACGAATTTGGTAGTACCATAATTATAATAACATCACATTATATATAAGATACTGGATTTATTATTTTATAATGGAAAGAACAAAGAAAAAGTAAGTGGAATAAGAAAGGAACTTGTAAGAGGGTGGTGAAATCATTACCTCTTCTTTGGATTCTTCTTTTTTATTTGATCAAAATGGATTCTTAAGATGGCTTTCTGATAAAACTAAGGTCTCTAGGATCAAGGGAGGATAGTTGAGAGGGAATTTGGGCAGGGATTGGCTGATTCAAATGGCTTAGAAGGTGCAAATTAGAGTGAAGGGGGAGTGCCCTTTTATAAGATGGGTGAGGGGCACCTTAGAAAAAACATAAAATATTATTTTATAATTAATTTCAAATTAGTTTTATAATGGCACTAAATTGATTTATTTAAGGGATAAGGTAGGTATGGGTCTAAATCCACTCATCCAATAGGTTTTAGAAAAGTTTGGGTCAATTTATTAACCTTATCTTTTAGTTTTAACTATTAGTTAATTAGTTTGACATTTTCCATGTCTCTTTGTATTTTTATATTACATGGTTAATAAACTTACTATTAACATCCAATCGACACCCAAGTGGTCCATTAATGATACACCTATCATTATATAAGTCTTTTTTTAGAACCATTTATTTTTAGGTATAAAATATCAATTAATAATATAATATTTTTTATAAAAACTCTTTTATGTCAATTTTGACGCTATTGTGTATTTTGTTTTTGATAAATTCATAAATGCATTATTACTACTAAAAAAATCATTTAACCAATCCTAATATGTCATATTAACCTATAAATTTATTTTAATTCATAAAAAGTCTCAAATTACATTTATTTGGGTATTAATAATATCAATTATCTTAATTATTCATTAATACGGTAATTACTGCATCATCATTATGTCACAAATAAATTAAATTATCTATTGTCTAAAAATTATAAACAAAATACCATTATATATGAAATCATGTTATCGTTCTAATTCATACTTATAATCGAATTTATATTATTTATAACCCTATATTAAAAATGATTTAGTTATTAAACTTTGATTTTAACTCTTTTAACTCTTCTTTGAATTAAATAATAATAAATATCCTAATATAATCCATGTGGACCTAAATGATAATATTTTATTCATAAGGTTGTTTTTGGTCGAGATATAATTTTCCAATAGAATTAGGACATGTGTTAGTGTAATATTAATATCATTTTTATCGTTAATTACTCTATTTACTTTTAACAGTGGTAAATAAAAGTAAAAAGAAACTATTCACCAAAAATTATTTTTATCTTATTGAACCACATTTTACTCCTTGATATTAACCATGTCACCATGATTTTCTAAATTCCGATCATCGAGGCAGTAAAATTATGTTTTATGTGAATTTACAAATTCTCCTAGGAGGGTAAAAGACGGTGAAAAATTCAATAAAATTATTATATATCTAAAATTATTATAAACTAAATCCAATGAATTAAATTGAACACATATAGGTATTATTTATCTATTTTGACATAAAATAAATTTAAATTAAATAAATAAATATTTAAATAAATTTCAGTTTTAATCTTTTACTCAGTGTTTTTCACTATTCCTCAAAAATTGACAGTTTCCAGACAAATTCCAAAAATTCAGACTAAGCTAATTTTGATATTCTGAATCCTAAAATGAAGTCCATTTTAAAAAATTAAAAACATATAAGTTGAATTTATTAATTTAAAATTAATTCCCGTTTTCAAAACCAAAATGCGTATTTTTAAGAAACATTATCTATCAAAAGATTGACAATTGTTTATGTCCAATCTCAAAGTGAAATTACTTTAAATGACCAGCGTTGGATTAAATGGTAAAAATATAACCTACTTATACTTTTAAACCATTAAAATGTATAATTTAACACAATAAATTATTTTTATTAAAAAAGTTGTTTTCAGTTAAAATATAATATTTTTCACTATTCACCCAAATAAGAAAATTATCATAAAAAACGAAAAATTTATCGAAACTAAATTATTATGTCCCAATTCTAAAAAAGACGTTTATTTTGTCAAATAAAATATATAAAAGTTTCAAGTATTGGATTTAAAATGGGTTCACCATTAAAAAGAGGTAAAAGTGCATTTTTTAAAAAATACTTTTTTTATCTGAAAAAAATGAATTAAGTCTATAAAACTCATAATATGGATTTGAAAATTATATGGATTATATATAGTTCAAAATTCAGTTAATACTATTCATAATCGTTTTTGAATGGCTAGTTAGGTATGTTGTGGTGTGCTTGAACTCGTTGTTGCGTGTAGTCAAGTTATTGAATTACTTTGAAGAAATGACGAACTATGAAATCTTGGGCTGTTAAATTCTTCCCTCCTTCAATAAATTGTGTCCTCGTAATTTGAAATTTTTCTTCAAAAATAAAATGATGAAAATAGAAAATATCTTTGTGGGAAAACCCACATCGGAATTTGGGTTAATAATATTTAGTCTTAATAAGATGAAAAGTGGAATGAAAAAGTCACCACCAAATTATGATCTCGATTAGTAGAACATTGGTGGAAATTAAGGACACATAATTGGATGGAAAATGAAAATATTTATACGGAGTTATTGAGGTTATTAATAACAAACAATTCTATAATTGTGGTCCTCAAAGCCACCAATCTATGATGATTTAAAATACCATTGGTTCAACAGAATTTAAGGTATTAGGATGAAACATTTTTGGTTTTAATATGCCCTACCTAAAGTTTAAAATTTTATTTCTACATCAAATAAGCAAATAAAAAAATGTATACTTGTCATGTAGAGTTCCATAATTTAACTAATTTTTACTACAAACTCATCTTTCACTCCAAAAGATTTCAAAAACATATTATATTTATCCTAATAATATAGGGGTTAAAAAAAGAGGTATTTATAATTCATTTATGAGACTATTTAAAAAGAAGATAAAATATATAAACAATACATCATGTAGTCCAGTCATAGGGGATGCACCCTTGTCGCTCTTGAGTAGCAAGTTTAACTCTTGCGGCCTTGTCGGACGCGACTAGTTGTCGCCCGACCTCTGGGTTGTCCTTTTATAAAAATCCAAAAATATCCTTAACAATAGTATCCAATTTCAAACATAATCAATTACCACCTTTAAGCTTATCCAAAATACTTATATCCAAACTCACGGTCGAAAATTTATAAGAAAGTTAAACACAATGAAGATTTTTTTTGTCATGTAATATCATGTGAATACCTTCATCATGTATTCTTTTAAAACACTACAACATCCTGAATTTCCATAAAACCATATTGATTACATTCATGATCCCTTATTCCTTATAGAAAACTGTGTAAACTCTTTCTATCCAAAAACATTTTAAACTCCAACAATGGTTAAATATACAAATAATTAATTAGTTTCAAGATAGTAATGAATATCCAATATAATTTATCCAACTCAATCATATCTTATTCCAAAATCACTAAATCATTATCAAGAATATATTATGGATTACATTTCCATCAACCATTTATTTTTCAAAAAAGTGTAGCTTACTATTAATTCACTTTTCTTAGAACCATATAATCTTAAATCCTCAATAAAATAGCACTGTAGTACAATCCTTATTTATCTCCATAATTCATGTAACCATTATACTATTCATACAACACTCAAATGAAATAATTCTATAATAACAACAGAGGAATACTAGTCTCTCTTCTTCATCTCAGGTAGTATCATAACATGATTATTATCGAATAACATCATTTGTTGTATACTCTTATGACTGGGACATTGATTCATGTAGCGTCTCTACCCCTTGGAGATGCAGCAGTTTACATTTGAGAAAGTTTTCTTACCCTTGCAATGAAGTACTTGGTGTCCTTTTTCTCCACACTTATAACAAACACCCATTTCCTTCAAGCATTTACCAAGGTTATTTTTTCCACATTTATCACATATGGGAAAATCCTTCTTTTCCCTATTCCCTTTATCCATATTTCTCCCTACCATCCTTTTCTTCTCTTTCTTCCCTTCAAATCTGTACGACTTAGAAAATTCATTACTTATATTATTAAAACATGATACTATTTCTTCATATATTGAGAATATATGGGAGACTATTTCCCTTCTAAATGTTGGATTAATACCATGAAATAAATTATCCTTCTTACTCTTTAGATCATATGTATTGTTGGAGTTCACATTCCTTCTATTGGGTGCCATTTCTATACAATGGGATACCCAAGGTCAGTTTATGAATCACAATTCATAATTCCAAACATGTAAAATACCTAACATAAATTGAACAGTTTATGGATATAATCCATAATCACAAAAATGTTTTCCTTTAGGAGGTATATACTCGTAAACCCTTCGTAGTGGTTTATAAGGAAAATGAGAATTATCATAATCATATCCTCTGGGAGTGTCATAACCAAGAGTGGAGCAACGCCCGTTGTCGTGCACCAGTTCCCATTTGAGTCTAACTCAAAGTGGTGCTTTCAGGTTTTACCCCTAGGTAAATCTGTTCCAGAGCCACCTCTACCTACTTATATCCAAACAGGGATGTATTTTTTTTGAAAAACGTACCAAAATATCTACATTACCAAAATTCTAGGAAGTTCTTCTATACTAATACTCAAATTCTATCTTAGGGTTTTGTGCTCTAATCAGAGTTTATATAAATCTAGTTTCTAATGTTATTGATTAACTTCTTCTGATACCATCTGTAATGCCGCAACCCCAGTTACCCAGATCCAGTGCATTATTTTAATAAATTGTCACAATTACAAGGAATCAAGTCCCGAAGGACCAAAATTTTTAGCAGTCTTGGAAGATAGATTACAAACATGAATGGTACATTACACTTTATAACATACAAGAAAACATAAATAATCCTTTACGAACAACATTATTCCCATGGCTTAACCCTACATATCAATCAAATTACACTTCTTGGAACCATGGGAAAAATAAAACATAGAAAGGAGTGAGCTCGAACGCTCAGTAAGGGTAAGAAATACAGCTGAAACTTTCATAAATAATCATGAACATTTAAGGCAATGTATAAAACTAAAACAAAGTCCTTTTCAACATAAGCTTCATCATAATATGGAATATATAATTCAAAATAATTCAATTTACTTACTCACATGGATATTCTACCTGTCGAATAATCTCATGAAATATCAATAGCCACTTTCATATTGATGGAATGAATAATCCCAGACAATCATAACCACATAGTCAAGGACTTGTCCCAAGACTACAAATAATATTTTTTTCAAGGCCTTGTTCGAAGACACTAATTTCTATCGTTAGAGCCACTGATGCATCGAGGAGCTATAGAGGGATCCACCCATCACATACTAAGTCCAATGCATTCCTCATATGAAATGGATTAAGCATAACATAAACATTCGTATAAAAAATGGCATATGGGATGTCAATACATTACCCATAAACCATGAATGGTATAAAAAATAACACATCCACAGTCAAACATATCAAAATACTTTCAATACAATATATAAGATCTGTATAATAATAAATCAACTTCAAACAAGTTTAAAATCCATTAAAGGATTTTGATATAGAAGAAAATGATTTGTAAAACTCCTTGAGAGAAATATCCCTTTTTCATGAAAACATTTAAAAGTCACACAATTTGAATGGAATAAATTTAAATACATTTTTTATTCAAAGTGTCCCATACCACTTTGAAACTTTTTAATGTAATTAACATTTTAAAACATTCATCTCCATTTAAATTAATCCTCAAAACAATTTTGAAAACATAGACATTAATGAGAATGGATTATAAGAATAAATCTTTAAAACATATAAAATGATGTTTCAGTAAAATTTCACTTAAAATAATCACTTTGAAAACTGTTTCATGAAACATGGACATGGATAATAAATATTTCCCAGTAGATACTTACGTAAAAACAACCTCAGATAATAATGAGATTGTGAAATTAACCCTTACCAATTTGGTAACTTACGAAAAATACACCCCATGAAAGAAGTATCATACAATGATTAAGTAAATACACATAAATTAATGTGTATTACCCAAATAATACAATTATGTTCAAAAAATACACCACACAAAATTTAATAGTGGCCATATGGAATGAATCTCACAGGAGTAAGGAGTGAGTTGAAAACCCCTTACATTGAACATTCCTTTAGTAGAGGGTATGTTTAACCTCATGTTTGACGACTATAGTATGTTATTAAATTATAAAATAACCATATTAATATTTATGATATCATATATTATTTATTTATCACTTTATACTACCCATCTAATTATAGTTTCCATGTTATATTAATATTTCAGGTAATAATCGCTTTCGTTATTGTACGTGTTCTAACTTGTTACTCTTGATTGTATCACTTAGATCATGATTTAAATACTTCCATAATATAAAAAATGATTTATATATCATATATATTTAGAATAAAAATATTTATAATAGATATATATATATGAAATGGAAAACATCCTTTATGGAGACGGTAGTTCGTACGTACGCATAAACGATGTTTCCATTTTCATATAGTATTGAACGGAAGTAAGTGAATAGGATATATGTAAGTACATAAATACATATATATATATCTCCAGTAGAATTATTATTTCATATATTACATACTTATTAGTATTATATATTTTTTTAATCGTCGATGAATGGTGAACTTGGAAATGAATCTCATCGAGTCGTGGAGACGGTAATCCGTACGTACGCACGAGCGAAAATGTAATTCGTTTATATTAAAATAATATATAATTGGATGGTATATCTTATATATAGAATCCTTATCATGTTATATTTATTATTTACATCCAATACACATCATTATTATACCCATACAAATAATAATGTATTGAATAACAATTACACCATGACGTGGAGACAGTAAGCCATTCGTACACACATATGGTGACATGTCATTAAAAAGGTGGGTAGAATAACGAATTTGGTTATACCATAATTATAATTACATCACAGTATATAGAAGATACTGTAGTTATTATTTAAGAATGGAAACAACAAATAAAAAGTATGTGGAATAAGAAAGGAACTTGAAAGAGGGTGGTGAAATCATTACCTCTTCTTCGGGTTCTTCTTTTTGATTTGATCAAAACGGATCCTTAGGATGGATTTCTGATCAAACTAAGGTATCAAGGATCAAGGGAGGATAGTTTAGAGGGTATTTGGGTAGGGTTTGGCTGATCCAAATGGATTAGAAGGTGAAAATTAGAGTGAAGGGGGAGTGCAATTAATTTATTGAGATATATAATATGAACATGATGTATAAAATGTGGTTGTTGTTCTTGATTTCCCATGAATTATACCACATAGAGATTCATAAACTATATAGTTGTTATACAATGGTCATATGAATAGTATTTTGTTCCCTCACAATCCAATTTAACTATGATATCTATAAATGGGACCATTATAATTTGATACATTTATTATTAAAGAATTTTGACATAGTAAATCTATGGTTATTTTGGATCATTGGTAATTAGGTCATTACTTCGATATCTATTAGGATGAGATTTTACGTATTACATGATGCGTATAAAATATGTGCCCTAAATTGATGTAGTCCAAGGAATAATGTCATAGAACATACAGTATACATGATGTTATTTAATATTCATGTAAATGATATTTAATTTCGACATCAATATGTGAATAATGGGTGATATATTCATTGACCTAGTCAGCCTATACATAGATAATTGGGAATGGTTAAGTAAGATATATAGATATTACATACAATATATTCCATGGTCACGCAATGTCATATAAAGGCGGATAATGTAATGCGGCGACCCCAGTTACCCAGAGCCGGTGCATTATTTTAATACATTAGCACGATTACAATGAATCAAGTCTTGTAGGACAGAACGTTTTAGCAGTCTTGGAAGATAGATTACATACATGAATGTTACATTAAACTTTATAACATAAAATACAACATATATAACCCTTTACGAACAACATTATATCGTTGGCTTAACCCTTCATATCAATCACATTACACTTCTTGGAATCATGGGAAAAATAAAACATTGAAATTGATGAGCTCAAACACTCAGTAAGGGTATGCAATACAGCCGAAACATTAATAAATAAGCATGATCGTTTAAGGCAATGTATAAAACTAAAACAAAAGCCTTTTCAACATAAACATCATCATAATATGGAATATATAAATCAAAATAATGTCATTTAATTACTCACGTGGATATTCTACAGGTCGAATAATCACATGCATATCAATTGCTAGTTTCATAATGATGGAATGCATAATGCCAGAAAATCATAACCACATAGTAAAGGCCTTGTGCCAAGAGTAAAAATAAGATTTTTTTCAAGGCCTTGTGCCAAGACACTAGTTTTTCTCATGAGACCTACCGTTGCATCGAGGAGCTATAGCGGGCTCCACCTGTCACTTACTAAGTCCAATGCATTTCTCATATGTAAATGTTTAAACATAACATAAACATTAGTATTAAAAATGGAATACGAAATGAAAATACAATACCCATAAACCATGAATGGTATAAGAAATAACACATCCACAATCAAACATATCCCAAATCCTTCAATAAAATATAGAATATTTTTATCATAATAAATCAACATCAAACAAGTTTAAAATCCATTAATGTATTTTGATATAGATAAACATGATTTGTACAACTATTTGAGAGAAATATCCCTTTTTGATGAAAAAATATAGAAGTCACACAATTTTGAAAGGAAGAAATTTAAATACATTTTTGAATCAAAGTTTCCCACACCACTTGGAAACATTTTAAAGTAATTAACATTTTAAAACATTCATGTCCATTTAAATTAATCCTTAAAACCATTTTGAAAACATGGACATTAATGAGAATGGTTTATAAGAATAAATATCTAAAACATTTAAAATGATGTTTTAGTAAAAAGTACCTTAAAATAATCCCTTTTAAAACTATTTTATGAAACATGGACGTGGATAATAAATATGTCCCAGTAGATACTTATGTAAAAACAATCTCGGATAATAAAGAGACTGTGAAATTAACCCTTACCAATTTGGTAACTTACGAAACATAAACCCCATGAAAGAAGTATCATACAATGAATATGTAAATACACATAAATTAATGTTTATTACCCAGAGAATAAAATTATTAGCAGTAAATACACCACACAAATGGTAATAGTGGCAATATGGAATGAATATCACGGGAATAAGGAGTGAAATGAAAACCCATTACCTTGCACTTTCCTTTAGTCAAGGGTACGTTTAACCTCATGTATGAAGACTATAGTATGTTATTAAATTATAACAGAACCATATTAATATTTAATATATTATAATTTATTTATTTATGACTTTATACTATCCATTTTATAATTATTTCCATGTTATATTAATATTTCAGGTAATAATCATGTTCTTTATCGTACATGTTTTAACATGTCACTCTTGATTGTATCACATAAGTCATGAATTAAATACTTCCAGAATATAAAATATGATTTATATGTCATGTATATTTAGAATAAAAATATTTATAATAGGCATATATATGAATTGGAAAACACCATTTATGGAGACGGTAGTTCGTACGTACGCATAAACACTGTTTCTATTTTCATATAGTATTGAATGGAAGTAAGTGAATAAGATATATGTAAGTACATAAATAATTATATATATATAAATATATATATATACCTGCAGTATCATTATTATGTCATATATTACATACTTATTAGCAATATATATTTTTATAATCATCGATGAATGGTGAACTTGGAAATGAATCTCATCACGTCGTGGAGACGGTAATCCGTACGTATGCACGAGTGAAAATATCATTCTTTTGATATTAAAATAATATATAATTGGATGGTATAACATATATACAGAATCCTTATAAAGTTATATTTATTATTTACATCAAATACACATCATTATTATAACCATCCAAATTATAATGTATTGAATAACAATAACTCCACGATGTGGAGACAGTAAGCCCTACGTACTCACGTATGGTGACATGTCATTCAAAGTGTGGAAAGAATAATGAATTTGGTTGTACCATAATTATAATAATATCAGAGTATATAGAAGATACTAGATTTATTATTTTATAATGGAAACCACAAAGAAAAAGTAAGTGGAAGAAGAAAGGAACTTGAATGAGGGTGGTAAAATCGTTACCTCTTCTTCGGGTTCTTCCTTTTGATTTGATCAAAAGGGATCTTAAGGATGGATTAATGATTAAACTAAGGTCTCTAGGTTTATGGGAGGATAGTTGATAGGGTGTTTTTGCAGGTTCTGGCCGAGCCAAATGGCTTAGAAGGTGTAAATTAGAGTGAAGGGGGGGGGGTTCACTTTTATAAGAGGGGTGATGGGAACCTTAGGAAAAACATAAAATATTATTTTTTTAATTAAATTCATATTAGGTTTGTAATGGGTAAATATTTCCTTATTTCTAGGAAAAGGTAGGTATGGGTAAAAATCCACTCAACCGATAGGTTTTATACATGTTTGGGTCACTTTATTAACCTTATATTTTTGTTTTAACTCTTAGTTAATTAGTTTGACATTTACCATGTCTCTTTGTATTTTTATATTATATGGTTAATAAACATACAATAAACTTCCTATTGACCCCCCAAGTAGTATATTAATTATAAATATATCATGATATAAGTCCTTTGGCTGAACCGTAGATTTTTATGAATAGAATATCAACTAATAATATAATATTTCTTTTAAAACTCTTTATGTCAATTTTGACACTATTAGGTATTTCGTTTTTGATAAATTCATAAAATAATAATTACTTGGAAAAAAATTCATATAAAAAATACTAATATGTAATATTAAACTAGAAAATTATTTTAATTCATAAAAAGTCTCAAATTACATTTATTTGGTTATTTATAATATCAATTATCTTTATCTTTAATTAATACGGTAATTATTTTATCATCATTATGTCACAAATAAATTAACTTGTATATTTTCTAAAAATTATAAACAAAATTCCATTACGTAGGAAATCGTTTTATATTTCTAATGAATATTTATAATCTAATTTATATTATGTATAACCTTATATTAAAATGTTTTAGTTATTAAACTATGATTTTAACTCTTTTAACTCTTTATTGAATTAAATAATAATAAATGTACTAATCCAATAAAAGTGGACCTAAATGATAATTGTTTTTTCCTATGGCTGTTTTAGGTCTAGATACACTTGTCCAATAAAATTAGGACATGTGTTAGGGTAATATTAAAATCATTTTTACCCTTAATTACCCTATTAACTTTTAACCGTGGTAAATAAAAGTAAAAAGTTACTATTCACCCAAAAAAGATTTTCTTATTGAACCTAGTTTTAATCATTGATATTAATTGTATCTCTAGGATTTTATAAATTCCACTCAAAGAGCCAGTAAACTTAACTTTTTTGTGAATTTTCAAATTCTCCTAGATGGGTAAAAGATGGTGAAAAGTTTAATAAATTCTTTATATATATCTAATTTTTTTATAAACTGAATCCAATTAATTACATTGAACATATATAGGTATTATTTATCTATTTTGACTAAAATAAATTTAAATTAAATAAATAATTATTTAAATAAAATTTTTGTTTTAAACTATAACTCAGTGTGTTTCACTATTCATCAAAAATTGAAAGTTATCAGAAAAATACCAAAAATTTACCCTATGCTAATTTCGATATTCCGAATCCAAAAATGATGTCCATTTTACCAATTTAAAAACATAGAAGATTCATTTATTAATTTAAAATTAATTCCCCTTTTCAAAACTAAAAGGATTATTTTTAAGAAACATTAACTATCAAAATATCGACATTTGTTTATGTCCAGTCTCAATGTAAAATTACTCAAAATGACCATCATTGGATTAAATGGTAAAAATAAAATCTATTTGTACTTTCAACCCATTAAAATGTATAATTTAACATACTAAATTATTTTAATTAAAAAAAATCAGTTAAAATATAATATTTTTCACAATTCACCCAAATATGAAAGTTATCAAAAAAAAACATAAAAATTTATTGAAACTAAATTCTTATGTCTCGATTCTTAAGAAGAATTTTATTTTGTCAAATAGAACATATAAAAGCCTCATGTATTGGATTTAAAAAGGGGTCACCATTAAAAGGTGATAAAAGGGCATTTTTTGAAAAATACATCTTTTATCTAAAAAAATGAATTATGTCTAAGAAACTCATAATATGGATTCTAAAATTATAAGGATTATATAAAGTTCAAAATTCAGTTAATAATATTCATAACCATTTTTTGAATGGATAGTTTGGTAAGTTTTTGTGCGCTTGAACTCGGTGTTGCGTGTAGTGAATGTTATTGAATTACTTTGAAGAAATGATGTACTATGAAATATTAGGGTGTTACAGATTTTATGAGAATTAGTGATTTCATATTATGTTTTTGGGGGACACATGTATAGAGATACAAGTGCTCTATAGATTTCACGCATGATCCCTTGATATAGTGTCATAGAATATATAGTATAAATGATTTTCTTCTATTTTCATGTAAAGGATATATGATTTGGCCATCCATCTATGTGAATGGTCGGTGATATATTCATCGACCTACCAGGTCAATACCTAGAGAATCGGGAATGGTGGTTATGATATATGTTAATTTCATACAATATATCCCATGGTCACTCAATGTCATAAAAAGAGGGATTATATGAGAATAAATGATTTTATATGATGTATCTGGTGGAAATAGGTATAGAGATACATGTGTTTTATAGATTTCAAACATGATCCCTTTATACCCTTTTTAGTACTAATTCCTTTTTGTATATTTGTCTTTTCTTATATTTATGGATATAGGTATTCGAAAATTATATAAATGATATAATAATATATTGTGTCACACATTGTGGTTTAATGAATGAATATTTATTTGGAATCATAAATATTATATAAAATATTAATGTAGTTAATCTAATAGAATTCCATATGGGTATGAACATGTTATGTCATATGATACGATACATGGTTAAGTGGAAAATATGATTTCAACGGTATATGAGAATAAATCTAAATATAGTTTTGGATATTTTTTTGAATGTTATTTTTTATAAGGTTATATATGGTAAAACAAAACCATGTATATAATATTTTAGTGAAAACGGTATAATAAAAGATATATTACCTAAATACTTTTAACTCGTATAATTTATTTTTGATTATATTGTGTTTTTCATTGGTGGAAGTCATATAGTATGACATCCATGAAATATTGTTTTCTACAATATGTGTGATATCAAAATAACTACCTATGATTATTTTTCAATATGCTGAAAATAATTAAATAATTCCCATAATATATATTTGTCTAACCATTTTTATTAAATGAAATGAATGAGGGATGAATTAATTTGATGAATGTATAAATGTTTGATCTATTTCTCATGCATTTTGTAACACATGAGTAAATTCATTATTTTAATAGGATGTTATTTAAGTATACCAAAAAGTGTCCAATTATCTATATTGGTGAACAATTTCTCATGAATTCTTATTTAAAAATATATCTACACCATAATCCTTTTTCATTTCACCAATATCTTTAATGAGGAATCTCTATGGTGTAAGTGATCAGAGGGCCATTCATAAGTGGCACATGATTCAGTCCATACCATGGATACCTCTAAAAATAGATTCCATTATTCCACCTCCCATGTTTTCTTTAATAACCATAGACATTGAATATGCATACTATCGTGCTATATTGAATGTTAAACAATCATTATCATCATTTTCCTTAATGAAGGATTTATGTTTCTTGTAAGATTGATATTGGATTTTGGTGTCTATATTTCATTACTATGCTTAATTAGTGTGGCTATATCCTTTTAGACCCATCATTAACATGACACATTTTATATCCTTAAAATTCATTATGAACATTATTAAAACCATACATAAGCACCCATTTAATCATATCCCTATGAGAGACTAACAAAATACAATTACATTTGATTCACATTTTTGTTTTTCTTAAACTCATTACTTATCTATTAAATTAGTAACACACATCTATGAGACAATATATTAAGAACACTCACTCTTGAATCATTTCATGAGTATTATCAGATTTTTTTTTGAATAAATTTTAGACATAGGAATCATATTTGTATTGGTTAAATCATTTAAAATGGTATTAAAAATATTTAACAACATATCCTGAAATTTTTTAGCATTCATAAAAATTTTACCTAAATTTTAACTCATCCTAACTTCATTATCATTAGATTTCTTTATAAACAAGTCTATAAAAATATTTCCTCAAAAAACTAGTAAAAAATAAAATTATTATCATTAATATTTTACAATCCCATCCTTGGTTCTTTTGGGAGAGAGGGTGATATATACTTCAATGTTTTAACTAAATTTAACACTTTAAAATTATCATTACTGAAGTATCTTAAACACTATCAGGGTATTATGTTATTTACAATTTGAATATTTTCTAGAATAATCCATTACGTATTTAATTGGAATTTATCTCTATCAAAACATACTATGACTAACCTATTATACATTATATTTTCTTTATAATATAAATTATATGTTACAAAAACTATTTTAGTGATAAAAAATAATATGTAATTACAAGAGTGGTAATATAAAACAAATATAATATATATATCTATAGAATATATGGAATTCTATCTATTTGAATCATTTTATTTGAAAACCATATTATTTAATTTAATTTTTCATATTATGTGGTGTGATAAAATACCTTTTGTTTTATCAAACATCTATAAATCAAAATTTCCATATATAAATCATTTTTATCCTTATAAGCATATCCAAACATGTTACAGAATCAATTCAGTCATAAAAAATGGGTATTTGACCCACAAAATAACATTTTAGATTACTGCTTATGAGACAAATGTTAGGATCTATGAGAGATCATATATAGGTTAGGTAAAATAATGTTCTTAATTTGTATTATGATTATTTTTAGGCAACCTTCACCACCAATTAATATAAGTGATTTTTTCTATCCCCGCACACATTTAAACAATCACCAAAACAAAGATCATAGTTATTTATGAGTCTCACCACTCGAATAAGAATTCTAGTTTTTCTTTATTGTATATCCATATAATAACACACTAAAAACAAGAATAAATATTTTTGTACAAGTGATTTTGGTTTACCCCTGAAACAATATTTAAAAATACCAGAATTTTCTTTCTGAATACCACATAAATGTTCCATCTACACATTAAAATAGAAATAGATATTGTTACCACCTAATATATACTTTGGTAATATATTTTTTATTAATTTTTTGTGTGTTCAAAATTTGTTATCATATTCTCATTCCCAATAATAAGTCAATATTTCACTTTGTATGCACAAAAAAACAACAACATCTTTTATTCTATTCTTATAATTTGACCCATTTCTATCCCATTGATGATCTATATGTATTTATTATGTATCCATCAGATATCAATACTCTATAATTATCTCTTACCATTGATTAATATCTATATCATGCACAATATGTCCTAATACATTCATCATATTTAAATTAGAATTTAAATTAGAATTTCTATCCATAAATTTGCATCAACCAGCCATCAACTTCTCCTACATCTTTTTGAACCATCAGATCATATTATATATCATTGTCACTATTTATTATCATAAATGAAGTTATATATCAATTTTGGGTGTCTCTTGGGTCATTCACCAAGAAACTCTGTTAGATACATAGTATACAGTAACCTACCTCTAACCCTGACATGAAACATGATGTGTTTGAACCTATTTTAGTTATAATTATCTAAAATTCTTCGTAATCATTTTAAACATACCTATAACCATGAAATTATTTTACCATGTCATTTCAGTAAGGTAAAATATTTTTTACACTGATTATTTCTCTATGTTGTGAATCTTTTATTTTCAATCCTAATATATAATTTCTCCTTACTGGAAATCCATTAGAATTTTTAAGCCTCTACAAGATAGTCATCAAAGATAAACCTTGGAATATATCTTACCAATTATAGTATTACAATATTATTCTTTAATAAGTGTCCTTAAAACCTCCAAAACCTAACCCAACTCACTATTTTAAATAAGATAATACCTTAAGCAAAAACACCATGGGAAATTACCATTTGGGGGATTTTGTACTAATATTCATGTGTCACTCAATGGTTTGAGACATAAAAAAAGCGTTTATTATGGTCGATATAAACACATAAAATGTTGGAATCTATGGATCAATGATATATTCTACAATACATGAATTTAAAAACCAAAGAAATTTTTCCAATGAATATTGACAATAGACTACATTGGATGTAAGAGGAGATCATTTAGAATATAATATATAATTAATTTTATTACATTCAAAAAAATATTTCCTTATTCTTAATATTTTACTAAATAATAGAAGATTATTTTCTGAAACAAATTTTATAAATAAATTTACACATTTTTCAGTTATAAGTGTGTAATTCCTCTAGTGGTGATGTACACATGCCTATATGACCTCTGAATGACACTAATGAATCAATATGTACTATTGTAGTTGATTTACCATCTTGGGTTAGTCACCTTGATAACCAAAATTTTATTTTCCCATGAAGAAACTCTCATTACTTTCACAATACTGATAGGATGTGAGATGTAATTGGGGAATTATAGAGAGTAATATATTGTGAATAATGATTCTAGAATAACGTGTTGTATAATGATTTAGTGGTATATTTATACACATAGGTTTAGAATTTGTAATTTAATAAATTGACCATGTTCCCTTAATAAATTTTATTCCCCTGTCTAACCCAAAAAGATTTATTAAAACAATATTATCATATATATTCCATATATTTCATTAACTAGAATAATGATAAACAACATTTGACCATCTTCTAAATTAAAATTTATAACTAGACAAAATATAAGAATTCTTATCCTCTTTTTCATTTATCGAATATTTGTATAAATAAGTAATTAAATATTAAACTATTAAAATAATAATATATTCAACATCAGAAGAATAAATATTTATTACATTTTAATTAATAAATTAATTTTTTATATCCATGTTATTTTAAAATTACAATGAGATTAAAGTCATTTATTTTATGTAATATTTAATCAAGAATACAATTATACATTGGTATTGAGAATAATATTTGTTCAAAAATTTAAATTCATATATAATTTATGTGATATCAATAGAAAAACATTGTGTGTTACCCTATAAGATTCATTATTATTTTCATTAGTTGTGGTTTCCAAATTTTCGTGGTTACTATCTAGTGATTTTTCAAGGAAGCTAACAGAAATATGTAAAATTCATAATACCATGAACCACATACATGTTCTCTCTGTATAATATAATCCATTTTTCATAATATCCCATAACATATGTTTCACACATATGTCTACAAAATATATTATTTATATATATTTCTCTAACTATATGAAATAATAAATATATTACACCCTAAACATTGAAATTAATACTATGGTTCAATTTCAATGAAAGGGATGAGATATCAATATCCATAATTATGAAGCACCCAAATCCTTCCCCAACCTATTAATTAATAACATATGTTTCATGAAACTCCCATAATACCCTATTTCCAATGTATATATGATATCACAGATTTCATATGTAAATCTAATTACATGTGTAATGAAATGCATTGATGAAAATATAAACATCTATAAACTATTACACACACTAATGGGAAGGAATATCTGAGGACACAACAACATATAGAAATCATACTAGTCGGTATGTTCTAATAATATACCTTTTCAGTGATTACCAAGTGGTAACATTATGATATGGACTCTCATTTACAAGTACTCACAACCAATAGTCACCAAACAATATACCTCATAATAGAATGTTATTTGGCCGTACAACTATTTTTAAGAATAGAATTGTAGCATTTAAATGTTCTCATCATATTAGGGAACTTTTATTCCCTATTTTAATTTAATATATTCTCTATATCATATATACATTAATGCCTTGCGTTTTAATGAATAGTATGTAATAATTTTTTTTAATAATATTCACTTCGTTGAATATACATATAATCCAATGAAAAAATAATCTGTTCTACGATACCAACTCCAACAGACATCGACTTGAACTAGAGAACATTTTTAACTACATTGATTATGTTATAACTAAAATAAATATCATTCTTCTATTGAGTTAAGTCCTTAGTAATTTATTCTTTCATGTTTTTGTATGTAAATACTTTACACCCTATAAATTATCCTCACTATGAAAAATACCCCAAGAGATAATACTTTTTATGTATTATCACTATCTAAGGATATGAAATTTGATCCTTCGAAAGAGCACGAACATTAATATTATCATTGTTTAGTGAAATAGATTCATTACAAAAAATTAAAATGTCATTATTTTTGAAGAAGTTATATATCCAAATGATTTTTATAACTTTCAT
This sequence comes from Viscum album, assembly GCA_963277665.1. NCBI lineage: Eukaryota > Viridiplantae > Streptophyta > Magnoliopsida > Santalales > Viscaceae > Viscum > Viscum album. Next base: position 683,314,227 of record OY728165.1, read on the forward strand.
AGTAGTTGAAATATACTCCAACGAAATGCTAGAATATACAAAAAAAGAATTTTTTTCTGTAAAATCTCATGAAACATATATTGAGGGTGAATATGTATCCAAGATTCAATTTATGGTCATTTTGATCAATTTGGAAATTGGAATCAATTTAATATATAAACACTAGTTCATCATATCCTTCATGGAAAAGGAACTTATATATAGTTCATTTTGTCTATGTATGGATAATTGTAACTTTAATAAAATAGTGTTAGCATGGTTCAACATGGTATCTACAAACAATACTTAATTCATAGACAATTTCAAGGATAGTACATATCATAAAAGACATGTAATACAAAATAATAATTGCATATTTAGTTCATTATATCCTTTTCCATTTATAATTTTTCTATGGACATGTTTTATTTGTGTGATGAATTCCATGTGACATTAGACACAATCCCATCTTGGATTTTACAATAAAGAATAACTTTAGTATCTCTCTCAATGTATTATTCCAAACCTATACCATGTAACATTATGGATATATCAAGATATATCATGATTCCAAAAATATATTATGGATCACCAAAATCCATTATGAAGAACAATTCATTTAACTATACTTTACCAGAATGTAAAACTAGTTTTTTCATTTTGAATAGGTAGTATGTCATCAAAATAAACATTTTGGAATAAAAATGAAATACCACTAAATTTATTATAATCACATGTCCCATATTTATTATTTTGGAAACAAAATTCCATTACATATTATCAAATTTAATGTTCAATGACATTGATTTTTTATTTAATCCAAAAATATAACATTTCATTTTTTATTTCATTTTGAAATCCTTTAGAGTCGCAAATCCTCGGGGTTATGTGATATAACCACCTTATAAAGGGGTCTAATTAGGAAAAGAAGTTATTCCATACATTTTTAAAATCTCAATTTCATGGTAAGACAATGTTTAAAGTAGAATTATGATTCATATAAGTATTTTAACTAGTGAAAAGGTTTTATCATATTCAATTCCTTGATTTTGTTTGAAAAATTTTCTAACTAGTCATGACATATAATAGTAAATTATCTACCCATTTCTATTTTCATATTAAATACCTATTTTATGACAATGGGTTTTACATCCAACGAAGTGTCTACCAAAATACAACCATTGTTTTTATATAGAGAATAAATTTTTGAATTCATAAATTATTTACACTTGGATACATCTAAGATACATATTGTAAGAACCCGAATCTCCTTTTCAAGTATGTTTTCCTTTTTCTAGTGTTTTTTTACAAAAAACCAGAGTTTTTTGGAAATTTCTTGAGTATACGCCCAGTACTTATAAGTACACTGCCTGTACATGGTTTCCTTGGGTGACCATCTATAAGCCATGTAATGGATGAGTACATGGTGATTTTTGGTGACCTGGAGAGCTCCTAATGCGGTTCGGGATAAGGAATGTTCATGTAGTGTATTCATGAAGTACACACCTTGTACTTTTTTTTCATTAAACATACTAAGGTCACATCTGACAGACAGAAACTCCTTCTTCTCGACCTAGTTCATCTGAGAGAACATGTACGGTCGTGATCATTTCCCAAGCCTCTGATCGAGCATCTGTTCTCGGATTCAACTATTGTCGATTGCATTGGGATCACCTCGGTAAGCTCTTCCTTCTTATAGAGAATCATCTCATAATTTCTCATCTTTCTAAATTTATGCTCGGTTGAGTGTTTTAGACGTTTTTAGTAGATCTACAGTGTTATTGGGTGATTCAAGGATTGAGGTTCATGTATATCGATCTCATGATTCTGAGATAGGTGGTTTGTGCATTTCGATAGATAGTCATTGATTTTTATGTGCAAAAGTTCCAAATACCCATGATTGGGTTATTGTGTGTTTATGGGTTTCAGCCCTGCTATTGCCTTTTATGCCTAGTTTGATTGGATATATGTTAATTAATGATAGTAGGGTTACCTTTTCTATGCTATGGATGTTTTTCCCATGTTTTCTTGTTTGAACATTTGGTCTGGCATAGCATGTTAGGTTGTTTCTTTCTTTCCATGCCTAGTATTGTAGGATGGAGAGATTATTTTATCAGATATGTTGTGATATGCTTGTAGTTGTTTAGACAAGTAGTTCTTGAAAGATGTTATTTAAGTACTTCTTATTGTTTACATGGGAAGTTGATAATTCATATACCTGATTGACATACACAGGGCCGTGAGAACCTATTATAGTAGACCATAGGGATAATGGACGTAAGGGCTTCTCCAGATTGTTTGTTTTTACTATTACGATGTGAGACCATAGAAGGAATTGACGTAAGAGCTTCCTCAGAGTGTCTGTAGTTCCTCTAAGCGGGTCAGCGGGGGAATGAAACATTGAGTACTTCCCCCAGAGGGCCTTTTAGTTACCGATAAGAGACAATAGGGGAAATTGATGGTGAGTGCTTACCCAGAGAGTCAATGCTTAAGTTGAACCATAGGGGTTAGACTGAGAGAACATCTCAGAGGGTTTCCTATGTTTTTTGGTTGAACCAGAGGAGTTATGCTGTATGTACTCCTTGAGGGTTACTTGATTTTGATTAATTTCTTGCTTGATATCTGTTGATTTGAATTCTATTGAAATGTCGGATTGTTACTGCTGAGTGCTTCCTTGTTTTTCTACTTCTTTTACTTTCTACATGCTATATATATTCACTGACTGTTAGGAACATATCTTTTGTTGGTTACCTACTGGGATTAGTCTCACACCCCGTTTGGGTCATGGTTTTGGGCCCAAATAGATTATATTGTTGGAGGTATAGATAAGGTAAAGCACCCTTCTACTTCAGGTGGTTGATTATTGTGAATATGGAGAGCATGGGACCAAGCTGAGGCTTGTGATTCTGAGGAGTTGTATACTATTTTTATTTTAAATTGGCTTCGTAATGCATTTCATCATTGTGACTTGTTTTGATTCTTTCCTAGACATATGTATCAAGAATCACTATATATGTGTGATCTAGTTGTTTCTTTCTTCAGTATTATGCTCTTTACATGTGTATGGTATTATTAATGCTTCCACTATTGTATATCTATTTCATTTCCAATGTTTTACTCTTCCAATGAGGGAATAGATTCCCCACTATCACACCCAAGGTCATCACTGCTAGTTAGCAGCATCTGGCATTAGGGGAAGTTTTCTTGAGCCAATGTAACCAACTGGGTATAGGGCACCCCTTGGCGGATCTCGAAACTGGGACATTACAAAGTGGTATAAGAAGAATTATTTTCTTCCTAACATACTTTTTGGTGCCTATAGTCAAGGATATGATGGAATAGGTACTTGGTAATAAGTTGTTCCTTGGAGTATCTTACCCCTGAATAGGGAAAATCCAATTTACCTCCAATATTCTGATTCTTCTGGTTTTCCAATTTTACAGTTGATTTGTTTTTCATCGTTGGGTGATTCACATGTTTTGTGCTATTACCGTTGATATTATTGAGGATCTATTTCTGGTGAAAACTAAGGAGATAAGGGTATTCCATCTCATGCGTCATATAGAAATTTGATAGAAATCACATGTCAGCCATTCTTGTCATGCCATGTATGATGCATTAGAGATTGCATATTGTTGTGATAGATGTTGTGCTCGATATGAATGTTGTTGTGATAGATGCCTTGATAAAATACCTACTGTTTGACAAGGTATTGAATTGTGCATGTTTTTGTTTGGATGAATGCCATACCTTGGTCATTGAGGTGTTATGGGCCCTCATGGACCGAAATTTGGTGGATCATTTCACTGTTACGTTTTGTAATGACATGTATAAGATGCCAAAATTTTATTCACAAGATTTATGGGCCCTCACAGTTCAGAGTTTGGCATTTAAATTATTGTTTCAGTGTTTTATGGTCTTTTTAAGTAGGTTTTGGGGATTACTGTCTGGGAAAACCCAAAATACATGATATGTGTTGATGAATTCATTCCATGTGTACTTCTATTCGGAAAGAATTTTTTTTTTCTTAAGTACACACCATGTACCATATGTACACGCTATGTAGTCCCTAACCGTGTCACTGACTGTGTGGGCAGAGACACGGGGTTCAAAAAATCATTATAGGACACACCGTGTACCAGATCTACATGTCGTGTTGTAGAACCATGTAAACAGTTGTGTGACTAACAACACGGGTCGGTTCAACCCTTTATAATACATGGCATGTCCATCTAGAACACGTCGTGTAGTGTAACCCGAGTAAATGTCCATGTAACGAACAACATGGGTCAGTGAAATCTTCTTTGTACATGCCATTTCTGGAAAACACATGTAGTGTAGAGGTAGTCATGTAACCGGCTGTGTCAATAACAATACTAGTCGGTTGAGTCTTTTATAATACACCGCATGTATACCTAGAACACACCATGTAGAATGGTTCTGGCATAGCTATGTTGTTTAGTCTGGTAGGTGAACTCAGGTAGGGGAATATGATTCATGTACACATCATGTGTTAGGACCAAACATAATGTCTTTTGGGTGTCACATGACTTGGGTTGGAATGAGTACACGCCCATGTGATGGACTAAGGGAACACACTGTGTTGTGATTATACACGCCGTGTAGCCATGTTTTGAAAAACTTTTTTACCTTCTTTCTCTTGTTCTCTTATAATGCTTCTAGTTTTTAGTACTTGATAATCTTGTTCTAAGTTGTGCGCTCGACCTTGCAGATTCATGCCACCGAGACGTCCCCCAGTTGTAATCTAGTGACGAGGTGGTGATCAGACATTAGACATGGCTGATCGAGGACTGCCAATAGATCCTCCAGTTGTGCCAGTCTTGGCACCAACCATCATTCCAGATACAGGTGGTGCCACACAATTCTGAGAGGGATTTATGAAGTTCATGTAGAATTTCTGTGGAGAACTGCCTCCTACCCCGTCGATGGAAGATCTGATACGGGTTTTCAAGTAGTAGAATCCTTCAACCTTCACCTGGGATAGGGTACCATAGGCTACGGAGTCATGCTTAGAATCCATGCTTTCTATCTTTGAGCATCTGGAGATTCCTCTAAAGAGGAGGCTAAAACTCACTACATATATGCTTCGGGATACCGCCAAGAGATGGTGGAATGTGATCTCAATGGCAAGATTACAACAGGTCATGGATTAGGATGATTTCCAGCATGTCTTGTAGGTCTACGTCTCTTTGGAGACATTGAGGACCGACTGAGACCGAGGGTTCATGAGTCTGGAGGTGGTTACTCCTTCGGTTATGGAGTATTCTTCTCACTTCATATTGAATCAGTTGTTCATGCCCATCCCAGGAGGCGATGAGTTATTCTTGGAAAGGATGTTTGAGGATGCTCTCAGATATGTAATCTGATCTTATGTTAACATCTACAGGTTGACTTCTATCAATTCCATAGTCAACCAAGTGCTGACGATGGAGCGCAATCTGAGGGATTCTGGAGCTATGTGCCTGGCAAGTTAGACATTTGGAGTTGGTATCCATCCTACTGATAGTAGGAAGTGCCACAGGGAGTCCATGCGTGGAGGCCTGATGAGGCATGACACTTCTTCTGGTATCTAGGTGGTGTACTACCAGTGCGGGAAGAGAGGGCATACGAGGGCACACTTCCCAAGAGACCTAGTCGAGTGCCGATCAAGAGAAAAGATGTGTCATCTTTAGAGCTTCTTCTAGATCTTTTCATCTGCAGCAAGTGATATGGGTTATTCCATGAATCCTCATTTAGGAGTAGTTCCACTAGTTTCTCAATAGTTTGGGAACTGTAGTTCTTCCCGCCGATCAGAGCGAGGTGGAGGTCACGAACGTGGCAGTCAGTCACCAAGCATTTAGTGACTACTGGTTTGATCATCTCAGAGTGGGAAGGCAGGGTTACAGGGCCACAGTAAATGCCAGACTTTTGCAGTAGAGCAGAGGTAATAGGACTAGGATCCCAACCCCTATATAGTTCGTGGTATAATCCATGTTGCCTCAGTTTTAACTTCTACACTTTTCAATATAGAGGATTCCCATATCATTATATTTGTTTCTGTTGTGGAGAGACTTGGTCTCGATCTATTTTCTTCTGCTTATATCATGATACTAGACACTTTGTTGGGGATATGAATGGATAGTGTAAGTCAGTTCAAGGAGTTCCCTCTTGAGGATGGTGGTTTTCACAATTTATGGTATCTTTATGTCCTAGAGATGACATGCTATGATATCATTCACAAAATGGAATTATTATTCCCTGTATAGGATTATTTCAATTTCTATCATCATAATGTGAGTTTCACATCACCAGAGGGTGGGTCGTTTCATCACAATGGTGAATGGGATGTCTAGGTAAGCAGAGCAGGACCCAAGAATCATGGGTTGGGAGGAATTACATATGAAAATGATAGTCATTATCTCGATGAATATGGGACTTTACATATGGACTTTCCTCCAGTGGTGTATCGTTTTAGGGACGTCATTCTAGAGGAATTTCATGGTTTACCTCTGAAGAGAGAGGTGGAACTTTCCATTGAGCTCGTGCCTAGAGTGACATCGGTGTCCATTTCTCCTTATATGACGGATACACCAGAGTTACACGAGCTCATGAAGAAGTTGGAGGAGTTGTAGGGTACGTGTTTCTTTTGACCCAATACTTCTCCTTATGGTTCTCATGTCTTGTTTGCGAATAAGGTCGAGAGTTCCCTCAAACATTTTGTTGATTATCGAATGCTGACCCAGTTGACGGCCAAGATTCGATATGCTTTTCCAAGGATTAACGATCTCTTGGATCATCTTCGAGGAGCCAAGAAGTTCTCGAAGATTGACATGAGATTTGGTTACCATTAGTTGCGCGTTAGACCATCTGAAATACCTATTACTACCTTCCAAAGCATGTATGGTCTATAAGAGTTTGTGGTTATGTCATTCGGTCTCATAAATGCACCTACAGTCTACATGGAACTGATGAACCGAGTGTTCTATCCATACATGGATTCTTTAATTGTAGTCTTCATGGACGATAAATTGGTGTACTCTCACACTCTACAAAATCAAGCTTTTATCATGAGATCATTTTGAGTACACTAAGAGAGCATCAGTTATACGATATGCTCTCAAAATTCCACTTTTGGATGGACCAAATCCACTTCTTGGGTCATTTTATCTCAGAGAAAAGTGTATCTGTGCACCCAGGGAAGGTGAGGGTTTTAGTTTCTTGGGAGCATCTAAATAACATATTTGAGGTGTGGGGTTTTCTAGGGCTAGATGGATACTACAGACGTTTCATACAAGACTTTTCATGCTTAGTGGCGCCACTGAAAGGCCAGACTAAGAAGGGTGAAAAGTTCTTGTGGTCAGATTCATGTGATTCAGCCTTTCCAAAGCTGAAAGGATGGTTGACTTCAGCACCGATACTAGTATTTCCATAGCCAAGTAAGTGCAATAATATTTTCTATGATGCTTCAGGTATCGGGTAGGGAGCTATTCTTATGTAGGTATAAGGAGTCATTGTGTATGGGTCTTGGCAGCAGAGGCCACATAAGGGGAATTACCAGACTCATGATCTCGAGCTGGAAGTAGTTGTTCATGCCATACATTGTTAGAGACACTACCTACTGAGGGATCATTTTGTGGTTTTCACAAATCAAAAAAGTCTCAAGTATATTTTCACTCAGAGTGACTTCAATTTGAGACAATGAAGGTGGGTTGAGTATCTTTAGTATTTTGACTTTGAGCTTGCCTATACTCCTAGGAAGGGAAAAGAAGTGGATAATGCACTAAGAAGGGGGACTCAGGTATAGGTAGTTCATGAGGCTAGCAGTGAGTGGAAGCGTATGGCTCTATTCTCTTAGATGATTTTAGAGGTGCATGAATGTTAGGGGTAGACGTTTTTCCCTTCTATAGTTGTTACCTATACTCTTATTGATCGAGTGTGAATGAGACAACTATCTGATTCAGAAGCCCTATTCTTTTGGGAATATGTGTCAGGAGAGGACCCTATTTTTGGATGGACCATAGGCAAGGATGAGATTGTGTGTTTTCATGGGCTCGTATGGGTGTCAGTAGAAATACGTGAGGAGCTTCTGTGAGACTTTTATTCCTCTGTTTGGCCAGTTCATCCTAGTGTAACCAAGATGTATTGGGATCTCCACCATCAGTATTGGTGGCCAGGTATGAAGAGAGGTGTTGATGGTTTTTTCATGAGGTGTTCCACCTATTTGTAGGTGAAGGTAGATATTCAACAAATAGAATGGCTTTTGTCGTAGTTACCCATTCTTTAGAAGATGTAGAATTATGTTGCGATGGAATTTGTGACAGGTTAGCTGAGGTCGCCATGAGGGAATGGTGTAGTTTGAGTTGTCATTGGAAGACTCATGAAAGTTACCCACTTCTTGACAATCAATGAGACCTTTAGTGTTGATGAGATGGGACGGTTGTACATCATATATATTGTACGTTTACATGGTGTTCCACACTCCATTGTTTCATAAAGGGATGGACATTCTACTTCTCGAGTCCAGAAGGGGCTTCAGAAGGATTTGGGTATACAGGTAATTTTGAGTATAACTTACCACCCCCTGAAAGATGTGCAATCCGAGCATACGATTCGGGTGCTTAAGGACATGATTACAACATGGTTTCTTGAATTTGGAGGTTCTTGGGAGAATCACATACCACTTGTGGAGTTTCCCTACAATAATAGTTCTCACGAAACTACACAGATGGAAACTTATGAGACTTTTTACCATAGTTCATTCCGATCAACCTTATGTTGGCTGGAGGTAGGAGATGCAGCTATGTTGGGACCTCGTCCTGTCCAAGAGACCACAGAGTAGATAGAATTGAATTGGAAGAGGACGGATACTACACAATCATGAAAGAATTCTTATGCTGATTGACGGAGATGATCTCTGGAGTTCATTTTTGGAAATCAGGTTTTCCAGCGTGTCACACCAAGGCTGGGATACAGGAGGATTAGGAAAAAGGGTAAACTTTCACCGAAGTACGTCAAGCCTTTTGAGGTGTTGGAAAGAGTGGGGTCGGTTGGCTATTAGTTTCAATTACCTTATAGGTACCAAGCAATGAAAAATTTCTTCCATATTTCTAATATACGAGATTACTTCTCAGACCCATCTCATGGCTTCCAACCCGAGGAGGTTGAGTTGGAAGTGGATGCATCTTTCAAGGAGATTCTTATATGGAATATTGATCGTAGTGTGAAGGTTCTCCATGGCCATTCTATTCCTCTGGTATGAGTGCAATGGAATCATGGGCATGTTCAGGATAAGACTTTGCAGAGGGAGGCCGATGTACGATCACAACGGCCGGAGAGGTTTGAGGATTCTTCTTCTATGCAGCCTTTCTAGGGAAATTCGTGGATGAATTTATTTAAGGGGGATGTTTTTAAGAACATGGATATTATTTTCAGGCATGTTTAACTTTTTTAGGTGTTTCTAAGAAAAAGATAAGTTTCTAAAAATTTCCTGAGTACACTCTGTGTACTTATAAATACACACCATGTACTAGTTTTCCAAGGGCGACCGTGGGCAGGTCATGTAATGGCCGAGTACATGTCCATGTGTGGTGACCCGGAGAGCTGTTAATGCTGGTCTGGTTAAGGAAAGTATACTTCGTGTATTCATAATGTGAATTTCGTGTACTTTTTTCATTAAGAGTACAGGGGTCATGTCTGACGGACAGAAACGCCTTCCTCTCGGCCAAGTTCATCTGATATCACGTGTACGACCACCATGTTTTCTTGAGCCTCTAATCAAGCATTTGTTCTCTTATTCAACCTTCTTCTATTTCATTTGTATTTACTTGGTTATCTCTTCCTTATTCTAAAGCATCATCTCTTGATTTCTTCTCTTTCTAAACTCATCCTCAGTTGGTCATTTTAGATGTTTTTGTAGATCTATGGTGTTCTTGGGCGATTCAAGGATTGAGGTTCATATATATAAATCTCACGACAGTAAGGTAGGTGGTTTGTTCCTTTCTGTAGATAGTATTTGAGTTTTATGTGCCAAAGTTCCCAATACCCTTGATTGGGGTATTGTGTGTTTATGGGTTTTAGCCCTCATATTGCATATTATTCCTAGTTTGATTGGATATAGGTTAATTGTTGAGAATAGAGTTATCTTTGTATGATATCAATGTTTTCCCCTGTTTTTGTGGTTGACTGTTTGGTCTAGATTTACCTATTAGGTTGTTGCTTGCATTCCATGCCTAGTATTGTAGGATGGAATGATTATTTTCTCTAATATGCTATGATATGGTTGTAGCTATTTAGCTGAGTAGTTCTTGAAAGCTATTTTCCAAGTAGTTTTTAAGGTTTACTTGGGCTTTTGAATATTTCTATACTTGATTGACTTACATTGGGCCGTGAGAACCTAGTGTAGTATACCATAAGGATAATTGATGTAAGGGCTTCTCTAGAGTATCTGTTTTTACAGTTACGATGCGAGACCATATGGGGAATTGATGTAAGAGCTTACATAGAGTATCTGCAGTTCCTCAACGCGGGACACAAAGGGAAGGAGACATTGAGTGCTTCCCCATACCACCTTTTATTTATCGATATGAGACAATTAGGGGAATTGATGGTGAGTTCTCCCTCATAGAGTCTATGAATACATTGAACAAGAGGAGTTAAACTGAGAGAACTACCAAGAGGGTTTCTTGTGTTATTTTGGTTGAACCAGAGGGGTTAGGTTGTATGTAATTCCAGAGGGTTACCTACTTTTGATTAGTTTCTTGCTTGATATATGTGAATTTGAATGCAATTGAACTGTATGATTGTTACTACTGAGTACTTCCTTGCGGTACTACTTCTTTTACTTACTACCTACCATATTTATTTAGTAACTATTATGCATAGATATTTTGGTGGTTTCCTACTAATATTATTGTCACACCCTGTTTGGTTCATGGTTTTGGGCCCAAAAAGATTATATTATTATAGTTATAGATAAGGTCAAGCACCCTTACACTTCAGGTGTTTGATTGCTGTGGAGCTGGAGAGCATGACACCAAGCTGAGGCTTACGATGTCGAGGAGTTGTTTACTAATTCTCTTTTACATATGTTTAGTACTGTAATTCTTCATTGTGACTTGTTTGGATGCTTTCCTAGACATATGTGTGATGGATCCTTATATATGTGTTCTCAAGTTGTTTCTTTTCATCAGTCTTTTACTGCTTTCATAAGTATGGTATTATTACTGCTTACACTATTATATATATGTTTCTTTTCCACTGTGTTACTCTACCAATGAGGGCATAGTTTTCCAACTATCTCACTCAAGTCCCTCACTGCTAGTCGGTAGCCTCTGGCATTAGGGGAAATGCACTTGAAGCCAGGTGACTAACTGGGTATAGGGAGCCACTAGGCGGATCTCAGAACTCATACGTTACACATATTAATTATTTATAGGCTATAATCACTAAAAAAATGGAGTATACCAACCAAAATCTGTTTATATATGATTGTTTTTTGGTAAAAATGAGATATTCCAACAAATATTGAATTTAATTGGAATATATTTTAAGCACCAACACTTGTTTTTACAAACAGTTATATCTGTTGATATTGATCATTAAACACCAAAAAATATTTTACCAATAGTTAAATATATTTCATTATCATATATATACTGACATTTTTTACCAACAAATTAATCTATTACTATTAATTGTTATTGTAAATTTTCTTTACCATTATAAAAATTTATTTCAATAAATTATCCAATAAAAGAAAATATTTTACCTAAAATAATAATATATATATATATAAATTTTACAAATTAGAAATATTTTTAAAAAATCATATAATCATATGTTTTTATTGATACATTGTATGTTTTTTATAATATATATATATATATACATACGATATTGGGGAGAGATCGTCAAATTTTTTAAAGACTTGAATAAGATCAAATGTAGTAAAAACGAAAAAAAATCATGTATATACAATTTCATTAAATGTATATAATATAATTTTTTATTTAAAATATTTATAAATTTAATTTTTTGTATATTTAAATTATATATAAATTTATTATACATCATGATATATTTTTAAATTATACCAATAACATGACTCTCTTCCCTAAATTACAAGTATGGAGTCCGAGTGACCAGATCACGGTTACCATGTCTTCCATTGTCGCACTGAACATATTTGATTCATTTTCATGTAAAAAATTATCATTGTGGTTATTATTATTATTATTTTATTTTTTATAATTCCCTTTCTACCTTATGTTTTCTCCCCTACATCGCCCCTCCCCCTCCTCTTCCTGTTTGTGTTGCACGCCCCATAATTGAGGAACCCCAATGGTGTGCCTCCCTCATCCTCCAACAATGGAATCCAGTCGTCTCTCCTTTTGATTTCGCATGTGGTTTCCTCTAGTTACTATTATATCTCATCCACTCCCTTATTATTCTATTTTCATCATGATTGTCCCTCCCTTGTGATGCATGTGACCAGTACTAACATTAATATTATTTAGTGTGTTTTATCTATTATCACTTTATGGTTACAGTTTCGGATGTATGTAGTGGTCGTTTATCTCATTTTCTCCACCAATGTTCAAATAAAAACCTACATTTGTGTGACCTCTGATTTTTCTCATCATGGAATACCAAACATCCAAAGTGGCAAGAAATACATTAGAGGGCTTGAATGTTGGTTGTGAAGCCAACCTATAAAACCATAAGCCAATAATGTGTTATTTTAAGTCTCAAACAACATAATGGACAACTAAAAGGGAGGGAAAAAGCATCCCATGCTGGAAGTACATGAATTTGTGATTAATTGAAGGGGTTTAAGGTAATAATTAAGGTTCTTTTTAAACTCAGATCCCTTCATTATATTTTTATTAAAAGGATTCATGTTAGTATGAATCAAAATGGAAAATATTCTCAAAGATATTGTGTAATAGAGTAAACAAAAAGAAGATGACTTGGGAGGGAGAAAATGTTTCTCTTCTATTAGAACATAGACAATATTCTCTAAAAAATTTCAATATCCTCTTTGATTGAAATCATTTAGATGAAAATTTTAAGGTATTTCCATGATGATTTGGACATTAAAAATTAAATCAATGTAGTTTTACCGAAATTTATATGAACAATATATTACATATTTGAATGTATTTAATGATTAAAGATTTTTCCCCAACTATTTGTCAATTCTTGATTTTACCTAACTTCCCCTGCATGATGTTGGATTCCATGGAGTTTCATTTAATGTTCAAGGAAGTTTGAAATAACTCTATATTTATATTATTTGGATGCGATATCTTTGTATGAGGTGTTTTTTAGTTTTTCATTGAGGCTGCTAAAAGGGTTTGGTTGTTTCAAGAGAGGAAGCCATTGAGAGACTCACTGCAAGGATGGAAATATTGTTGATAGGTTGGATTCCCTATTTTTTCATGACATCTTTGTTCATTTTGGTTTATATTCATGCTAATGGGGTGTAAATTTTTTCATTGGAATTATATTCTCTTAATGTAAATCTATTATTTTGATGAGAGCTCTTGTCTGATCAGCTGTATGCTTGGTTTATTCTCTTAAAGAATTACTGATCTTCAGGAATTGTTGCTGGTATAAGATATGAGATATGGACTGACTGGAATTTTATAGTATATTGGATAGCATGATTCATCATTTTCTAGAGAATTGACGTGATGATTGGTTAAAATGCTGACATTTTTTTCACCCCAATATGTGTGTTAATGTTTTGTAAACATGATATCTCTTTCAATTCCTTGATGGTTAAATTGAATCTTGTGTATAAAGTGAAACTTGATTTTTTGGTAAATTTGTAGGGGTGGTTGGTGGGAAACTAACTCATTTCTCATATGTTTTGAACTAGATTATGAAATTCTTAGTTATCTTTCACTCTTAATTGAATTTACTATTATTCTATATGGTTTATGGTCACATGTTGCACAATCTTCTTGTTAATTTTATGTCATGGGTTTTAAATATTTTTTTTCTGTAGACTATATATATTATATTTATGTGGTCATTTGTAATTTCTTTTGTATCCAACAGTTCTTCTAGTCATTATAATATTTTTTTTTCTCACTGGTTATTTATATATCAATAAATATTTTTTTTGTATTTTTTATATATTTTTATTGTGACCATGATGGATAATTTTATTATTTTTATCATATATTGTTATATTATCTTATGGGTTTTGTTTCCTATGGTAATATAATTCTCTTTTTTTGATCATTGGTTGATATTTTTAGATCATGCTTTATTATTTTTATATCATGTGTTATTATTTTTATATCTTGTGTTATTATTTTTTTTATCTTGCATTTAAATGAAATCTATATTCAATTTTTTTTTGTTTTAGTGACTAGAATGTTTCTTATGATGGTGAATGAATAAATTAGAGGGGGAATGTGATACTTCAAGCATAGAAGGGTGGTACACTAAATTAAATTTGATTAAGGTGAATTTGTGCATGTCTTGATCATCTACATTAGATAACAGCTCATGTGATGTTATGGGGATTTCACAACAGTTATGTCTATTGATTGCAAGAAATAGATTGCAATCAAATTTTCGTTGAGATCCATATAAATACTCTTAGTGTTGTAACATGTTTAAACATGTTTGTAATAAGTTTCTTGGATATTTTTGTATTTTTAAGATGTTTGAACACTTATTTATATTAGATTGTAATTTTTTTTAATTAAGATCATATTTTTTGATGTTTTTTATAATCTAATACTGTAATAATTATACGATAAAAATAATAATGAATTATATATAATTATATTAATAAATATAAAATAAATTTTAACAATAAATATTGGAATAGAAACATTTAGATTATAATTTATAATGAAATATTAATTTTTGATATTGTTTATAAATGTTAATAATATTACCAAGAGATTTATTAGTCATATTAATTTGTTGGTAAACATTTTGACCATCATATATATTATCTGTTGGTATTATTATAATTTCAACAATATCATTTTATCTGTCACAATAACATTTAGCGACAACGTTTTTACCAATAGTTTAGTGACATGAATCTTTTTTTGGTAAATCATTTTACCAATAAAAATTTCACTTTTACTAACAGATATAACCATGATGGAAAAAGGAAATTATTTTGTTGTGAAGATCAGGATTTCCAAATAATAATGATACACTATTCATTGTGACTATAATTCCATATCATTTAGGTTCTCTACCCACTCTTATACTCATATAATGTATAAGAATCGCTCAATCTTCTTCTTCCATGGGGATTGTTATAATTTTCTCATGTTCTAACTCTTGTCTACCTTGAGCGTAAGCCTCTTCATAGCCTACAAATCTACCACTACCAGTTTGATATTTTTTTCCCTTTCATGGAATATTCAATGCATTTCCATAAATATATTTTTAATTAGGGTTGCTATATAAAATATCTTCATATATATATATATATAATCAAATAATGGTGCAATTTATTGTTTGGGGGTGAATTTTTGTTTCTTGAAGAGGCCTTACCAAATGCCTTATATACCCACACATCTATGTATGAAAATGTGGGTTTATTTCCTCTAAAAAAATTATTATGGTATACTATATACCACTTTAGTTGGATCTTGGTATAGTATGTATAGTGTATTTCTGTATAAGATATTGGAAGACTCACATTACAAATCATTGATATCTCTATATCTATTAAGTTTCAATTCATTTCATCACATATATAATTACATTATGGTTTATAAAAAAATTGAGTTGGGATAGAATCTAAAAATATGATAAATAATCATTGATTTATTAATGAATATATTCTCCAACATGGTCAGAGTAAAGTTTAATATTACTCTAACCATGAATTTTGTTAAATATACACTTCTATTCATTAAATATTTCAAAATAACCCATCTTATACCTCATCATGTATTCATATCCATATCTACAAAAATAATTATTATATGTTATTTAGTGTATGATCCTAACATTTTCTTCAACTACATATAGTCCACAATCAATACTATGAACTAATTCAAAAATCATTTTGTCCCATTAAATTTTCAAATAATGGGGATTAAAGCATTTTTCCTTGTAAACATACTTGACATATAACAAGTTCTTTTTGTTCTATGAAATCTGAATATCCTTCATAATTTAACTTTTTCAATTTTATTTTTTTACATGTCCTAGGTGGTGATTATATACCTCTGAGTGGTATGAGTCATGTAAACTTGATTCATTTCAATTTACCATGAATTGGTACATGTAATCTATCTTTAAAAGTTGATTATTTTAATATGCATTACCATAACATATATTTTCCTTATAAAAAACATTAATTTACAAATTTTAGGATAAAACCATCTATATTATGGCTAGATATATATATATATCCTTTTTAGTGACTGAAGATAAAAAACAATATTTTCATTCTATTCTCATTCCCATCATCAATGATAGGCAGGAGTCCTTAATATCTACTAAAATAAGTGATTCTCTACTGGTTGTTTATAGATCTACCACACATTAGAAAATTATCTGGAATCTACATGGTTCTTATATTTGAATATATATGTGGGAAATAAATTTTGCATCTAATACCAAATCTGTATAAATAGATAAAATTTACTTCATAACAAACATACATAAAGCATCCCCTTGATTATTTTTATCTCTAATTTTTTCTCAATTGGCCCTTATTTTAACATTATAAATAGACAAAATACTATTCCCTTTCATTCCCCTTAAAATTTATCTTATTTGAAGGTATTTATGAAGTAGAATTGGACTTATATATGTTCATATGACCTTTTATTTTATTCCACATAATTGATGAAGGAAAATATCACTTCATATCCTTATCAAGTTGGTTAATTATATTCAGTTTTTTGGGGGATACAAGTCACTGTCGTTCATATTTCAAAAATAAATAGAATTAAAAAATACGAGGGTGTGTTGACACCGAAAAAAGTCCACAATTCCTAGAGGATGTTTTGAAATGGAAAAGCGAAGTCATATTCGGAATCAGAGGCCCAGTCCGGAGGCCCGGGAAGTGGTGCGCGAAATAAAGGAGGGATTACGTGAAATAAAGATGTTCGTGCGAAGCATGTTCAGGATTCGCATAATCGAGCCGCTGGTGCGTGCAATTTTGCGCGCCCCGGTTTCGCGCGGTCAGGCTTTGCGCGCCGACGGTTCCCGGTGCGGAAACTTTCGCACGCCGCCGGGATTCCGTGCCGGTTGGGGCCTATAAATAGAAGGCGACACCGGATGGTTTGGGGGTTGAGGATTTCGGATCGGCTCTCGGGCGCGCTATTCGACTCCCCTCGCACGCAATATGACTTCCAGGTAATCCCCCTTTTCGCGCAGCCTTGCCCCGGGGTTCGCCTTTGCGCGCAACTCCACTGGTTTCTGTGAATTTTACTCCTCCTCCCGGTGCTTCCCTTGCGCGCGATTGTTGTCCCTTGCACGCAATCCCCTTCTACATATGCAATACCTTGCGCGCAATCCCCTATCCGCGCAATACTCTGGCCCTATTGCACATCATCCCGGTGTTTTGTGCGCATGCCTTCCTTTTGCACGCAACACCCAGGACCCCTTTACCTTGACGCCCCTTGGGAGCCTTTCCGCACCGGTACGTGATTTCTTCCCTTCCGGGCATGCGTGCCATGCGTTGTTTTCCCGTACGGCCTTCCAGGCATGTAAGAAGTAACCTCATGGTCCCTTGGGCGGTGTTTCCCATTGCGTTTCTTTGCCTTATGCTTCTCCGCATAGGCACGCTAATGGTTATTGCTTCTACGCATAGCCACGCTAACGTGGACCCCCCAGTGGTTTGCCTTGTAGCCCCCCTTGATTACGGCCTTTCGGATTCCTTCCCTCCCACAGGGGATAGAGGGCATTGGCCATGTAAGCCCTAGGGGTGTGGAGCGAACCCACCTCGTTCAAGATGTAGGATGTTAAACATCTAAGAACCTCATCCTTAACACATGACGTTATACTGTGGTCCGACCCCGTGCTTCACATGTAGGGTACCCCTTGCTCGGACATTTTTTACGCCTCTCATCTCCATAGGAACGGACTCTTCCTCACATGGAATGAGAACCTCCTTGTCGGAGTGTCATTTGTCCACGGGGGAAGGGCTACCTCAGAGCGTAAGCCCCTAGCCTCTTTTGCGAAAGGTTTCACCCATGCATCTCCGTACTTCCCCCCTACCAAGGCCAGTGGAGTCCATTTCCCACTGTTCTTTGTCGCAGCATGGGCCTCCACACTGGAGTAAGCCCCAGCACCAAGAGCTACTAACCATGCGTAAGCCCCTGTTTCCTCTCTGGGCCGCTAAATGCATAATCCCTATTCTGCATCTCACAGACGCACCCTTTGCGACGTGATCATCTGGTCTCTGCTGCCTCTTATTTCCCACACCGAGCAAGAATAATGTGGGCATAGAGTGCGCATCGACCATGACATCCTCTTACGGGCCGCCTCAGAGCGTAAGCCCCATGCCTGTGAACTACGTGGACTTTGATCTGTGCTAACGCATGGTACGTAGGAAGCCTCCACGAGGTTCAAGCCCACCACCCGGTCGTTCTGACCTCTCCACGTTGGTTCCCCGACCACCATGGGCCACCTCAGATCGTAATCCCCATTTCCACCCCGGGCCACCTCAGAGTGTAAGCCCCATATTAACCATGGGCCGCCTCAGATCGTAAGCCCCACATCCCTCATCCTGCATGACGTTAAACTGTATTCCCTCATCCTGCATGAAGATAAACTGTATTCCCCCTCTTGGGCCGTCTCAGAGCATAATCCCCATGCCTCCCTCCATCATCCATCTTGATCCTTACTCGGGCCGCCACATCCCGATTAGATCATGCCACTCCACACCACTCCATAGCATCCGGGAAGCCGCCCACGCACTGGCCCCAACATCGGCGTTCCCCCTAGGGGGTCCTTTACTCTGATCCACTCTTAGTATTTCGATCAGTCTGATCTATCTCCGCAAGACGTTAAGCTCGTAGCATACCCCGTGTTAAACATGGGAAGCTGAGGAAAACCTCATATGGTACATGATTCCCCTTGTTTGATGTGGGATGACTCGAGCTTCCGCGCCCTCGAGAAGCCCTGTGATAAGGGTCAGAAGACAGACATGCTGATCCCCAGCATCAAGACATGCCAACGACACCCCAACGTGACCTTTCTCCTCACCGACGGATGCTGCCCCGACAAGACCCCTTGGAGCGTCTCGATGAAAGAAGCGTAATTAACTTGCGTCCATGCAGATATGGAACTGGGAATGAGCTTCACGAAGCCATCTTAAATATATGAGAGAGACCTGGATTAGGTGACGAGCTCCGGGGAGGAATCCACGGAAGGAAGAACCAACATCCCATCATCTCAGTTTCGATCAAGGAGAAAACGTCCCTGAATAAGGAATAGATGTTGCCCGCCTTTGGAAAGTGGGAATGTGGGGATGTGAGCCGCACGTCCTCCCCTGCGTGACAGACACGCGCGTGCGCCCCCGGAGTAAAAGCATCGGAAACAGAAAATGGTGAACCCGACGTGAATCTCTTCTCCTCAATATGGGGACAGGTAGCGTTCGGGATGTTGGAAGATCAGCATGTCACCAGGTCCAAGTACATATCACTGGGACATGAAACCCACCATGGGTCAAGGCAGTTAGGATGTTGTGCACTCCGTTTCGCAACGTCGTCAGCGTGGATCCCTCTCGCCGACCACGGAAGACGTAATGGCACTGGGCTATTGGTTTTCTATATCTTTTCCTGTTAGTACTAATGGGTTCATCTCCCTGCTTCTAGTAATCAGATCACTGCATCTGGAGTTCGATCGCCACCTGCCCACCAGCGCAGGGGTAGGGGAAGTACCGACGCAGCTACCCCGCGCGGTACCATCTTTTGCACAATCACTCCGGCTCCGATTTCCACGACTGTCGGGCACTCACGCCCCCTATCCCAGTCATAAATCTTCCAGCGAAGGGTGGTCCACGACTTGGTTCGTAGGTACGACGAGGAAGATATCTTCCCCACCATGGGCCTGGACCATTTGGATCTAGCGGTGGTTGCACCCCACTATCATCGCCGCCCCCGAGGGCCGCGCAGGGAGCCGTTGCTCGTCACTCTAACATTCAAACTCTTCGGGAGCCTATCACTGATGCACCTTTACACATCCGTCCCCTACACCAATGAGGTGGGGGATGTCCGGGTCCGCCCGATCAGAGAACCATCCCAGGGGTTAACGGCAAGAACCCCCACCAGGCTGCATCGACGTCATCGCCCTGCTCCCTAGGCTGAGGACAAGACAATCATTGTGGCCACACCACCAGCTCCAACCCATCTGACCTGACTCCAGCGTCAGGTGCAAGTAGAAGAGAATGCCCATCATGGGGCACTAATGTCAGCATCCACTATGGCCCGATCTACTGCTGAATCCTGCTACCATACCCCCACACACGTTGAGAAGGGGCAGTCACATGCCCGACTGGGATCAAGGCCCCGACCACCCTACAGGCAGGTTGGGTCGACTCTCCCGGCCATGGGCACAGGCAATGACCACCGTGTACCAATCCATGGTAGTGGCACCCTTCATGAAGGCTCATTCCTTACAACTAGTCTGGAATGCCGAGGGCTTCTTTGCGATAGCTACGCTCTGGGTATGAATCCTTCCAGCACCCACTGCAATGGGTATGAGGTCACTCCCCCTACAGCTGGCTGTGAGTATAGAGTCGTTGTGTATCCAGTCACTCACTCACATAGAGGTCATCCCCATGTCCCTTTTGATATCTGTCTCAGTGCTTCCCGCACCCCGGCCTTCAGTCCCCTCTGCCCCAGCACTATTGCGGCTAGGGGACTCCTTGACGGAAATCATCATTACCCTAAAGAGCCACCCAGGGGCAGGAAGGCGGGGCGTTGTCACCGTAGGAGGAATGTCAGGGGAGTCCGGATGGAAATTAGACCGGTCCATCTTTCGGACTCTAAGGCGGAGTACGACTCGACGGTGGAACCTTCCCGCCGACCATCTGAGTCGAGGCTGGGAATGGGGACGCGGTGCATCAGTCTCGTACTCCTCGAATGCGATTTCCGTATGATTCCCTCCTCCCTCTGAAGGTATATCCAGGAGGACGAGGACTTGGCGTACCCCCAGGGGTCAATCCCGTCGTTATCACGGGCCTCCCTGGAAGCGCCTTCCACCTCAGTCAGGGAGTGTGGGGAACTTTTCTGGGGACCGACGGAAGAGTCGCAAGGTGACACACCCTCGGCGAGCACCGACGCTGTGACAGGAGGCCCATTCGCTGGCCCATCCTTTCGCGACGTGGCTGCCAGGGCACTGAATCCCTTAGAGGTCGATTCAAGGATCGGCGGCCAATCGGCATGTTCGCTGTATTCCCCACCAGCCAGCTCCCCAGCCCGGCGACCTGCCTCGCCGCAATTGCCAGCTCCCCAGCCATTCTCGATTGACGAGTAGGGGAAGCATGGTCCGGACCCCGAACCAGAGTCATGGAGCTTCTGGACCTTCCTCGCAGCGGGCCACTTCCTCGAGAAGTTTTGGCCAGTCGTAGGGTCGAATTTTGATATGCCAGAGGTGCTCAACCCGGGATAGTTTGAATGTTTCCACCAGACTCTTCTGTTGACTCACTCCCGTCTTCGCCAATAGCTAGCGCCTTATCCTGGGAGTCAATCACATCTCGAGGATATTGGTGAGCAGTGTCGTCTGGTCGACCTGTCGGCGCTCCCTGCGGTTCGGCACCCCGAGTCGCCTGGCCACCGCAAGGCCCTCCAACAACAATGATTTCAGAGTTTTCAAGTACTCCACAAGGTTATCAAGGAAGCCACCCCCCACATTCACATCTGTGGATGGGGGCAGTACGCTGCCCTTCTTTTCTGTGCGATCTTCTAACAACCCGATTCACCGGGCGGCCCTGAGGGAATGTCGCCAAAGGCAGTGGCGGTCAACATGGATGACCTTTCAGATGAGGAAAACAGTGTGGAGCTCCTCGATGGGGACTCACGCCCTGAGGAAAAGCTGCCACTGGACCCGTTTGGGAGGATCACTCACCACCAGAGGATCCTCCTAGGTCTTCCCACGCCCACTGAGGCACATACACTGGGCAGAAACATCGACAAGGGTAAAGAGCATGGCAGGGCTGTCAAGCCCGCTGGCCCATATTACTTGGTGCAAAAAGTAGAGGAAGACTCCGAGAAGGCCACGCTACTCTAGCAGCTTGCTGAGAAAAAAAGGATGGTTGATGAGATCTTGGCTGAACGCATTGCAGAGCGGTGGTCTAACTACGGTAATCCCAGGTCAGGACAGCAGGGGCAGGAGCACCTACCCCTTGTCGAGATTCCCCCAGGAAACTGCAACCATGTCATGTTCACCGACAGGGGGAGGCCTAATACCAGGGAAATATGGTGCGATACGTCTCGCTGAACCCTCCCGAGCGGCGGAATCACCTAGGGGACCATGCTCGGTGTCCTCCCACTGCCCTGAGAGTCGCTCCGCCAGCCACCACGCGAGCTGCTGAGCTTGACTACCAAATTGGAGAGCCCAACAATGCAATTGTGGTTAGAGACCCCCGTTAGGACAGGAATCTGTGTCCGAACGATCTGATGGAAGTACTCATCACCCGCTTGGAGGCCCTGGAAACTCGGCAGGTGGAAATTCCACTGGACGGCAAGCCATACCCAACATGGGTGGATGATATGTCGGCCCCGCTAGGATTTGGGAACCCCACTTTCTCCCCCTTTAATGGGATAGGAGACCCACCACAACACCTGGCCCACTTCAACTCGAGGTGCGGGCATCTGTTGGGGACTCCAGCACAGGAGGGGGCTTCCAAGCTTTGTTGCCTCGTCCAAACGCTGGAAGGACCAACCCTCGTCTGGTACAGCCAGCTCCCTATTGGATCTATGGCTAGCTGGGAGGACCTTCACCAGAAATTACTCTACCAGTTCTGTTCCACAACCCAGAAGATGAACATTGTAGACCACTCCGGGTGCAAACAGAGGCCCGATGAGCGGGTCGCGGACTTCGTCGCCTTGTGGAAGGGGCTCACGTACTCTCTTGACATGCCACTAACTCAGGAGAAATTATTGACGATGTGTGTAGGGAATGTCAAGGAAGAGATGGTTCCTTCTCTGATCACTCAGAATTACCTTGGAGGGTTCCAGAATTTCTCGGATAAGGCTCAACGCCTCGAAGAAGCCCTGCAACAGGCCAGTCAGGAACGCCCGCTGCCTCTTGTCATCCCGGAAAAGAGAGCCGCCAGAGTCGAGCCTGCTGTTGTAGCCCAGATAGAGGCTCCCAGACAGCTGGAGTTGCTACCAGTAAGGCCAGCGCAGTAGCCCCATAGGGGTCCACCCCCACGGGCACAACCTCCATCCCAGCAATGATCGCCTCAAAATCGACAGGCGCCTCCGCGTAATGCGCCACCACTACCCAGGCGAGATAATCAGGCTCCGCATCCTCAGAAATCTCCTCCATCCCCTGGCCATGGTCAGCCTCTAAGATCCCCATTTCTAGACAGAAGGAAGCAGACTTACTCGTTTGATGAGGCCCAGGTCCCCGACTATTTCCGTAGCGCCATGGAGAAGAGGATCGTGCGGCTGCCTGAGTGCCGGAAGCCAGAAGAGGCGTGTCTCACTGATCACCCTAACTACTACCCTTATCACCGGATCCTGGGGAACACTATCCAACGATGCTATGTGTTCATGGACTGGCTCCAAGAACAGATTGACAACAACATAGTCAGGTAGGGCCTAGCCCCGACACAGGTGGCAGATGTCTTCGTGAGATCAGATGGCAGCAACGGTAACGAGGATAAGTGGCAGTAGGTTTCCGATCGTGGCTCCCTGAAGTATAATGACTGGATGGCCCATAGGATGGTTTCCCATGCCCATGGCATCATCCGCACCCGCCTAAGTCAGCCAGATCCCTCAGAATCTGTGAGTGCCGCTTTGGCATCATCGTCCCAACCTACCTCTTCCCATAAGAGCAACCAGCGATGCAGGAAGAAAGAACATGCCCTGCTAGTGTCATCATCTCCTCGCACGCTTGGTGATTTTATGCCCTCAAAGTTGGGGATCCCTCTGAGACTCCATCCGTTAGTGGATGAATCCTCGAGTAAAAGCACGGGGAATGCTTCAGTTAACAACATATAGTTGGAAAATCCCTTTTTTCCTCCTGATGATGAGGAACGCTAGGTGGACTTCCCCAATGCCCCCAGCCGTCGCCAACGATGGTGGAGCCCTGGCTACGTGAATTGTCGGGGCACGTCATTCGTCACCTCCAGCTAGGTCGTGCATGCTACTGAGACCAGACAGCAGGCCCGATATAGAGATCAGCGCACGCGGTCCCCTCACCCGGTGTCGACAGGTTCGCCTCCACCGACGTTTGTGTTGCTGGATCGGGCGGGACCACCTCGTCTGTGTCGCAACCGGCCCTTCCCTACCACAGACCGACTACAGCCTTCCGGTCCTAACGTGGCAGCCACCTCTAGGGCTTCGACTAGTGAAGAGTGAGACATGCCTAGTACCTGTCAGTCACCGGTCCCGCCGGCAGGGCTCGTCATGCCTCCAATCGCAGAGCGGCCTCCCGTAAGAAGAAGCTTGCGTTTGGATCGAATTTATGATGTTCTAAAGCACCTGATCGGCATTCCGGCAAGGATTTCTATCCTTGAGTACCTTTTCCTCTCATCAGAAATGTGCGAGGCGCTCGCCGACGCACTGAGGAGCCCCCTCCAGTTTGAGACGGAGGTGGTGGTTGAAAAGCCTTCCACACCGAGGCGATTGAAGACGCTGAATGTCAGGCGGTCATCTCTTTTCCTGGTGAGGATGAAGACCCTCCCATACCGGGGCACATTCTCCCACTGTACGTCATCGTCCAATTCAATGGCGTGGAAGTTCGCCGCTGTCTTGTTGACACGGGTTCCGGGATTAACCTCATCCCAACTCAGAGGCTGTGGAAACTGGAGTTGTATGAGGATGATTTAACTCCTTCCGACCTTAGGATCCTGGGGTATGACAGGACAAAGAAAACGCCACTTGGCAATATTCATCTGAAGACCCAGTTCGGCATCCTAATTGCCAATACTGAATTCATGGTTGTCTCTCAGGACACTACCTACAACGCATTGATGGGTAGGTCGTGGATCCACCTTCACGCAACAGTCCCCTCCTCGTATCACCGGTGCCTCAAATACTCCCATAATGGTCAAGTGGGCATGCTACAAGGAGATGCATCTCCTTTTTCCTCTTTTGAAGCCCGTTATCTGGACGCTGGCTACTACAAGAGCAACGAAAAGCAGATCCTAGCAGGTGAGGTCGAGCCCGCCACTGTCGCCAGTGGTCCCTAGACAAGTTTGGACGACGCTTATGTCTTCCCAATACATCGGTTCGAGGCCACGACCCCGGACATGGGACAATGCTTTTTCATTTCGGGTACCAGAGGAAGGCATATTTCAGGGTCCAAGCGAAGGCGGGAAACCACATCGTACTCTTACACTAGCCAGGCTCAGGTGATCCCCGAGCCTCCTACCCCTGTACGATATCGGGATGTTGGGCTCATGGCAATAACGGTACGTCATACGTGTCTATTTTGCCTGTCCAGAATCAATCGGTTCAAGCCAACGCGCCACCACTACATTGATGTCATAAAGCGTGGCCCCTTGGGACAAAGGACAGATAGGATTGGATCAACCGCCTTTGTTTCCATGATCTCTGCAGTGCATGGGTCCCCTGACATGGCAACCTCTGCCGCCCAAGCCGGCACCAGCTTTCTATCAGGGTTTGGCATCCCTGAAATGGCTCCCCCCGTGGATAACCCTTCCACAAGTGGATAGGAGGACATGGAATATTCTCCTCCTGCCTTCGAGGAGGGCATCCCCACCACGGTCGACGAGATAGTGCAGGTGAACCTCGATAGCGAGGCGGACCCGAGACCCACATTGGTCAGCACCGCTATGCCCCCTTAGGAACGACAATGGTACGGGGACTTCCTCATACAACACCATGATGTGTTCACCTGGAGTTATGATGAGTTTCTAGGGCTAGATCCCTAGGTAGCTGTCCACCACCTTGGCCTTCCAGAAAACCATCACGGGCTCAAGAAGCCACCCAGAAAGATGCACCCCTCTCACGGTGCCATTGTTGAGGCTAAAGTTGATAAGCTCATCAAGGACAACTTCTTCAAAGAATTCCAGTACCCCAGGTGGCTAGCCAACATTTTGCCGGTTAGGGGGAAGAACTGGTAGATCAGGGTCTGTATCGACTTCCACAATCTCTATCGCCACTGTCCGAAAGAAGGCCTTTCCCCTTCCCATGACAGAGTTGTTGATCGATGCCACGATTGGGTTCCAAGATCTTTCCTTTATGGATGGGTACTTCGGGTACAACCAGATCCGGATGACCCCTGAGGATGAAGAGTTCACTGCCTTCATTGCCCCCCAGGGTACTTTCTGCTACCAGGTTATGACCTTCGGCTTGAAGATTTTATGTTCCACCTATAAATGGGCCATTCACCGCATATTCAAGACGATTCTCGGGACGCTGGTGGAGTGTTACATGGATGATCTGGTGGTTAAATCTCGTCAGTGCCAGGACCATCTCAAAGACCTTGAGAAAGTGTTCGGCTTCCTCCGTTCGTGCCACTTGAAGATGAACCCGTTGAAGTGTGCCTTCGAGGTCACCTTTGGAAAGTTTCTTGGCTTCATTGTTTGGTATCGAGGCATCGAGATTGACCCAGAAAAGATCAAGGCCATCAGTCAGACGCCTCCCCTGAGTAATATTCAGGAGTTGAGAGGCCTTTAAGGCCACTTAGCCTATATACGCCGATTCATCGTGAATCAGGCTGGAAAGTGTAAGCCCTTTTCCCGAATCATGAAGAAGGGTGCCGCCTACGAATGGGACGAAGGGTGTCAGATCACTATTGAGGAAATCAAGCAGTATCTGCTTCACCCTCCTTTCTTGATGCCACCCGTTTTTAGAAAGTCGTTGGTCCTTTACGTGACCGCCCTGGAGCAATCCCTCGGTGCACTTCTCACCCATAAGAACAACGAGGGAACAAAGAATATCCTCTACTACCTCAGCCACATGCTCCTCGACGCGGAAATTAAATATTACCCCATCGAGAAGAGCTGCCTGGTGCTCGTATTTTGCATGCAGAAATTGCGGCACTACTTGCAGCACCATGAGGTACAAATGGTATCTCAGGTTGATCCATGGAAATATATCCTGAACCTACCTATGTTGATCGGCCGATTGGCGTGCTGGGCGGTGATCTCCATCAGTTCAACATCATGTTCGTACCTCAGAAGGCCTTCAAAGGACAGGCGTTGACAGACTTCTTAGCTACCCACCCCACCTCTGCAGACCAGCCACTGGATCTAGTCTTTCCTGATGAGGCAATCCTCTCAGTTGATCACGCCATCCCATGCTGGCAGATGCACTTTGACGGTGCCTCCCAGAGCCCCACTGGTAGAAGGCTCAACGATCCTAGTCTCAACATAGTGAGCCTGGGTATCATCTTCATCACCCCTGAGCAAGACGTTCTGTCATATTCATTTCTATTGTCGGAAGGCTCCACCAACAATGAGGCAGAGTATCATTCCCTCATTATTGGCCTCGAGTTGGCTCTCGATATTAATGTACCCCATCTGTATGTAAAGGAGGACTCTGAGCTAGTCATCAAGTAGGTCAATTGTGGCTATGCTGTCAGGAAGCCGGAACTCATGTCATTACTGGTGGGCACCCTCCGTCTTATGGCTATGTTCCCCTCCCAGCCAGAGGTCGTTCACATTCCTCGTTCGTAGAACAGTCGAGAAGATGCTTTGGCCATCCTGGCCGCATCACTTGCGGAGCCCAAACAGGATGACCTAATCATCCACGTGGCGCACCGTAGAGTCATTGCTCCTGTTATCCCGGAGGGCGATCATGGCCCGCGAGTGAACCATCTCACCATTGGTGACCCTACGTCAAGGTCCCCGGGGGCTTCAGGCGTGATAATCGGGACAATTCCGGACTGGAGGACGCCCTTGGATGAGTATCTCCAGCACGACAATCTTCCGCCAGACCAAGATGAGTGAGAGAAAATCCGACGCCGCGCGCCGCAGTTCACCCTTCAGAGTGGTCCCATCCTTGAGAAGCTTCTTTACAGGCATGGATTTGATGGTGTTCTCCTCTTCTGTCTTCAAGGAGTCGAGATCCCACAGGTCATGCAAGAAGTGCACGCTGGTTCATGTGGCGCCCACTAGGTTGGGTTGAAGTTGTCCCACCATATTTGGAGACTGGGATACTTCTGGCCCTCCATGATCCACGACTGCATTGAGTATGCCAATAGGTGTCATGCGTGCCAAGTTCATGCTAACTTTGTGCATCGGCCACTAGAGCCTCTCCATACTACCACGTATTCTTGGCCCTTTATAGTCTATGGGATGGATGTCGTGGGTCCTTACCCGTCGGCGACGGCCCGCCAGTGCCAGTTCATCTTAATCGCTATGGATTTCTTCTCGAAGTGGGAGGAGGAAATCCCACTCAGGGAAGTCAAGGCCTATTCTATCTCTAACTTCGTGAGATCCAATATCAGCTATCGGTTTGGAGTACCTCACACTATCCTAACTGATAACATAACCAACTTCTGAGCAGCCGTGCTGAAGAAATTATACGCAAAGTACAACATTCTCTCTAACCACACCTCCCGCTATCATGCGCATGCGAATGGATAGATTGAGGCGTTTAACAAAACCCACTCTAACATTCTACAAAATATGGTTGTTCAGAACAGGAAAATTTGGCCGAACAAGCTCCCTAACGCCCTCTGGGCTTATAGGACGGCGAATCGTAACTCCACCCAGGTGACTCCGTATTCCCTGGTGTACGGAGCTGAGGTCGTCCTGCCCATCAAGATCTAGTTTCCCTCATTACGAATGGCGGTCTATGACCAACAAGCGCCAGATAGAGTTGCTGAAATCCGTCTAGCCGAATTGGAAGTGCTAGACGATAGTAGGCTTCACGCTTTACATAACTTGGAAAGGCATCAGAGCAGGATGGCTCGAGATTTCAATAAGAAGGTTCACCTCCTCTCCATCCTGTAAGGTGACCTAGTGCTAGCTCGCAGAGTGCCAATAATCCCTGGCAGCAAACCACCCAAGTTGGAGCCTAAATGGGAGGGGACTTTTACTGTCCTCAAGGTCTATCCCAATGGTACGTATTTCCTAGTGACTAAGGATAGTGAGTGCATAACTCCTCCCACCAACTCCAGGTTCCTCATGAAGTACTTTGCCTATGCCTTTTCTATGTCCATAATGACCTTAAACAGTATGGTCTAGTATGACCTTAAACTGTATGGTCTAGCATGACCTTAAACTGTATGGTCCAGCACGACCCTAAACTGCACCCTGTTCCAAGTTCTAAGACCTAAAACTAAGATCTGTATTTCATCCATCATGACGTTAAAATTCCTTTCAAGAACTACATATGTATTGATTATCATCCTAATGAGATACATAGGAATTCCCGGATATTTCATCTCGGGTCCATCCCTAGGAGTACCTAGGAGCACCCAGGAGCACCCAGGAGCACACAGGAGCACCAAAGAGTGCCCAGGAGCACCCAGACCTTCCGTCTTTGGGTCCAGATCGTGGTCCAATAATGCATCATGCCTGGCGTGCCTTTGGGACCTTGACCACAAGATCGCGTGGCCTGGTATGGGATTATGTCCTCATTCACGTCAGGTTTGCAATAGATGCACCATGTGCGCCCTGTTCTCAGGAGTATCCTTCCTATGTCGTGTTCCCCATGATATTGAAAGGCGCTATCTAGAACTACGTGTGGATTGATTCCCATAATTATAGGATATGTA
This sequence comes from Viscum album, assembly GCA_963277665.1. Classification (NCBI taxonomy): domain Eukaryota; kingdom Viridiplantae; phylum Streptophyta; class Magnoliopsida; order Santalales; family Viscaceae; genus Viscum; species Viscum album. The sequence goes on from OY728165.1 coordinate 683,344,077, forward strand.
GGACAGCCTGAACACTTAGATTTCAGGTCCATCCCCATATCTTATAAGGTCCCATGATCTCCTGGTTGCCTCGGTCTTTTGTCCTTCCTTTCCTTCGGGAATCCGCCATCTTTTGGCCGCTCTCAAACTGAGCCCTTCGACCCTTTCCAGTGGTCTTCTAATGTGTTCAAAGTACTCTTGTATAGTACCTGGAGTGTCAGATTCTACTTAGACATGTTTTCATCCACTTGTCATGCTTCTTGTTCCCCTTCATTCAGACCCCACCATCCTTCACACCCGGAGGGACCCCCAAGAATGTCCTGGATACAACGTCTAGGGGCTCTCCTACCGTCACGGGCCAATGCCCTCGAGGGTTTTGGGCAACAAATTGTTAAAAATCCCATGTTGAGAATATGGTATGCGGTTGATGCTCATTTGTTTTTCCCTACTTCTAGCCTAACGCGACAGGATGCTGTGTTGCGAGCTTGGCCAGCAGTAATCCTCAGTCATCACACTGGTTTCCTTGGGCCTTGAATGTTGTTTGCATGGTTCACACTATGTTCCACCCCCACCATGTCAACGTGGAATCTCAACACTCCTTGTACTAACCCTCAGTACACCCCCTCACATCAGACAGACCGAGATGCGTAACGATGTCTCTCGGGGCTCCCGCGATCTGATCTCTAGAGTATATGCTTGGGCTTTTTCTCTATAGGTTGCATGCAGCTTGACCCTCATCCCCATGGGGAATGAGGAGTCACCCATACATTGAATTTCGGGCCCAACATAGCTGGGAGCTAGCATCTCATGCCCCTCCCTGATTGTTGAACCCTCTTAGGCCCCTTTCGCCTGAGGCTCCTCTCTCAGAACCGCGCGCGGTGATGGTGTGGAATTACGCCCTCACCCGCATCAGGTATGTTGTATCGCATCATGCGTGTTCCTGACGGTCCAAACCTTATGACCTTAAACTGTGTTTTTGGTCCAAACCATATGACCTTAACCTGTGCTGTTAGTCCAAACCATATGACCTTAAACTGTGCTGTTGGTCCAAACCATAGGACCTTAAACTGTGCTGCCGGTCCAACCCTTACGACCTTAAACTGTGATGTTGGTTCAAACCATATGACCATAAACTGTGCTTCTGGTCCAAACCTTATGACCATAAATTGTGCTATCAGTCCAAACCATATGACCTTAAACTGTGCTGTCAGTCCAAACCACACTACCTTAAACTGTGTTGTTGGTCCAAAACATATGACCTTAAACTGTGTTTTTGGTCCAAACCATATGACCATAAATTGTGATGTTGGTCCAAACCATATGACCTTGAACTGTGTTGTTGGTCCAAACCATAGGACCTTCAACTGTGTTGATGGTCCAAACCTTACGACCTTAAACTGTGGTGGCGGTCCAAACCTTACGACCTTAAACTGCACTGTCGGTCCAAACCATACGACCTTAAACTGTGTTGTCGGTCCAAAACATACAACCTTAAACTATGTTGCTGGTCTAAACCATATGACCTTAAACTATGATGATATCGTCCTGGACGCAGGACGAGAAATGGAACCGCATTGTGATGTCCTCCCCATGGGAGACATCACACCAGGTATTGGTCGATTACCATGCCTCTTGTCAATGACTACTATGGATTGATTATTGTGGAGACGCCAGGGATTTATACCCCAGGACAATTGACCCACAAAATAAAAACCATTTACCTTCAAGAACAAACAAGATATATTAAATGTCGCTTCTTTTAGTGTGAGGGCTAGACCCGCACAACTCCTTCGAACTTTGAGCAGGCGCCATATCGCGCTGTGCTTCCTTTCAAGAATGACGTATCTCTTGATTCTCATCATTATGAGATACGTAGGAGCACCTAGGAACTTCCCCACAGGCCCAGCCTAACTTTTCGTGTTCGGTATCTCAGCCTAAACGCGTCCCCAGGAGCACAAAGTAATCAGGGTTTTAACCCACACTCACATTGGTTTTTTCAGTCACTTTACCATGTTCCTCCCATTCACCTTCTTCTTTGGTCCGATTTATAAGTCCTAAAACTATGATCCTTTTCTTGGCTTTCCATGACTCAGTCTCTCTCGTGGGATTGTACGATGTGGTGTGGGATTATGTCCTCATTCACATCGGGTTACTCGTCGTGTCGTGCCTGTCCCTAGATGAGATGTGTCCCCCATCCCACACGACGTTAAACTATAGTTCGTCCAGTATGACGTTAAAATGCCTTTTAAGAACTACGTGTGGCTTGATTCTCATCCTAATGAGATACGTAGGAACGCCCCGACATTTCATCTTGGGTCTATCCCCAGGGATTACCAAACCTCGTCCCTCCTTATTGTCAGCCCTCGGCCTGACTTCGTGGGAAGTGGTGTAATTTTTGACATCCACCCCGAATAAGTTTGGGATTCCCCGTAGTAGTAAAATGAAGTAGTAGTTCTCTCTCCAGAGAGGTCCTTCCTGAAAATTGGGATGACCCATGACCAGGTCGGTACATCCGCCTGATGTGCCTCCGCCACGGTGGCACAATTTAGAGAGTGTTGGACTCTGTTCGAACAAACCATCACTCCACCTTCCATGATTTGCGTGCTGATTTATTCGGATCCTCCTTCTCTTTCATGTCTAACGGGACCCCCTAACAGTATGGATGACAGACCTACGGTCCGCCTACTGTCCTGGGCCAACATTCCGGAGGACTGGTCATGTTTGATGGGACCCCTTAACAGTATGGGTGACAGACTTTGGTCCGCCTCCTGCCACAATATGGATGATAGACCTTTGGTCTTCCTATTGTAGCAACATGGATGATAGACCTATAGTCCGCCTGCTATCCTGGGCCAATGTTCCAGGAAACTGACCGGTGATATTTGAGTTAGGCCCCGTGTTACGAACATGGTCAGCGGTCAGCCCTCATTTATTTTTTCCACTCTAGGCCAGAACGATATGGATGTTGTGTTTCCGTCATGGTAAACAGTTATCCTCCATCGCCGTGCCCCACAGTGTTCCGAATTTGGGTAGCGTGATTCACCTTTTCTTTCCATCTCCATATGTTCGGATGGATTTCAATTCCCCCTGCATTGCCCCGCTCATGTGTTAGTGCACATTGAGAAGGTGATATATCAATCAGTCTGAGGTCTCCTCCTCAGAAATCCAGGCCCAATTTCAGATGCCTGAGGCTTGGTCAATGCCCCATAGTTGGACGAGATGATGACCCGAGTATCCTTTGCTTCTCGCATTGTTTGGGACCCACAAGAGCTTAGTGATGGGTTGTTAGTCATTTCGGAATTATGGTTGAGCATATTAAACCAAGGGTACAGATAAATGGATTTGGACATGTATTGGATTGAGATGGTGAGCGGTACAAGCAAGAGGTTCATGAGATGGACAAAACAAAGACCTTAAGGATCGGCACGCTGAATCGACCTTTCCAGTGCTGCTACCCTTTGGACGGTAGCCTCCAGGACCACTTCTCGCTCCTCGAATACTCTCTCATCGTCAGCCGCCGCAGAGTGCAGCTCCCAAATCCTAGATTGTGCCTGTGCCCACTCGATTCGAAGTACGACCATATGTATACTCACCTCCATCAGTTGTTCCTACGTGTCAGCTAGTTGGGCCGTCAGTTTCTCCACAAGCTCAGAGCATGTTGCGATGAAGGCCTCCCTATCTGCCGCCTGCCCTTCGAGGTGCCAGACCTCCGGCTCCGCCCTCAACAATGCTAGGGCCCTCGACGATCTTTCCCGACACTGGGCAATGTCGGCGTGCTAGCTGCTCTCGCGTATCTTCTCAGCCATGTAATCACAGACCGTCAGATGAAGGCGTTGAGCGTCAGCCCCTCTGGCGCACAGGAAGCATAGCTTGGTCTGGAGTGATCCCATCTGCCTCAGCCAATCCAACTGGGGCTATTTGAGGAAGCGTCAGATACACTTCCACCCTTTACGCCATGTCATCCGGCTCTCCTCGGCTACCTCTAAGTCCAAGTCATCTACCTCCTCAGGGTCAGCGGGTCGGTATGTAGGGAAGGCAGCCAGCAGATCAGCAGCAGGGTCTGCCTCAGGGATGTCTTTGTGATGAATAGGATCCTCGATGTCCGAGTGACCTTCCTCTCTCTCCCCAATAGTGAGGGTGCCCCCGAAAAATTCCGGCCCTACCTCAGGAAAAATTCCGCCGACGTCCACTACCCCTTGCTCATCAGTTTCAAGTGTTGACTCAGTGCGGGGAGCATGTTCTGAATGAGGTGGTATGTCCACCACTTGTCCACTCATGGACGGCCCGGGCTCCGCAGCCTGACCAGCCTCCAATGTTGAGATCACTGTGCAAGGAGTACACTGATTAGTGGGGATCTTTTTATAACAAGTGCCAATAGTGAAGCATGATACATACAAGATTCCAGAGCGTCGGTCTCTAGTGTTCTGGCCGTTGTAGGAGCCACCATGATGGGAGACCCATCTGTGCTTGTTAGTTCAATGATCATGTCCCACCGGTTCCTCTCCTCCCTCCTCTGGTGGGGATGCCCATCCAACACTCAACCGCTCCTGAGTAAGGCAGAGAGACGATTTAGAAATTTGAAAGTATAATGGATGAAGAAGGAAAGTGAATGAAGAAAGAGACAAACCTAGAGTATCTCAGTTATGTCAAGATCAGAGACGACAATCTCACCGCTATCTCGGAGACTCCCTTGTTAGGTCACCCCTTGTGACCCCTCATCTTCGGGTTCTTCTTCTTCTTTGTCTTCTCCTTCACCTTCGTCTTCTACGGTCTCCACATCCCCCTCCGACTCCTCGTCGTTGTCACCTTCTCCCAGCAACATCACTTCCGGATCATGCTCCTGGTCGAGCATCACTTTCAATAGGAAAGGTGGCTCCACTCTCCAACCCCTTTGTCATGCGCATGTGTCCATGGCCATTAGGTAAGCATGTCGTTGATGGAAATTTACCCGGTCGGTAACTCGAACGAGCCCGACCTCTGGCAGCTAGATCCCGTTTTGCATGATCTTCTTCCAGATGACTTCGACGCTCAGCGATTGCCATAGGTTCATCCAGGCCGACCACAGTAATGGGAAAATTGTATCCTGGGAAGATTCGAGCAGGTATCTTATCTTCTTCTCGGGCAGTTCCCGGGCCGCCTCATGTGACCCCCCACGGGCAACGAGGTCACGGCGGCGCTGCGTGATGTTCCTGCTGCTGAAGTCCTGGCCTACGTAGGCCTCGCTGCCTAACACACCCCTGGTTACCCTCTTCCGGTAGCCCCTTGCCTTCTCCCCCATCGTCTGGTTTCCACGCGAGTAACCTTGATTTTTTGGACTCGCTTGCGTAAAAGCCCCTCAGGGTACATAATGGTCCAGTGTTTGGCATACTCAGTTTCTAGGCTGGCATCAACCCCAGTGGGAGGAAGAGTAGTGACATCGCTCGAGCCGAAGGTGGTGAACATCAACCACATTTGGCGCAGGACGCATGGATTCTTCTCCTACCAGACAGCCGTGAATACCTTATTCGGCATTCTTTGGAGGCACCCGAACAGCCTGGAGAATCGGGATGGAAAGTACGGCTCACGGATCACCTTCCTGTCGATCCGAGCCATGAGCACCCCGCCCCGAATGCTCTAGAAATATTCCTGCTATTCCAAAGAGCCTCATCCGTTGTCTGCCATCTGGCCGACTGGGGTGGGGAACGGGATGAAGTGGAAGTTGGTATGGTTGGCAATGCGGATTCTCACGCCCTCCTCATTGAGCGTCATCGGCGCCACCCCAGCGATGTTCACCATGGACGGTCGCAGGCCATTGCCCGGAGAAAAGATGGCATTTGGCAAAGTGTACCCGCCGTGGTGAGCCGCCACCCAACCATGAAAGATCTTGAAGGGGCCACATATTCTCTAAGGAGAACCACCTCATGATATGCGCCCCAGTATGGCATACAACATAGCCAGTACGGGGACACCCAAGTTGATCCGTTTGTTGGTGGCCATGGTTCCCTCCATCACCATTTTTGCTGGACGGACGCCCATCCTCGCGTCCCGCGCCAGTAGAAGCCACCCACTCAGGAAGGCGGCAAGGAACCCGGCATACTAGACATTCGGGCCCCGGGCCTCGATGACGCGATAGCCCCATGATTGGTATTGCCCCGACTCCAGGGTCCTCCAGTATGGTCCATCACTACTCCTCTCAGCTGCGGTTGGGCACCGTTTACCCTGTATCGGCATCTTGACGGCTAGATCCTTCTCAAGGAACATGCTGAACCAGCCCTTGTAGGTGATGTCCTTCAGGAAGTCCTTGACCCCCAGCCTCTCTTTAGCCAGCTCCAGCAGGTGCCACATCAGCATGGGCGTCTGTGACCTGTCTTCCCAGGTGTTCTTTGGTGGAACAAACTCGTTGAATTGGTATCCCTCCAGTGGGATACCCCCGATGCATTGAACGTCCCCGAGGCTGATGCTAACTTCCCCATGATGAAGGTGGAATGTATTGGTGTCAGTAGACCACCGGGTGAAGAGCTCCGGCCCGAGATCGGGTTGATGGTGGAAGTGGAATTGTGACGTCCATACTGCCTCGAACATGCCAATATACTACAGTTCATCCCCGAACAGGTTTCAGGTATGGGGAACCCAAAATTCCCAGGCCCATTCGCTGGTGAAGTTTCCCCTGGACCGCAGGTCCAAATCCTTCAGCCATCCCTTCACGTAATCCGTGACGCTCTGACAGAACGTGCTCGCGTAGAGGTCCGAAGAGTTCTCAACGACAGGCTCGTCCCCGGCAATGGTCATGGTCCTCAGGTTCAGAATGTAGACTTCCATATGTCTAGTTTCCCTGGTAGGACCTCCGTTGTTGGTGTTGTTGAAGCGAGGAAGATCGTCCTCCCGGGTCACCCATGACCTCGGTGTGTCCACCACGACGTCCGGCAGGGGCACCTCTTCCAGAATGCCAAAATTCCAGAGCAGGAGGTTGTCAGACAGGAAATACATCTTCTAGGCTGGGGTCAGCACATTGAACAAGCTCATATTGTTGGAAATGATCACCTTGGTTCCATAAACCTCCTCGTTCGCCGCCATTTCGGTCCTACGAGCGGTGGCTTCCCCCTCATCAATTTGGTTTGCGGCCATCTCTAATATTTCGGGAGTTGCACAAAACCAAGATTTAGTGCGCGGAATCGGAGAGTGATGCACGAAATCTGAAGTGGAGGCGCGAAATCCTAGAGTTGAGCGTGCAATCGGTGGGCTAAACACGGAAGATACAGAGTAGGCGCGCAAGGATGGCCCAAATTTGGAAGGAATTCCGTGCTGCCAAAGCGTTTTTACGCGCAGCCGCGAGAGCAATTTCATTCAGGAGAGTTATAAGCCTATCACGCGGAAAAGCTATGGTACGGATCTGGGACCCAGCGCTCCTTTTTATAGGAAAGGCCAGGGTTCCGCGCCGTGCGGAAAGTAAATTCCACGCCGATCCATCGTTTTGCACACCGCATGGGTTGTTTGCGCGTTAAGTGCCTTGGACTGGCTCTGCTTCGGTGTTTCATCATTTCCCTCTGAATCCAATCATTGCGACCTCTTGCTGATCCAATTCCGAGGGGGGGAATTTTTAGACGCCGAAAAAAGCACACAACTCCTAGAAGAAGTTTCAAAATGGAAAAGCGAAGTCATATTCGGAATTGGAAGCCCGGTCCGGAGGCCAGAGAAGTGGTGCGCGAAATATAGGAGGGCTTGCGCAAAATAAAGATGTGCGTGAAAAATAATTATGTACGCGTGAAGCATGTCTAGGATTTGCATAATCGAGCCACTGGTGCGTACAATTTTGAGCGCCTCTGTTTCGCGCAGTGAGGCTTTGCGCGGCGACGATTCCCATCGCAGAAACTTTCGTGCGCCGCCAGGATTCCGCGTCGGCTGGTGCCTATAAATAGAAGGCGACCCCAGATGGTTTGGGGGTTGAGGAATTCAGATCAGCTCTCGGGCATGCAATTTGACTCCCCCCACACACAATATGATTTCCAGGTAATCCCCCTTTTCGCGCAACCTTGCCCCGGGGTTCGCCTTTGCGCACAACTCCACCGACTTCAGTAAATTTTACTCCTTATCCTGGTTCTTCCCTTGCGCGTGATCATTGTCCCTTAGGCGAAATCCCCTTCTATGTGCGCAATACCTTGCACGCAATCCTCTATCCGCACAATACTCTGGCCCTATTGTGTGCCATCCTGGTGTTTTGCGCGCAACACCCATGAACCCTTTACCTTGACGCCCCTTCGCTGCCTTTCCGTGCTGACAGGTGATGTATTCCCTGCCGGGCATGCGCACCATGATTTGTTTTCCCGTACGGCCTTCCAGGCTCGTACAAAATAACCTCAAGGTCCCTTGGGCAGTGTTTCCCGTTGCGTTTCTTTGCCTTATGCTTCTCCACATAGGCACGCTAACGAATATTGGTTCTTCGCATAACCACGCTAACGTGGACCCCCCAAGTGGTTCGCTCTGCAGCCCCCCTTCATTACGGCCTTGCCGATGCCTTCCCTCACACATGGGGAAGAGGGCATTGGGAATGTAAGCCCTAGGGGTGTGGAATGAACCCACCTCGTCCAAGCTGCAGGACGTTAAACTGCTAAGCACCTCGTCCTTAACACATGACGTTAAACTGTGGTCCGACCCCGTGCTTCGCATGCATGGTTCCCCCAGCTCGAAAAATTTTTACACCTCTCGTCTCCACAGGAATGGACTCTTCCTCACACGTAATGAGATCCTCCTTGTCGGAGTGGTGTTTGTCCACGGGGGAAGGGCTACCTCAGAGCGTAAGCCCCTAGCCTCTCTTACGGAAGGTTTCACCCATGCATCTCCGTACTTCCCCCCTGCCAAGGCAAGTGGAGTCCCTTTCCCACTGTGCTTTGTTGCACCATTGGCCTCCACTCTGGATTAATCCCCAGCACCAAGGGCCTCTAACCACGCGTAAGCCCCTGTTTCCAATTTGGGCCGCTCAACGTGTAAGCCCCATTCCGCTTCTGACGGACGCACCCTTCGCGACGTGATCGTCTGGTCCCTGCTACCTCTTATTTCCCACACCGAGCATGACTCACGTGGCCTTAGAGTGCTCATCGACCATGAAATACTTATATGGACTGCCTCAGAGCATAAGCCCCATGCCAGTGAGCTACGTGGACTTTGATCCATGCTAATGCATGGTATGTAGGAAGCCTCCACGAGGTTCAAGCCCACCACCTGGTCATTCCGGCCTCTCCACGTCGGTTCCCTGACCACCATGGGCGGCCTCAGAGCATAATCCCCATATCCACCATGGACCGCCTTAGAGCGTAAGCCCCATATTCACCATGGGCCGCCTCAGAGCGTAAGCCCCATATCCCTCATCCCACATGATGTTAAACTGTATGCCCTCTTCCCACATGATGTTAAACTGTATTCCCCCTCCTGGGCCATCTCAGAACATAAGCCCCATGCCTCACTCCATCATCCATCCTGATCCTTACCCAGGCCTCCACATCCCGGTGACATCATGCCACTCCACCCCACTCCACCCCACTCCATAGCATCCGGGAAGCCGCCCACGTGCTGGCCCCAACATCAGTGTTCCCCCTAGGGGGTCCTTGAGTCTGATCCACTCTCAGTGATTCAATCAGTCTGATCCATCTCCGCAAGACGTTAAACTCGTGGCAGACACCTTGTAAAACATGGGAAGCTGAGGAAAACCTCATATGGTACACGATTCCCCACATTTTATGTGGGATGCCTTGGGATTCCGCGCCCTCGAGAAGCCCTGTGATAAGGGTCATAAGACAGACATTCCGATCCCTAGCGTCAAGACATGCCAACGACACCCCAACATGACCTTTCTCCTTATCGAAGGTTGCTGCCCCGGCAAGACCCCTTGGAGCGTCTCGATGGAAGCAGTGTAATTAACTGGCGTCCATGAAGATATGGCACCGGGAATGATCTCCATGAACCCATCGTAAATCTATGAGGGAGACCCGAATTAGGTGACGAGCTCTGAGGAGGAATCCATAGAAGGAAGAACCAACATCCCATCATCTTGGTTTCGATCAAGGAGCATACGCCCATGAATAAGTAATGGATGCCGCCCGCCTTTTGAAATCGGGAATGCGGGGCTGCGAGCCGCATTTCATCCCATGCGTGACGGACACGGGCACGCGCCCTTGCGTAAAAGTGTCGGAAACAAGGTGTGATGAAATAATTAGACTAATTTTTTTTTCTTATAATGTTGTTTAGACCCTAGAACATCTATTTTATCAATATATCCAATTCAATTTTATTACATGAGGACAATTTGGATAACCTTCTCTATTTTTAGACTAAAATAAAATCATTGATATATCAAAATATTTATACTTAGATGTCACATAATATAAACTATAGAGATGATGGAACTTTCTATAATCATCAATGTCCTCATGTGGATTCATGAGTTCATTATACATGGATGAAATCATTAAAAACATTATTTCAACCATGTCTATCAAATGATTATGATTGATAGTAATCTCCTCATCACTCACATACTTTTTAAAGGGATCAAAAATTAAGAATTTTTGAATATGATAATTCAGTTCATACTAAAATACTACCAATATGAATCTAATCATTACATAGAAATTACTTATAGTTAAGAGATGGTTCTTCTCTAAAATTGATTTTAGGGATTATGTGATTAATGAACATTTAATTATTCTATAATATGAAAAGGACACATTATTAATACATCACTTGATTACAATTAATGTGAATATAAAAATTAATTTAATATTTTTATCTCCCATAATATTTTATTAGGTACCTATATTTCTAACCATTGGAACCATAATATCTAGTTTCTCGGACATTCTAGTGGAATTGAAGCATATTACTCATCTCATTACCCAAATGAAGGCTTAGTCAACTACATGTTTTTCTCTAGGTAGGATTGTCTTTTCCAACATCAAGCATGCATATTCTAGAAAAATTGAGTTGAATCGATAATCCATAAATCCTTAATCAGATTTTATCAAAACTTAATTATAATATAGATAAAGTATTGTGTGGGATACGTCTCTTGATGAAAATTTGTTATGTTAACCAAAAAAAAATTAATCACATACTTTTAAAAGTATGTTTCCCAACATCAGTTGGTCAAACACTTAGATCTTGGATTTTAATTCCTAATCAAGTAATATAAATAATTTCCAAAATTAGAATTATGTTTTGGGGTTTTATTTCTTTGGGTAAAAAAATTATTTTCTCCTTCACATATACTGTTAATGTAAAGTGGATTTTACTTTAAGGGATAACCATATTATGGGAACACATTTATCCATTACCCAATTATTTTAATTCAATCATTACATATTATAACATGAATTTATGTGATTGTGATATTGCATCAAAAAAATAAATCATTTATAATACTGAAATAAAATAACTAAAAACATACATGATCATGGTCATTATCTAATGTGTTTTTATTTGGTGGAGGAAAAATCAACATAAAACCCAATGGATAAACTCCTTCCAGTCTTTGAATGAGTTGCAACACCCCACACGCCCAACTATATATCTCCCATATTATATTCTCTAAATTCCATATTATATTGCCTTTGGATCTGCTCCATCATAAACTGAATCCATGACCACCCCAAAACTCCTTTTATTAAATATCTTTTATAAATCATATAATGGAGAGGGGAACTAAATGATTGCTAAATAGAAATTACATAACAAAACCATGGGAAATTAAAAAATACATAAAAAATGAGAGAGGGATGAATCACAATCTATCATATTTAATTAACAATAATTAATTAAAACCCATTGAAAATAAATTAAATAAAACCAACACATACATGTGTTTTTTCAGGGTCATTCTTTGGAATACACATGAAATTATTATAAATTTAAATCAAATTGTTATCATTCATTTAAAAACATTATTTAATAAGATAAAATGTTTAAAATATAATCCAATTTATTATCTTATTAATTAATTAATTCATTTGATCATATTCAATCTAATAATCTATAAATTCAAATTTTAAGGGATCAGATCCACATGAATATACCCTTTGCATTTTTCTAAATGATGAGGTTCTTAGAGAAGGAAAATATGAAAAATTGTAAGGTTTTGATGAAAACTATTTGAAATAGTATGAATTATATGACATGTAATAATTACACGTCCTCTAAGTTAGTGTCACAACATGTAACTTTTAGGGTTAAACAAATAAGAAGGCGATGTATTTTCGGTGGAACCTAACCCAAAGTATGAAATGATATGAAAAGGGATTAAAAATAATAAATATCCTTGATGATGTCTGTTTTAATTTTTTTTATTCAATTTTGTTTGTAATACCCTACAACTGTAGTGCCTCTCTAGTGATTCAAGGTGACCCAACAACCCCCCTCTTCAACGTTTTGGGGATTCATTTATAAATGATCAATCTCTAGCTTCCCAACATCAATCCTTCATGGATCTAGGGTATTTTATACCTCATTTTGTGTTGTTCCATTTATTAATTTCCTCCCAACACTCTTTTCCATGTAATGGTTCTCGATCTCAAATTTTCTACATGGGTTATCTTGGTTGTTTGTTGGAACGGTTATGGCACGACATCCCCTGGTGGATGCAGTTCTTGTGGGATAAAATTTCAAAATATCTGCAATGTTGGTCCATTATCATGTGAGGAAAATTGACACCATTTTATGGTAGGGTATTTGTTTCTTCACTGTTTATTTACAAGTAATCATATAGTTATCATTATATATCCCCTAGGGTAATAATAATATTAATATTATAATTACATGAACCAGATAAAAGAATTGGTATCGATCTCATGGTGATTTTATTGTCTACGTGATGATAAGAGGTGGAATATTTATTTCTTATATAGTGTGACAACTATGTTATTTATTTGTTCTTGGTTTGTTATGTCAAATTGTTAAATAACAAAAAGCCAAAATTAATTGATAATTAATTTGATAAATGATTAAAGGGGAATCTTTAATTAACCTAGTTTTTGTTGTTGTAATTTTATGATAATCATATTGATGGATGTATGCATGTGTAATTGAAGTATCCAGATGTATGTTTATTCTTTTTGATAAATGAAAATGAATCATTTCAATTAATTGATTAATTAATTTTTTATAGCCTGTGATAGATTACTTCTTAGTATTCTCGTAGTTTGAACTTGTGAATAATGAATCAGTTAATAAAATATGGATTTAAAATATGTTGTGTGATAAAATATATTTCTTTTTTCAGTTTTGGGTTGTTCATTTTTTTGTAATGGCTCAATTCCATGTGATTTAGAGCCATTAGAGCTCATTGTATATGAAGAAATAAATACAATAATTTTGGATAAGATCCCAATTGATATGTTTTTTCCTACTTCTTGTGATGTGACTTAATCATAGGATGGTAGATCCTGGGGGATATTATGTTATGATGGGTGATTATGAAAGGATTTGACAAGTGCCTCGTAAGGCTGGGCCTGAAGGACAGTTAAGGCACAAAGGGTAGGGATGCGTAGTTTCTAGTGCCATAGTTTATGCCTGGAGTGGAAAGATAAATCTGTATATCCATTTCAGTGTCAGGGAGGACACCCAGGATGATGGAAAAGGTCTAATATTATCTTACCCATTAATATGAAAAATGGATACTTATTTGAATTTTGTGTTTGGCTGAAGACTCATTATTTTGTTTATCTCCTTTTATTTCCATACTATTTGATGTAAATAGATGTGCTCAGTTTGTTAATTGTTTGGTCAATTAAGATATTTTCCTAGAGTACGTAGTAAAATGCAAAGTAATAGTTTTAATTAATTAATAAATGTTAAACCTATTGGTTTGGAGATTTTTGGGATGAAATGCTGATGTTTAAATTTTGAGAAGTCCTGGACACCGTTTCATTATTCCTTGAAGGAGTAACGTCCCAGTTCTTGGTGCTGCCAAAAGGTGCCCCATACTCGATTGGTCAAATGGCCTCTTGTGCATTTCCACAAAAGATAAAAGTTTCCAACTAGCATTGAGGGCCTCAGGTGTGGTTGTTAAGAAACTATTTCCTCATTTATAGAGTATGCATAATGGAAAGAAAATAATAAAAATTGGAGGAATCATTAATACGACATAGCAAGTAAAAAAGCAGAATACTGAAAGTAAATAAATAAAAATAGTACATATATAAATAATTCATGTCACATATGTCAATAAAAATAGACAAAAAAGTCAAAATTAATGCAATATAGTACTAAACCAATGTCAAAAAGAAACAAATAAACTCCAGCAACATCACAATCCTCATTTTGGACCCAATGTCTCAAGTTCCATAACATTCATGTACCTGAGGAAGAATAGAGCTACCATTATCTACACATGAAACCATATAATCTATTTTGGTCCAAAAGAATGACCAAAACTAGGTGGGAGAAGATACCCACTAGGAAATCACCACAAGATCTATGTCTAACTTTCAGTGAGTATATATATCATGTAATAATGGAAATTCTTCAAAGAATCTAAGAGTACAAAAAAGTAACAATATCCTACAGTTTCCATTTACATTCATTAGCATTTATTGTTTATCATTTAATCAATTATGTATCACACCAGGTGTCTCATAAGACAACATAACATTACCAAATCCAAGATTGTTCTTTGTCTTGTTAGATGTGTTACAACCATTCAACATTTATGTTAACCATCTAGGTAGATCCCATAGTATAACCCCTCTGGCCATGTAATGAAAATAAAAAGGCAATGAATCTATGAGACAGAAATCACTATCAATTCCCACTATGGTCTTTCATTAATAACTATAGACTCTCTGGGAAGAACTCAACATCAATTCCCCATGTAGTCTCTTATCTAAAACTATATACACTCTAAGGAAGAACTCATCTTCAATACCCCATGTGGTCTCATAGTGTGATATATAATAGACACTATGAGGAATCACTCAATGTCAATTCCAACTTTGGTCTAACTACACAAGGTTCTCATAGTGATGTGCAAATAAATCATGCATAAACCATATCTAGTCTCCCAATGTAATCTCAAAAACTACATGGATAAAAAATTCCAATGCATATAACAATAATTTTACAAGAATCAAAATGAAACTGTTCCATCCTATCAAGAAAGGAAAGGAAAACAAGGTTGGCCTCATATGCAGAATAGACCAAACGTCCCTAAACATACATATTAGGAAATTAACCCATGGGATGATTCATGACATGAAATTTAATATAAAACTACAAAAACCAACCTTAATCCAACAATCAATCTATGGCAGATAAAATAGGGTTCAATTTCCTTAACCTAAAATACCCTAAACATGAATAATCAACACATTGGGATATAAAAATAAAAGAAAAACAACAAAAGGAAATAAAACTTCCTTGATGTTGTACTATGAACACTCTCAAATTTTGGCCCTTGAATCAGGCATTAACTTCATTGGTATATAAACATATCAAAAACATTCGTCCTCGAAAAACTCTTGAAAGAGGGAAAATCGAGAGGAGAGGCTCTTGAAGAATGAAGAACTGTCAGAGGCGATTCAAATGCACCCATCAGAGTTTGATTTTGAGAAAAGATGGCATATCAGTGGCTCAGAGAAGAAACTTCACTCTCAGTTTCTTCTGGATGGAACGAGGTTAGCAAAAGATGTTTTTTTTTGGATTATATTCCACCTCGGTCCGATTTATCAATCAAAAATAATAATACACGACATGTTCATTAAATATTCATGGAATTTATCTGACCTTACTGGGTCCCGTATTAAGTAGATCTTCTACAACATTACATGGCCGTGTACATGGCTAAAACATGGTCTAACAATTTCCTATATGGGGTGCCCAAGTACATGATGTGTAAAAGAAAGTACACGGCGTGTACTCCAAAAAATTTACATCTTCCCTTTTTTCGTAAAAAATAATTGATAAGGATCCATACATGAAAAGAAGATCCATGTTCTTACAAACATCCCCTATTAAATAAATTCATACCCAAATTTCCCTAACATGGTGGTTGAGAATAATCATTGAAAAACATCATCCACTACGATCGCACATCAGTGTCCCTCTCCCATGTCCCATCCAATACTCCCCCGTGCTACCATAACACCTATACCATAGAAATAGACCTTCCATATAGAACCTTCATGATTTGATCAATAATCTGGATAGGATGTTCCTCAAATGATGAATACAACTCTAAATCAACCTCCTTTGTTTGAAAAACAAGAGACATGTCTGAGAAGTAATGCCATATCTGAGAAACATGGAAGACGTCGTACATAGCCCGATACCTCAGAGATAACTGCAACTGATACGCAGCCTTCCCAACTCTCTCAAAATCCTCAAATGACCCAACATATCTTGGTGAAATAATTCCTTGTTTTTTAATTCTCTGGTAACCCGACCACAGTGTGACAAGTAGGAAAAAACTGATCTCCAACCTTGAACTACAGAGGTCATCTTCTTCGATCAACATAATACTTATGATGAGATAGAGTAGTAGACATCCTCTTATGAATCAAATCCACATGTTCTATTGGCTCCTAGACTAGACAAGGTCCCAACGTAGTTGTCTCTCATACCACCAACAAATATGGGGGTTATCAGTATTGTCTACTGTACTATGCCTCATAAGGTTCCATTTTAATAGTTTACTTGAAACTATTATTTTAGTCAAAATCCACAATAGTTATGTGCTTCTCCAAATATCCTCTAAGATCAATGACGCGAGCTCAAAGCATGTCCTCCAGCACGAAAATCATGTGCTCTCACTAACCATCTATTTGGGGATGGTAAGTTGTTCTCAGAAGTACTTGTGCACCCAAATCCTACTGTAGATCCTGAAAGAAACATGATGTAAAGTTGGAGTCCCTTTTTGAAATGATAGAGTTTATAACCTCATGAAAACGTATAATCCCTTGGATGTACAACCTTCCATGATCATCAACGCTAAATGTATCCTTGATCGGTAAGAAATTTTCCACCTTCATTACCCTTTCAATAACAACCAAAACCACATAATTCCCTCAAGGATATCTTAGTAACCCCATCAAAAAATCTATCAAGACATCATTCCACTTAATATTGGGAATGGGTAATAGTTTTAGATGACCTTATGGTCCTTCATGCTCTGTCTTCACCTTCTAACAAGTGGAACATCTCATTTCAAAACCAACAACATCCCTCTTTATACCCGGCCACCAATACTGACAACATAAATCTTGATACATATTGGTAACAATAGTATGAACTTCCCAAACCAAGGAAAGAGAATCCCACATCATCTCGTGTATGTTTTCGGACACCCATATGCATCCATAAAAGCACAAGACCCCATCCTCACCGAATGTCCATCCAGGAGCCAGGTACTCTCCTGACACAATCTCTCATAGGACCAGGCCGTCAGAATCTGATAGTTTCCTCATTCACACCCGATCCAAAAGGGTAGATGTAACAACTCTAGATGAATGAAACACATGTTTCTATTTGTCGTTAACCTCCACATACATCTCAGAGAATAGAGAAATAAGCTTCCACTCATTGTTGGCCTCATGAAATACTTCTATTTGATTCCACTTTCCCAACACATAAGATGATGTATTGCCTTTACCATATATCTTTGCAAGATCAAAATAAAAGGATTGAAGGTACTCAACCGACCATCATTATCTCAAATTCAGATCCCACTGAGTAAAGATATACTTGATACTTTGTGGTAAGTGTACACAAAAAGCTCTCCCAAAAGATAATGTATCCAACAATGCAAGGCATGAACAACTACATGTAACTTGAGATCATGCGTCAGGTAATTCCTCTCATTTGGCCTCAACTGCGGAGACCCGTATGCAACGACTCCTTCCCCTTGAATAATCACTTCCACAGTGCAATACTTAGCACATCATTGTAAACATTGTAACACATTCATGGATCTAAAAAACTAGTGTAGTTGCAAAATTTAACCTCACTTGCATCTCACGAAAGGATGAATCAAAAGAACCTATCCACGAGTACATCACACCCTTCTTAGTCTGGCCCATTAGTGGCATTGCTATGAGTAAAAATTCCTATATAAATCCAATCTAGTAACCATGTTTCCCGAGAAGACGGCATACCTCAAAGATGTTCTTCAGATGATCCTAGGAAACTAATTCTCTCACTTTCTCTAATACTACTGATACTCTTTTCTCTAAGATAACATGACCCAAAAAGTTGATCTGGTCCATCCAAAAGTGGCATTTTGATAGCTAATCATAAAACTAATTCTCTCTCATGTACTCAAAACGATCACAATATGTGTGGAATGGTCATGTCGAGTGTGAGAGTACACCAAGATATCAACCATGAAACTTACAACAAAATAATCCAAGTAAGGATGGAACAATCTGTTCATTAGTTCCATGAAAACTAAAAGAACATTCTTGAGGCCGAACAACATAACCACATACTCGTACCGAACATACATGCTCTGAATGGATTTAGGAGGTATATCTGAGGCTATAATGAACAACTAATGATTATAGGATATCATGTAAATCTTAGAGAAAACTTGGGCCCCTCAAAATTGATCAATGATATCAACAATCACCTGTTGGGGATATCAGTTCCTGACCGTAAACTGGTTAAACTTCTGACAATCCATGCAATTTCTTAGGGTACTATCTTCCTTCTTTTCAAAAAGGACAGGAAAACCCCAATGAGAAGTGTTGGCTTAGATGAAACCCTTTTCATGAAACTACTATAATAGCTTCTTGAGCTCATGAAACTCTGGTGTTTCTATCCTATAAAGAGGAATGGACACCAGTGCTGCCCTGGGATGAAGCTCAATATAATAGTTTACCTCTCGCTACAGATGTAACCTGGATAGTATTCTGTAAAAACATCCAAAAAACAATCAAATACTAGAGGAAAATTTTTATGGGTACTCCAATGTTCAATAAGATACAGATGAGCAATCTGAACTTTAGCACTTCTAAACCCATGATGATTTTGTTCAGCTTTTCTCTCCTGAAAAATCTATTCTCCCTTATGTAGAAAAAGTCCACCCTCGGGTGACGTGAAACTAATCATATAGTGATTGTGATTCACAATAGCCTAGAGGTAACTAACCAGTCCATTCTGAGAATGATTTCATATCCTATAAACTCTATGGCATAATGGTCCCAAACGAAGTGACACCCACCAACATCAAGAGGGAACAAATTTTACTAACATACACTAGCCGATCTAATCCCTAACGGAGTGTCCTGCGACATTATATTAGCATAAGAAAAGACCAAGAGCCCAAGGCTCACCACAACTGGAAAAAATGTGAAGCTATAGGAAGACCCTGTATAAAATATATATGATGATAAAATTGAGGAAACCAAATCATTTCACTAACTGTAGAGGGTCTGGGATCCTTCTCCCATGGGATTTGCTCCAGCTAAATAGCATGACATGTGTCACGGCCCAGTGAAGCAGTCTAAGGTCACTGAGCTGATCAACCCTGCACCTATCGAATACTATATGTCTGACCACTATGTCCATGACCACCACCTCATCCTAAATGACCTGAAGAACTCCATACCCTAGTATGATGTGAAACTTTTGGGTTTTCTCTGGTATGAGGAGTTGAAACAAATCCTCCCTCACTATCTTATGGAAGAATGGAATTGAAGAAACACTGAATATGTACCATAATATTTCAAGATTGACACTCAACTTGGTCTCTTGGGAACTGAGGATTAATATTTCCTCCCTTCCTGCACTGGTACCACACCACCAGGCTACCTGAAAGAAAATCCTGCATTCTCGGATCTCCATGCATAAATTCTCGTCTATGCTTCCTAATATCAGTTGGAAGAGTACCAACATTGGATATTGAATCGACATAGTCCATAGCACCAAAATACATCAGGTTGTGCTCGATGATCAGCACCTAGTTGATGATAGATGATATGGAAGGAAAGAAGATGGTGTTCACCTGATATCAAATGTAAAACATGAGACCATTGTCAGTCTTCTTTTCTGGAAATAACTCATCACCCCCCAGAATTTTTGTGAAGCACTACAGCTCCGTCATGTGAGAATAATACAACATGACTGAGAGAGTACCCTACTCCAAACTCATGAACTCCTTTGCTCGGTCGACCCTCAAGGTATTCGGGGAGATATAGTTGTATAAGGTATGTTTGAACTCATTCCAATCCATAACACGCTAGCATCCCGACTGTGATATCACATCACACCATCACTTGGTGGAATCACATGGTATGTGAGTAGAAATATTCACCCACCTCTCTAGAGGATTACGGAGATACTTTAAGATGGAGAGAATAGATTGTAACCATGATTATGTAGCCTAAGGTCCTCTGTCCCCAGAGAATGTGGAAGGATGTAGCTGCTAAAAACATATGTCAAATCTGCTATAGATGGGAAAGGATCCTATGCTCCATGGAATGTCTGAATCATCTACATGAATCCTTCTCCGAACTGTGCATCAGAACATGTATCCAGAATAAATGTCGTTTCCTTAAAGGTCATGACTGTAGGATCTTCTTATATTCCTTGGTCTACCGTTTCTGATGTCTAATCATTGCCCCAAACCTGGCATAAAACTAGAGGACTTCAGAGTGGAATGTCTATGCAAGGTCATGTTCACACGTTAGTTCAAGATAATTATGGATTCAAACATATATGTGTATGAAATAGTTATGCGAAGAAAACAATCAAAATTTTAAAATAGTGTTACAAAACATGTAAAACATATTAACAGCGTGTTCCCTTAGGTTTCAACATTGGAATGTACCTTTCCAATTCTTGGTCGTGTAACACCCCTACACTTGGTGTATTCTCTTTGATACATGACACATACATGAATCATTTCCCCCCTTCCCGAGTTCCCCTAAATGACTAAACACCTAGTTAATTACATGGTAACACTACACGATGTGTTCTCCCTAGACACAACATGTACCCATTATGTTTTAACCACGCATGTCATTAGTCACATGGATGTTGACATGGTCGATCTAAACGACATGAAAGAATGGAACACGGCGTGTACAACCCTATTTTCATCCACCGATATCGTTAGTCATGTGACTGGATACATGACCCCTAAAATACAGCGTGTACTTCAAGTACACGACGTGTGTCACCCACCATTTCCCAAACTTGTGTCTCTGCTCACACACTCGGTGACCAGGATAAGGAATACACAGCGTGTACATACAATAAATAAAATGTACTTAAGAAAAAAAATTCTTCCTAAAAATAAGGATACATGGAATGTATTTATCATTATATTCCATATATTATAGGGTATTCTGGATAGTATGCCATAGAAACTACATTAGAACCCCATTAAATACTGAAACACGCATTATAGTTCCAAATTACAATCTTTGGGGGGCCATACACCACACGAATCGAATATTAGCATCATATTCATATCATTTCATATCAAAATTCATTTAATGTTCAATATGATCCATGGAATTTTGATCTAGGAGGGCCCATAACACCTTAGGGACCAATGTTTGGTGTCCATTAAAATTTAGCCTCAAATTCTCTAATGATCTATCAAAATATCAGTCATTATATCATGGTATCGATCATAAAAACATGCATACCTTTCTTAACATCCATCACAATAACACGAAATCAGTAATGCACTCTAAATGGCATGACAAGAATTCATGACGTGTGATCCCTATCAAGTGCCTATATAATGCATAGGATGGCATACCCTCATCTCACTGAGTTGCAACAGAATTAGAACCTCAATAATTTCAATGATTCCATAACAATACAAATAATTCACCCAATAGTGATATCAATTCATGTGTAATAATTGAAAAACAAGAAAATTTTTAATATTCAAGTTAACATGGACTTTCCCTGTACACATGTTTGCTACTCTTGGGAACATCTCCTTACCGACTACATATTCCTACCTATCGTTGTCTATTGGATCCAAATATTAGGACAAAGAATAAATGAACCAACTATGATACAACTTTATAACATCCTATTTCATGGTTCCTCCCAAAGGTAACCCGTACCCAGTTGGTCACATGGCCTCAAGATCATTTCCTCATAATCCAGAGGCTGCCGACTAGAAGTGAGGGACTTGGGTGTGATAGTGTGGAAACTATTCCTTAATTAGAAGATTATTCACAACAAAATAAAAAATAAAAAATTGTAGTAGAAGTAGTAATACGACAATATAAGTAAACAATAGAAGACTGAAATTAAATAAATAAATAGAGCACATATATAAACGAGGCATGTATTATATATCTTTTAAAACATCCAAACAAGTCAAAATTCCTGAAATAAAATACTAAATCAAACTAAAAAATAAACAACTAAAATCCATTAGCTTCGCAAACTCATAATGTTCCACTTCTCTCTAGGTCCACAACAATCATGTACCTGAGGATGAAGTGTGCTTTCCCTTATTTACACATGCAACCAAATAATTCATTTGGGTCCAAAATAATGACCCAAACAGGGTGTGAGATGAATCCATGTAGGTAACCAACATATGATCTATGCCTAACTGTTAGTGAGTATATACAACAGGTAATAATGGAAATGCATCAATAAAACTAGGAGTAAAATAACGTATCCAAATCATATAGTTCCCATTTACATTCATTATCATTTAATGGTCATAATTTAATCAATTAAGTATCCCAACATGTATCTTTGAAGACTACCGAATAGAACTGAAACTATGCTTGTGATTTTTCTTAGTAGACGCGTCACAACCATTCAAAATTTCTGTTAACCTTCTAGGTTTCTCACACAGTCTAACACATCTTTACAGGAAATGAAAATAAAAAGGTAAAGACACTCTAAGGTAGCACTCACCAGCAGTTCCGCCTATGGTCGTTTTTGAATTAATATAGACTCTATATGGAACCAGTCAACTACAATTCCCCATATGGTATCATAGAATAAACTATATAATCTCTGAGGGAGCACTGAAAATATACCCACCTATGGTCTTGTAGCAAGAAGTATAATAGACACTCTAAAGAAGAACTCAACATTAATTCTCCCTATGGTCTATATACAGTAGGTTCTTACATCCCTATTCAATTCAGTCATGTGTAAAAAATTTCATATAGTCCAACATAATCTCAACTACAATATGGTAAAACAATTCTAATTCATATCAATATCATTTAACAAGCATCAAAAGGTAATAGTTCAATCCTATCATGAAAGGACAAAAATACAAGGTCTACCTCATAGGCAACCTGGACCAAACATCGTTAAACATACCTACAAAGAAACACACCTACAAGTAAAAACACCCATTAGGGATTCCATAACATGAAATTCACATAACAATACACCAACAACCCTTAATCCATCAATAAATCTAAGGAATATAAATAAGGGTTCAATTTCCTTAAACCAAAATACCTGAAACATGGGTAATCAGACCTTTGGCATTTAAAACTTAAATACAGACAACGAAAGTAAACAAACCACCTACCATGATTTTTTAAAATGAAAAATCTAGAACATCATCCCTTTAATGGGGATTACATTCCATATATTTAAAAAAACATCAAAAAATTTCATCCTTGAATAACTTGAGAAAGAGGAGAAATTAGCAAGAGATGCTGTAGAAGAAGGAAGAACTCCCCATGGCGATTCCAACACACCAACCGTAGAATGATTCATAGAACAAGTGAAGGATATGTGGCTCGGAGAAGATATTTTGGTCTCAATATATCCTAGTTGAAGCATCGTTAAAAGAAGATGTGTATGGGGTTAGATGTGACCCCGTGCTGATTTATCAATTAAAAATAAAAATACATGGCGTGTTATTTAATGATACATGGAATGTATCATCAATTATTAGGTCCTCACATTAGCGGCCATGTCACATCATCACATGACCATGTATGTAGCCTTAACATGGTCTAAACATGGTTTGGATGTGCTTCATGAGTACACAACGTGTACTAGAAATTTCATGGCATTTACCTCAAAAATTTTCGTTCTTCCCATTTTCCTCAAAAACAACTCGAATAGTATCAATACTATAAATAATATCTATGTTTTTAGAGATGGCATGGATAATTTTTTTAAAGATTATGTAATTTAATGTCCAAAATTATAATGGTTAATTTTTGGTTAAAAAAATTTATTAATATAAAGGGGAACTGATGATTAGGAACAAAGAAATTTATTGTATCCCCTTAAATTGTTCTGTTATTATAAGATATCATGTCATAGTAGAGGTATTCAGGAGTCCTAAATATGTTAGATGTATTTTAGCATGATAGTAGGTTATTCTTATAAAAATGACGTTATCTATTTTATATCATTTAATTTTTGTGTTTCTATATTCTACTCCACCATGTTAGTTAAGAAAAATGATACCCCATGGATTCTGAGCCCTAGTGGGAGTTTTCCCCAACATATTGGTGGGAGTATGGATGGATGACTACCCCATTTATCTCCTCTATCATCTCCCAGTAGTTACATGTGTTGGTATGCATGACATTTAGTTTTTCCCATATATGTGAGTTATGGGATACAATGGGTTATGGTTATTTCACACAAATTTATTCTTGATATAGTTTCATAAGGAATACTTTATGTATAATGTGAGTAGGTTGTGATTTCTTGAGGGTATTTACTCGGTGTATGAGCTGTGATGGATTGAAGTATAATACCTGATGTATGATACATGATTTATGAGATTTTGTGGCTCATAGAAACTACCTGCATAGTTTTTGTTACATGGATGTGTTGTTGTGTTTCATGAGGTGCATATTGTAATTCTTTACCATGGTCTCTACGACCTAGACTTTTGGAAAGAGATGATCTAGACATGTGATGTTGGGGTAGAGTGGAAACCATTGGGGAAGCGACAGAGGCATACCCTTGATATAATTTATTGTATTATATGATATTGTATGTGATACTTGGAAATAGTATCCATGGTGAGGTTGGGAACACTGTATACATGTTTATGTTACATGTTAGTTTCACTTGTTATTCACAATGATTTAGAATGATTTATTTACCATTTTCATGAGTGGATATTAGGGGGATCCAACTGACTATGTTGTTATACTCACCCTATGTATATATAAAGTTCATCTGCATTTTATTTGCGAAAGGTTGGATATGATAATGGTTACTACTAACTTGGGGTTTATTATAATCTATTTGGGCTTTGAGGTATCTAGTGTCTTTACATTTATTTTGGAACTTGTTGATTTCCATTTAGTTTTTGTAGTTCTTTAAGGATGTGAAATATGTTAATTTTGGATTATCATCTATACTAGAGTCTGAGTAGGAGTTGTGTTATGTATGTATTATCTCTCTCTTTTGCAAGTGCCTTTAGAGGGAAATTCCTCCCATCAATGTGTTTACTATTCCCACATTCCACATCACCAACCCATGTTCTATTGGGGGTGTGACTCGGGTGAAACTATATTTCTTCTTCCCTTATTGACCTAAAAGGCATACACTTTGTGGGGAGGGATTGACAACAGATTGGTATTAAGGGTCTAGTTGAGGGATATAATAAAGTTTGGAATTAGGCCTAGGGGAAGTTGTGATGGATGGTAGGGAAACTGTGTGAGCTATGTTAAAAAATCAATGTAAAATGAGAAAGTATTTGACACCTGGATATTTTTTCCCTAATGATTTGATGAATGGACTATTACATTTATAGTGGCTACTAAATCTGGTGATATCCATTAAAAGGTGGATACCGTGGAATCGATCACGCATCATTCTTCTTTTGACATGTGTGTGAATGACAATAAATTAAGATATGTTAACCTAAAAAAATAAAATAAAATAATTAATTATTTTTATGTACATATATATTCTAGTTGTATGAGATCTAATAGTTTTTTATTTTATTGGTAGGGATCCAAGTTTATTCCAACATTAGGATTGTGTAGATGATGGGCAGCAGGTTATGCCCAAAAATTTCCATAGAGTGGTAAACAATGATGGAAACAAATGTAGGAGGACACTCCATGTATTTTAGTGCCAATGTCTACATAATTATGAGGGTTTTATTTCATATGTAGTAATTTATTATTTGTTGGAGGAGGTTGATATGGCCTTAGGTTCATCCCATGCTCAAATGTTGAACTTGTTGTCATTGGCTATGATGATGTTGTGTGGGGAAATGATGTAGTGGTGGTTCTTGTTCTATGGAGATTGTGATGAGTCAACAGTCTCATTGGATGTGTTATGAGACATGTTTAGAGACATGTTTCTTCATTTTTCATGAATGTAGTGAGTCACCAGGAGCTACATACCATCTAAAAGAGCTTATTTAGAGTGTGACAGTTTAGAATCCATATCAGGAACCCTCTATGATATTCTTTGGACTTGTTTCTAGATGGGTCGGTCATTGTGAGGAATTTTCTGAAGGCATTGAATCCAGTGATCCATCACCCGATCACCCTATTTATGTTGATGTAATATATCAAGGTTCTAGAGGGAGAATGTTTTATCAATATGGTGTTATCCATAACCAAATTTTCACGATAATTGGGTAAGTAGGATTCCTCCCAAATAAATGTTGTGTTCTGGGGTTCCCAGTTTTCATGACATAAGATATTCTAATCAACGAGGTTAGTTACTAACCCACAATGTGTCGTTTTTGAGGGTAAAAGGGATATAAAGACTATTAAAAGGGACTATAATAAAGTTTTTGTTCTGTTATATGTGGTCATATGATGGGATAGTTCCCGCACATTCAGAGTAGTTAGCGTGCACCAGTTATTCCACATCAGGTTCTTCCACTATGGCAGTTCCATCTGAGGGAGTAGTAGTTGGTTTCTCTAGATTGGGATCATCATAGATTGGATGGTGAAGGAAGAGGATAAAATATGGAATCAACCTATCCCCATATAGTAGATTATGTATTTGGAGGTGGTTGTCAACCATGTCTTAGAGGCTGTAGAGTAGGTCGTGTTTAACTTCTTGCTTTAGCGTTGCCAGTGCCAAGAGATCTATACATCATTAAAGGTGCCATTTTCCTCTTTTATAACTATTTTTATGAATTTTTTAGTCTTTAAGGGAAACACTCTTTCATATAAAATTTTATTTTCCATGCTTTAGTACTTGAGGTAGAGAGGATTCCAGATCCCATTGGGTTGACTACTCGAGTTGGACTTCGAGCCAACTTGTATGATTTATGTAGAAACTGTGACCTAGTACTGTGGAAACACCTATATTGGGGAAATTTACTATGACATATGATACAAAAAAATTACATCATCCTCGACATGGATTGGTTTTATTAGTTGCATGCTATTGTGAATTGATTCAGGTGACATGTTGTGTTATTCGATGCTGATGGAGACCCAACATTGTTTGTCGGAAAGTGAGACCCGCAGATGATTTAGATGAGTGTTCTATAATAATCATCCATTATTTCTAAGTTGATGTGGAGTTTGATATAGGTAAGATAGTATATATTTACAACGGTTGTTGCAGAGTACCCTAATGTATTTCCATAATAGTTTGTAGCATTACCTCCTCAATGAGAGACCATGTTCGAGATCTGACTATAGTTAGGCATGTATCCTATCTCAATCTCTCCATATTGGAAGTGAACTTCTATGGTTTGGTAGTTGTTTATATAGAATGATAGTCTTTTGTGGTGTGTTTTCGGTCAACTGATTGTGTCACCATGGGGTGCAACATTCTTAATCATAAAGAAGGATGATAACAATTTGAGGTTGTGTAACTATTATCATCACTTAAACCAAGTAATAGTGATGAACCACTATCCTCTTCCACGAGTTAGTGATTTATTCGATTTTTTTAGGGTTCAAGTTGGTTCTTGAATATCTATTTTTAGTTTTAATATCATATGACGTGTGTCAAGGATGAGGATATTCCAATGTCTGCATTTTATTTTTTTCATGGGAATTAATTTTTATTTTTTGTCGTTCAGTGTGATGAATGATATATCTATGTTCATTGGGTTAATGGATGTTGTGTTCCTTGAGCTCTAGAATAAGTTCACACTATTTTTCATTAGTGAAATACTTGTGTTTTGTGCATCTGAGGAGCATCATGAAGAGAATATGCATTCTATTTTGAGATTTATTCATCATGATAAACTATTTGGGAAGTTGTTGAAGTGTGATTTTTTTTTTGCGACATATCCATTTCTTAGAGAATATTGTATCCCATAATGGAGTATCTATAGATCTTTCGATGGTATATGTAATTGTGTCTTGGGATACCTTTCACAATGTGGGAAAATCGAGATATTTCATTGGACTTTTATGCTATTGTAGGAGGTTCATAACATATTTATCTCAGGTTGCGACCCCTCTAATAGGGATGACCCGAAATGATCTGATTTTCATGTGGAATTATCAGTGCCCGATCACTTTTGAGCTTCTAATGGAGAAGATGATTAGTGACTTTATTATTTGTCTTCTAGTGGAAAGATATCACTTTGAGATTTTCTATGATTCTTTTCATATGTGGTTTGGTTGTGTCCTAATGTAGTAAAGATCATCTATATTATATGAATACCAATAGATACATCCCATGAGTGTAACTATGCCACCCATGATCACTATTTGATAGTGGTAGTGTTTTACATGAATTTTGGGAGACTTTTTCCCATCAGAGATCATTTATTCATTTTCACCGATCATAAGGACCTATGGTATATTATATCCTAATAAAACATGGACATGCATCACCATCAGTTGATGGAATTCCTATATGATTACTAATTTTATATTTATTATAATCCTATAACAGTTATTTTTGTTGCCGATGCGTTGAATCATATGTATGATAGTGACACTGTTTTTTAATAATGTTAATCCCAAAGTGTTTTGGGTGAAATTTTATCATTGCATCTTTATATAGAATATATCGGGTAGAAGAGGTTGTCTTTTTTTGATGAAGGTTCAGTATTTTATAGTGGATATGGTGGGGGATTCTAAGAGTGGGGTTTTTTAGGTGGATGTCTAGAGAGACCATGTTGTTTGTTGAAAGGCCCCTAATGGTTTGTTTGATGATGAATAAGAATGGGTGTTCTTCCATGGATGGACTATCGTACCTTTATTGATGAACTAGATGGTTCTAAGAGAGTTCCATAGTTAAAAATTAGTATTACATCCTAGAATTAAAATGTTGTTCTGAGATTTGAGAAGTCAGTTTTGATTTCCTAGGTTCAAGAATACAATTGTATAGTTTATGTCTCTATGTTTTCATTTTCAGAAGGTGGAGGCTGAGCCTGTGGTCTAGGTGTTTTCTTCTAGCCATGATACGCTCTTAGGTGAATTTTTGAGGACACCTCAAAAAATATTCTTACTAATATACATCAAGAATAAGGATTATATGATTCTTTATGGGTTGTAGTGTACCATTTAATGAAATCATACAACTTTTTTGTTATTAAGGAGTCGAGCTAAATGGATGGGTAGTCAAGGCAGTGTCTGGAAGATGTGGTGAGACTCCACAAGGTCTCGAGAATGGTCATTTGGAACTGAGATCCTCTTTTTCTTCTATTGTGTGGAGAGTTCTCTCTCATGATTTTAGTTGTCATCTATGCCATATAACTTCTTTTCATCTAAAGATGGATGTTCAGATAGGTAAGACCATATAGACTCTTGAAGCCATGTTGTGTTTTTGTGTCCAACAATTTTGAGTTTTGTGGATGAGTCACCTTCCCTTGGTAATGCCCACGTAAAAAAATAGTTTTTTGTCCACCGTTTGTATTGCGCTGTTTGACGCCTTATATATCTAAGATTTCAATTCTATGCTATACAGGATAGGGGTTTAGAGAGTTAGTAATTATCAGGAAAGAACTGGTATAGAATATTAAATAAATTGTAATGGTGATCCATGAGAGGATGAAAGTAACACAGGATCCTGAGAAATTTTATGATGATCATATATGGAGACATCTAGAGTTTGACGTTGGGGATTATGTGTTCTTTAATTTGACTCTTTATTAAGTTAAGTGAAAGTTTGGTCATGGTAGTAAGATTTCTCACATGTTTTTTTTGGATTTTCGAGGTGTTGGATTGTGTTGGATTCATGACATATTAGGTAGAACACCCCCCATAGATGAGATATATATAGAATGTCTTTCACATGTCACGGCTCCATCATCATATTCATGATGAATCTCCCACCATTTATTGGGGAAATATTGATGTTGATGGTGATGTGACCATCAAGGAGTGGCCATTAGAAATATAAAACCACCAGGATAAGGTCTTTCACAAGCTTTCAATCCCCTTGGTTCATGTCTTGTTATATCATGTTGTTTTGGAGGAGTGTACCTACGAATTGGAGTCGCAGCTACATTATAAATACCCAGAGTTGTTTCAGGTTAAACACTTCTCTTGTAACACTATTCATTTTATGGTTGTAAACATTTTCTAGTTTGAGAGATGTTGTTATCTTTTTTATTATGGTGTATTACTCTCTTTCCATGGGAATAAAATATGAACTGGGTATGAACCATGATTTATCTATCTGGATTTGTGTTTTAGGATGAGTCTAATCTCCAATTATATGTGGGGAAGACTCAATGTATAATTCATCTACTCATTATGTTGAACCCCATATGTTTGGGTGAAGTGGTTGAGATCCTTTGGTGATGACAGACTTGAGAGGTATATCACATGGTGGCTATTCAAAAAAATCCTCTTTGTTTCTTCTTTGGGTTGGTTTTGGATTCTTGAGGTTTAGAATGTTATGAGTGGTATCTAATATAAGGGACCATATCCACGTTAATCGACCCTCTTATTATTTTCAAATATTGAGGTGCTTAGAGGAGGTTTGGAGGAAATATAGATGAGTTTCGATATGATTTTCTCTAAGTATAAATAATTTCTTGTCATGTAATAATTACAGGTCGTGTATGTCAGGTTCATGATATGTATGTTTTCAAGGTTAATTAAACATGATGGTGACACATTTGTAGGTGGAAGCAAACCTTGATGATTACAAAATGTGATATTTGATTAAATCTTTTGTAAATCCTTAATGCAGTAAATTTTAACGATGTTCAACCACTCGGGATTGTAAAACCTTATTTCGGTAGTCCCTAACACCCAATTATTGGTGACCAAATGACCCCCTATTGGACGTTTTTTGGATTCATTTGTCAAGGATCGATCTCTTCCTTCCATCCTCTTATTTTTTTCCAACCCAAGGTATATTTTACCTCCATTAGTAAGGTTTCTTTGATATGTTTCTTATCATTCCTATTTTCCATGTGTTGGTTCGCAATCTCTATGTTTCTAATGGTGTTATGTCTATTGTTTTTTAGTGTGGTTGTTGTGCCGCAATATCAGGTGGATGTAGTTCTTGTGGGAGAGGTGATTGGGATCTATAGTGTCAGTATGTTCTCATTTGAATATTGTTGAAAAAGTTTTGATGTAGGGGTTTGGTTTCTTATCTAATTATTTACAAGGAATGATAGTGTTAGCAAGACTTATCCCCTTAGGTTTCAATGAAATTAACATAATAATTACATGAACTATATTAATGAATTTTTATCAATCACATGATGATGTTTTTCTTTATATCATGAAAACAATTTCCCTATTGATTATATAAATATTATGATATATATGATTTTATTTTTTTTCATTGTTTATAATTTTACATTTTTAAATAATTTAAATATAGAATTAAAGGATAATTAATTCTCTAAAAGATTAAAGAGTCACGTTTAATGAATATTGTTGTTTTTGTTGTTTTAATTTTTGATAATCATATTGATAAAATTATAAATTTTTAAATGAATTGGATAAGGAATCTAGAACATGTTATTATTTTTTATAAAAGAATTAAGGTCATGTTTATATTTTTTTTGGAATTTTTATTTTTATAGATTGTGATATCGTTTCTCATTGGTTTCGTATAGTTGGAACCTTTAAATAATGAATATATTTGTTCAATATGGAATGTAAACAATTTTTTTGATAAAGTTAATTATTTTGTAGGGAATAGATTTCTCATCATGATTATAAAGGATGAGTGAATTTTACTTTGGATTAGTGAGGGATCATTCTGCGAGAATGCTGAATGCATTTCTTTAGGTCTATGTAACTAATTTCTTTGTTTTTAGGCTATTTTGGATGTGATATGAGCCTTTGATATCATTGCATGGAGGGTGGTAGTATGAGGTCCAAGGATTCTTTTATGTGATGTTATTATGGGATGGCTGAGCCTAAAAGACATATGTGGTATGAGGGGCTAGGAGTCCCATTTTTTGTGGAAGTAGTTGATGCATGGAGTGGACAGATGCATCAATATATTCATGTTGGTGTTAGGGAGGACACTGGAGATGAAAATTGGTCAAAGATAGGCATACCCTTTATTGTGAAGGTTCGATTATTTTTTTCATCTATTGTTTTTCTAAAAGTGAGGTGTTTTTTTATCTTCTTTCCACTCCCCACTACTTGAGGAAGATGGTTGTTCTTGGTTGTTTAATTGTTTGGTATATTATGATGCATTTCTATTGTCTCTGAAAATATGTAATGTAATAATGTTAATTAATGGATAAATATTTAATGCATGGGCTTGGATATTTTTTAATGTAATTATGATGGTTAAATTTTGAGTAGTCATGTGCTCAGTTTCCATTTCCACAAGGGAATCGATCATTGTTTCAATGAAAATGTATTGTAATATAAAATATTAAAATAGTTAATTAATGGTTAAATAATTAATTAACACAATTTTAAACTGATAAAAATGGATATGGTAATTTTAATTTATCAATTAATATTCATATACATATAGGATATATATCCCTTTCATGGGAAATAAAGAGTCAGAGAGATATTAGTTGTAGCTGATTTTGAGACTTTTTTATGCCCACAATGTGGTTTTATGATATATTATATCAAATTATTCTTTTGTTTTTATACATAGATATACCATATCGTTTATAGTGACTGACTCCCCAGGGGTTTGAGACTAGGGGGTCCCAAAATCTCATTGGAAAGATCAATGGATGAGTATCCCCTTTGGCCACACTCTATTATCGTGGTAGTTCGGATGGTATGCAATGTGGGTTTTTCCATATGTATGTGTAGAGGGTTGTAATGGATTGTTTTTATATAACACACATGTATTTTTTATAATATTTCATTCACGCTAATACCGGTATAACATGTATAGGTTTTTATGGCCTGAGGATCCATACTCAGTGTATGTGCGGTGATGGCTTGTGGCACAATAACGGATGTATGATACATGTTATATTGTCTATGGTGGATCCTGTAAACTACCTAAAAAATTTTAGTAATGTTGAAATAGTGGTCTGTTGCATGGGGTGATTATTTTGATGTTTCACCTTGGTGTCTGCATTCAAGCCTTCTTGGAGAGAGATGCTCAGGACATACAATGTTAGGGAAGTGGGGAAAACCATAGGGGAAGCAGTAGAGGGGTACCCTTGATATTTTTTGTTATATTATAATATATTTAATGTGATAATTGGTGATATCATCCATGGTTAGGTAAGGAACAATGTATACCTATTTAAATTAGAAGTTATTTTCACTTGTTGTTAACTGTTCTTTATAATTATTTATTTACCTTTTTCACTGGAGGCTCTATATAGAATTCTTAATTTACTGTGTTAATTCATTAGTATTCAATATCCATACAAGATTCATAGTTTCAAATAATACTTATATTTATTTTAATATTTAATATAATATAAAAATTAAAGAATAATATGTACTATAACCTTAAAAAACCCGGGAAGTAATTTTTTAAGTCTGAATATTGTAATTAATTAAATTTAACCATTCCCCATAATCCAGTGACCTTCAATTCACGTGAAAGAAATCCTCAGGGATTGTACTTCTCTACACTAGATATCCACAATACACACCTAGGGATTTTCTGTGTAATTATCACATGAATTTATAAAGGGCGAAGTGTGTATGGAATTGACAATAAGATAAAATAAAGCAACAGTGCTTCAATTCAATATGTATCCTATATTTAATACACATGGGTTATTAATTACATAGTGTAGTTTGGCCCCATGTTTTCCATTGTGAATAATCATGGTCTACACTATGTATTTTAAATATAAATAGTTTGTTCCCCATTAAAGTTGTGTTCCACCCTATTCTATCATAAGATTTTTCATCTAATGAACACTATTTGTAGTAATTTAATGATTACCCAGAATCCACATGGTGAATGTTTTTCAATGAACAAGGATACACAATGTGTAACAAAGGATAGCATTACATCCAATTTCATAATATCATTTCAGATTTACTTTATCCTTAGGATGGATTATTTGGATTCTAAATTATATTTATTTATATATAGATAATGGTAATATGGGCTTGAAATGAATTAGTATAAGAATAAATCATGATGATGGATCATAAAATAATGATAAATTAAAATGATGGTTAACATTTAAATGCATAATGATCCAAAATAAAATAAATAATTATAATTTTAAATGTAACCCATCATAGATACCCCATGATTGTTCAAGGAATAGTGTTAGATTTTATCTGGGCCAATATTGACTCAAGAAGTTCTTATTATATGGGTCATTCATATATTGTAAAATTCATGAACATCATGAATAATGGAATTTTTCAAAAGAATATTGAAAATGAAAAAAAATAGAATCGAGAGGAGTTGTTTTGACAAAAAAATTATTTTTAATTTAATTAAATAAAAATATTAAATCCTCCATGATATAATTTAAAATAGTATATTTTAATCATATAAAACAATTTTTAGAATACCATTGGTTCACTTATAGGATCTAGCTATACAATTTTTTAGAGATGATTCACATGTGATCGTATGATCTATGAATAACACCAATAAACCACTGAGTTATAGTGTGATCATTTGATCATGTTGATTTTTTCTTCATGACAACTTTACGAATAATATGTTGTTATTTTATTATTTTTTATCTTCTCATTCGTGAGTTAATGTGAGAAAAAAGATGTAAAATATTTAGAGTAATGTTGTGTGAAAAACAATTATCAAATTAACTCTTTTAGAATTAATCAACGGTATGTTTTATAGAGATATGGTCAGAGTTTGTAATATATTTAATTTCACAGGTAAAATTAATAAAATTTCAAACCCATGTCTCACCCCATCCCTTATATGAAGATAAAAATATTATTTTTATTCCATAGAATACAGTAAATGGGGTAAAGATCAATTTTATTTTTCAAGAATGAAAATTTGTTTTTTTCACCTGAAAAAATCTTCGTATACCTATACCCAATTTAATTTATTGAATATAAAAACAAATATTTTTTTAAATATTTATCTAAAAAATAAATATTCTATTCACATTATCAGAAATAAATATTTTTTAAAGTTAATAAATAAATCGGTAATATATATCTTTGTAATTTAACTATTAACTTGGGAATAACTATATATATAATATTTATTGGATCATTACTACAGAATAAAATTAATCCTCTTTATTGAAAATATATGTTATTCAAATAGTCAAATTATATTAGAAAATAATTGAGCTTAATGAAAACACTTAGTGAATGACTCACAATATTTCTTTATCAATGAAATTCTAAAAGCATTCTTATAGTCAAATATTACAATCTATAAATGGTAGATGACTTCTGTGAGAGAGAATATAATTTCTAAACATCGAAAACCACATATAATTTCTCATTTTGTAATATAATCCTCCATTCAAAAGAACTCAAAAAGCATGTTTGGCACACCTGTCATTGACCTATATTTTTTATACATATTTCATTGGTTATATTAAATAAAATAATCATTATAAAATAAGAAAATAATCATATATGAAATATATATTTAAATCAAAGGGTTGAGATACCACCATACACAATTTAATAAGGTACAAATCCTTCATTGAAATATTCATTAATAACATGTCATTTTTCAATCATAAAATGCCCGACACTTACCGAGAATGTATGGAATCATAGATTATGTGGATAAATATAGGTTATTAATTCATGACATGAATAAATAACAATATTAAATTTTTCTAATCCTTATAAAAACTCATGGACATGAATATTCAATGACACAAAAACATGTTGAATTCTAAATGTGGGGTTTGTTCTCATAATTTCTATTCATGAAAATTACCAACTTTGAAAATTAAGAGAATATGTATCATCAACCATGAGTACTCACATAGGAATTTATATATTTATTATTCACTATTATAAAATTTTATCTTGACCATAAAACTAGGTATAACAATATCATGATGGAATTTCAGGGTTTGCACAATAGAGTGGAAGTAATATCCCATTTTTAAATATGAAAGATACTCTAACAAATTCTTACAATAATTTATTATAGAAAAATTAATAACATGTAATATGTTTTTAATGAATATTCACTTATTTGATTATACATTTTATCCAAAGTACATGTTTTAGTTTATAGGACCCCAAATCCAATAATTCCAAGCACTCCAAGTCAACATATATAATCTCCAAGGATTAAATAGTTATTGCATTTCCAAAATTGGAAGATAAATAATTCGAAAAAAATAAACAACCATGACTATTATAAATCTCCAATTTTAACTTCTCACATAGTCTTCATTACCATTTTGATATATTTTTGTGGTTTAGTGTTATCATCTACAACTTTCAGTGCCACTCTTCAAATATCATGCCTCTCCCATGAACATCAAGTCATTTTAAAAATTTTGAATTAATTTTATCTAAATGTCATCATTATGAAACATCTGGGTAGGTATATAATTTGATTTGATAACATAAAATAGGAAATATACCAATCATATATAGTTCACCATAACTGGAAATCTAAAAAACACCTTTATAACATTAATAATCTCAAAAAAATTATCTTCACACCTCTTTGTCTTAATCATCTATCCCTTTGGATTTTGTTGTCAACCAATGAATATAAATCACTATAGAACAATTAATTCATAGAAATGTGACACCATTAAATAATTATATAGTTAATCTATTGAAATAAATGAATGAAATAAGAACATTGAATATATTAAACCATGCTTTACATAATTTCATAATCTATAATCAAATCCTTCAATCATGATCTCCTTGATTTTGTTTTGTTGATGATGTTATAACATATAAAAAATACTAAAATCAATAATCCATAAGAAACATATTCGTCATCATGTATTCCCTTATGATTATAAATATATCCAAGGAACTTATCCATGAAAAAATTCAGAACACAGTTCAATTTATTTTAAATACTACAAAAATACCTAATATAGAATTAACATCGAAGAACTTTTAACATATCTATCTAATTATATGTTCTTCAATAAAAGAATCAATTATAAATGTGTACTCACATTTAGATAACCATTGTAATTTGAACGTAATATAAAATTTATATTATACTTTCATTTTGCATCATTTGATAAAAATATCGAAATAATAGATGGGAGATGGGATTAAGATATAATGAAATATCCATGAGATGGCTAAGGTTGAAATACCAACATCAACATCATATTATTAAATTTATTATTTGGAAATGTTTTATTAAAAAATAATTCAACTCTTTTATATGAAAAACTAACAACATTCTCATATTTCCCTATAGAATATCCTTGATGAAGTGACAATTTATATAAATTTCCTTTGGTCTTGAATATTAAACCAAATTTCTTCTACCATTAATAAGACATCACTGATCACACCTAAGAAGTAGTGGGAACTCCCTATTAACATTATGATCCTCCAACTATGTTCAAAAAAAAATTAATTGAGTTATATATAGAGATAATATCATATAGAAGTCATCAATAGTGGTGAGATTCATTAAATTTTTAATCTTATCAGTACAAAAAAATAAACCACTCTAAAGGGTAGAAAAAACCACTATAGGTGGACCACGTATTATAAAAAAAATCTATATAATATCTATATGTGTATCAACACAAAATTAACCCATGAGATATGTGTAATATATAATAAAATAATATCATGATTTAATAAAACAACTCTTAAATAATCGTAGAACCTAAAAGCCTAAACGTTCAGTCCTTTAATTAATAGTTATATATAAAATTGTTTTACAAAAACTGAAAATATTTATTTATAGAAGTATTCCTATAGAAATATTTATACATATATCTCATGTTATAATCATTTTATAACATAGATAATGGAATCAATAGAACAGTTTGATCTCAAAAACTCAGTAAGAGAAAAAATATCAAAACATGAAAGAGAATATGAAGAGGATATAAATATCCCAATAAAAGTTTAAAATAATATATATGGTAATCATGAATCATTTTTGAGTAAAATATGATCATAAAGTCCATGATCAGAAATAATACAATACATTAACTATATCAGAACACATATCAATAATCATATTACATGTGAGGATGATATGAAAGTGTATAAAAGTTTTAAAAAATTAAATATTCATAAAAACATGCTATTTTAGGGAGATTCCAAGAATTTGGAAAAATTTCCACAATATGAAATACAAGATTTAATTATGGAAACCAATTATAATTGGAAATCTATTTTTAGAAAAATCACTTTTCCCATGACAATTTGAAAACATTCATTATATCCATTTTGGAAATTGTGTGAAAATCCATCATAACCACACCTATGAGAATAAAATTGTTATTACCATGCCTGAAAATATCATTTTTTATCAACCTAAACCAATAAAATTGAGGGTCATGTAGAACCCCAAAAATAATCATCCTGATATATGTGTTCCACTTAAAATAATTCACTATTTTATCATAAAAATAACCAGGAAAATAAGATCATATTTCTTAAACAACCAAGCGGAAATTATTCAATTTTCATATATGACCCACAAACATAAAATGGGTTTCATGAAAACATACTTAGGGAAACAAAATAACACCACAGGTGAAATTTATTTTGTACCAAAAAATTGATCATGAAAAATTATATCATAATAAAAGAAAATATAGGGTGAAACAAGAAGCCTAACAACATTTGAGAAAGATCACTCAACATAAATAAAACCCAAAACATGATTCTATCTTTTTGAAGAAAAAAAATTATTCATCATTGTACAAGATATATATATGAGTCACATTGAAAAAATAAAACTTTTTTAATAAGAGGAAAAGAAAACATTCCATGGAAATGTATTTGGATTAAAAATGGTTTTCCCCATAAATGAAAATTGAAAATAATTCAAAATTGAATGTTTCCAAAAAATGATGTTTTATATGAAATTTTATATCTCAAAGAAAAGATTTTATTTTAACAAGTCCTTTAAACATACACTTGAGTTCCATCTATGTTTTTAACATCCTTTTTCATAAACAAAAATAATAATAATTACCAATTTCATAACCTTATTCATATAAATTTTCATTTATATTCATCACTAATAACCAATCTCCTAATTTTGTAATATATTTTTAACATTTAGTGATAATGACCTTGACTATGTTAAAATTGTATCATAATAGAAAAGAAAATATTCTATTTCATCAAAAAAATCATCATTAAAAAACAATTAAAGGTATGTAAATTCATTTCATAACAAACATTTAACTATTATAATTCCATTTAATTGCACGTTCAATTTTCTTTTCTTAAAATGATATCGATTATATACCTTTTGAGTTATTTCACGGTATGAATGAATTATCATATAATGATTGATAAAAAATTTTTTATCCAAAAAACTATATTGATGATATATAATAATTATATTTTTCATATATTCTTATTAAATATAAACTAAAACCATCAATGATTGAATTTGATGGAAAAAACATGTTTATTTTTTAAGTTGGTAGTGTACACAACACATGATTAAGCATTTCATTTTTCAAATTTAAAATTATAGGGTTGTTAATTTATGTAAAAAAATTATAAAAAAAAATAAACAATTCTAGTTATTTAATCATTTTAATAGGGTGAATTTAATTTTTGAAAAAATAATGTCACAACCTTGTTCTCCATTAAAGGTACTTATATTTATCATATTTTTATCCTAACATCCCCCATAGGTCCCAAATAAGACCCCAAAAAATTTTGAGGATTTTAGAGATGTTTTGAGGGGACAAAATATGGTGCATGGTTTGGGTGCAAGGTTTTCCAAACCGTGCACAAAAACTATGAACCCATGTACAAGTCATTAAAAAGTATGTTAAATGGCTTCTTTACCATCCTGATATTTATTAAAACTCGCCCATTTATTCCCTCATTCTACCATTTCACACATGGATGCCCTCAAAGCCTCTCAAACCCTCATTGGAGCTCTATTTGGAAGAGGGATTTTGTGGAGGAACTTCACACAATATCAAGTAAGTGTTTATCCTTCTTAGTTTCTCCACATTTCATGAAGTTTCATCCAATTTCCATCAATTAAAAATTGAAAAGTGGGTAGTATTTCTAAACATGAGTTTATATTTGGGTTTTCTTTGTCCAATATTCTAATTTTAGGCTTGATCTACCATTTCTGATGTGTGACAGTGGTGTGATTGAATTTTCGCAGAAAGGATAATTTTTTTTTAACAATTTTGGTAGGTGATTACATTTGTATGAAATACTAGTGACCTATATGTCTATTTTTATGACATTTTAATGTTTAATTATTATGATTATTGGTGAAAAATTTGGTTTTAGTGGTAGTTTTAAGGAAAGTGATTTTTATGTTCCATTTTCATGTTAAATTGAGGGGTTTTTCAAATAAATATTTTATTGTTTCATTTGTGGATGACCTATATTTACGTAGTTGAATTTACTGAAATTTATTGCATGTGAATTTTTTTTAATGTATATCTCATTTGGTTGTTTCTGTGAAAATTGGAGTTAAGGGTGTTTGTAAAGCATATGAATTTTAAGTGCCTTGTTTGTGTGAAAAAGGAGGTTTTGCAAAGATATCACCACATGGTTCATATGGGGGTTCCCTATGAAGGATTTTTTGGTTTAATTTAAATGTTATTGGCATTCTATCTCTATTTTGTTGAATTATAAGTGTGCCCATGGTATGAAAAGTGGGAATTTCAAGGAGTCTTGGGTGAAAAATAATGTGAGATTTTGAGAAGTAGTTTTATTGAAAATAAAAAAGTTATATTGAGTTTTTTAAGTGGTATAAAGTGTTTATAGATACATTATTGTTTTTATGTGACTAATAGTGGTGTTTTTATTTGAAAATATATGTATGTATCAAGCTGAAATTGTTTGAGCACAAAGGTGGAAGCCCAAGAACCTAGGTGGGAAGATATGTACTTGTATACTAGTGATCATGATGGGTTTTTCCCATGTTTCACAAAACATATAGGATGAAGAAAACTCTAAATAAACAATGTGTATGGTTTTTGGGGACCACTAGTTTATG
Source organism: Viscum album (assembly GCA_963277665.1). Lineage (NCBI taxonomy): Eukaryota > Viridiplantae > Streptophyta > Magnoliopsida > Santalales > Viscaceae > Viscum > Viscum album. Next base: position 683,385,417 of record OY728165.1, read on the forward strand.
GTTATGTTCCCTACTAGTGGCTCGTGCAAGGGAAAAGATTGTGACATGGATATTTTACACCGTGGTACGAGGTACATAGGGCCTGAGACTATCTAGTTCCTAGCCGTGTTCTCGGTTATGGTGCTCATTGGATTTGTGGTATTCACCCTTGTCCTGGAATTTGGTTGGATTCAATATATGGTAGCTAATTTGTCTTATTAAAATGATTTAACATTATGAATGTTTTATTTTGAAAACTGTTTATGATTGAAAGTTGTATTTCTTAGAATTTATCGCTGCTTTTCATTACAAATTAAATCTACAAGCTTTTAACCTTTTACTGAATACCCTTTTGAATAATTGGGTGGTATTATATTGGGGTTAGTCTCACACGCTACTTACACACCTTTGGTGTAAGTATAGTTGGTGATATTTGGCTCATGTAAAGGCAAATCCTTGGGTGAAGGTAGTTCAAGTAGTTAGTCACCTCCTATAGCACGGTGTTGTGGAGACGGCTTGGGGGTGATGACCCCTTGTAGTGTAAAGTCATTGTGGCTGATTTTATGATGTTTTTAATTATGTTTTCTCAACTCGTACTTTATGAAAAACCATGCATATATATCTTGTTTCTGTTAAGGATTGTTTGTTATGAAAATTTCTGATTTATCTTATTGTTTGTTTTTAATGTTGTGTACTTTCATACTCTGGTAAATCGTTCCCAAACAAGATTTATTGATTCCAAGACACTTGTTCTATCCCATGGGGATAGGGAATTCCCTTAGATACTTTTCATGGGCTGAATTTGGTGTCGGTATTACTAGAGAAGAAATTCATTTCATGAAAAAATGGTATCAAATTAGGGAAATGTTTTTGGGTCATACTACAATTTGTGGACGAGTCAAGATAGAATGGAGTTAGCGCTATCCAGGCATGGGTTTTTGGTCACAAGTAGGGTTCTAGGACCACACCTCTTAGGGAAGAACTTTAGATATTATGGGACTTTTTAATTATCTAACTAACTTCTCTTTCAGGTGAGACATGTGGGCTACAGACCACTTGTGGACATCGGGTGGGGGTAGAGTAGTTGCTTCTTATATTACATTAATGTGTTTAGATTTTTAAATTTTATGTATTTGATTAAATTTTTTTGAATTGTGGTATTGAATATTGGTTATGTGACTTTTTAATTTTGTTTCAACACGCCTCCCTAGAAAGCTACCATGCTCCAATAGGAGGAAGCCAAAGAGAGTTCTCATACACTGATTGATACGAGGCTAGTCTAGGATGTGGCCCAACACATCCAAGATTTTTGATAGGGATCGGCTCCTGTTATCATTCTTATTACGAAGAATACATGGGTCCTAGAAAATTCAAATCTCAAGAGTTTATGAAAATCAAGCATCCAACTTTTCGAAGCAACAGCATAGAACCCCATGAAGTAGTGAAATGTCTCGATAAGACCGAGTACATGTTTGAGTTCCTAGATACACCCAAGAAGATTAGGGTGAAATGTGCCTCAATTTTTATGGAGGGTCCCATCCAAATGGGGTGGGATTCAATACTTCATACTGGGAAGAATGAACAGATGCATGGGGTGATTTCAAGGATGTATTCACCGAATAGTAATGCCCTGAGGTTTTGGCATATTCCAGGTCCTAAGAGTTAATGGAACTTGTTCAAGGGAATATTTATGTGATGGATTATAGAAACCCTTTCACTGAGATGGATTAGTATGCCCCTGAAATCATCTTGAATGAAAAAACGAAGGCCTAGAGGTTTGAGAAAGGCTTGCGACTAGAGATATACTCCCAGGATTTCATGTTAAAGATGAGTAACTATTCTAAGGCTATTGATCATGAGTGTATTGTGGATATTTATCATAATGACATGGATGGTTTCCCAGATATTGTATTAGTTTTTTGATGTTGTGTCTCTTCAGAGAAGAAAGGGAAGCAGGAGGATCATGTGAAGAAGGGAGGTGGTAGTTCTAGCCACTCCTCCTGGCAGTTTTCATATGCGGCTTCTGATGTGTGATCGGTCATGTTCCAATAGTGAGGGAGACTATTTCACATCCTAAAATAATTTCAACTTCCTTAGAAGCCCTTTTACTAATGTGGAGGTATATGTCACTTGTATCACTTTTGCTGGGTGGCACGCTTACTTCAGTGTGGCGTTGGATCAGCAGCTTCAAGAGGATGACCAATATAGTCAAATACATCTAGGATGGGGGGATCTCAATTTGCTTTCATTGGTGGTAGGGATGGGTCATCATCTGGGTAGAGCCATTTTAGATAATATCCATAGACTAGCAGTCTTTCTCATGTAGGGACCATACATCTCCATGTAGTGGATCAGGATCCAGCATGATCAGAGGCGGGACCGTCGACAATTCGAGGTACCATTATGACCGCATATTCTATAGCTACTACTCTTTTTGATATTGGTGCCTCTATTTAATTAATTTCTTCTCATTTTTTGGACACTATGAATTTATCAACCAAGTTTTTTTTTCGATGGAGTTGGTTCCGCCACTGGGAACGAATATAGAGTGGGGTCTTAGGTTCTCATCGTTTGAGATCTCCATGCCAAGGATTGAGATGGAGTGGGAACTCTTTATCTTATATATATATATATATATATATATATTCATATATCCTTTTGACGTGATACATGGAAGGGTTTGGCTAGTAAAAAGTCATGCACACATCGATTACTGTAGGCGGTGGGTCAGTTTCACAGCACCTGATAGGAGTCATCTGGTTCCTCATGGAGAGTGGGATCTTCGGTCAGCTCATGAAAGACCTACAGTTATAGAGTTGGGAATTATAATCCTTCAGTTATTATTTCTCATGCTAGAGGATGATGTTATTTCCCCGGAAGGTGCACTAACTCATGCAGTGAATGAGTTTCCAGAGGTATTCACAGATGATTTTTCAGGTTTTCTCCCAAAGTGGGATATAGAGTTCTCCATTTATCTAGCACATGAAACACAAAAAATATCTCTTCCCTCATAATGTATGGTCCACACTGAGCATAGTTAATTAATGATAAAACTGGATGACTTAGAATCTTAATGAATCATTCTCCCACAAATCTCTCCTTGGGTCTCTTCTGTGTTGTTTGCAATAAAGGATGATGGATCCCCTTGGTTGGGAATTGACTACCAGATGTTGAGCAAGGTAACAATTAAGAACAAATACCCTTTTCCTAAGATATATGATTTTTCTGATCACTATAAGGGGGAGAATTGGTCCTAAAAATATACTTGTGTTCAGGCTATCATAAACTTAGGGTAAAAGATGAGGATATCCCCTAGACAGACTTCCAAATAAGGTACACCAACATTGAGAATTTGATCATTCCCTTTGGATTGACCAATTCTCCAGCAGTCTTTATAAAACTCATGAATACGATGTTCAACCAGTAACTTTATTCCTTGGATTTAGTGTTTTTTATGACATTCTAGTATACTTTGCCTCTTATGAGGAAGACAAACATCACATGAGGATAATTTTTGGCACTTTACGGTATCAAAACCTCAATAAAAAGTTGTTAATGTTCACATAATGGATTAGGGAGGTGAAATTTATGGGGAATGTGATCTCGGATTAGGGGGGTTTAGTAGACCTTGAAGAGATTAGTGTAGTAATTTCATGGGAGAAATAGAAGAATGTGTTCAAGATCAAGAGTTTCCTTGGCCTGTCTAGTTATTATAGGTGATTCGTTCGGGATCTCTCTCAGCCTAATTCAATGAAGACCATGCCTTCTCAGAAAGGTTTGATGTTTGTATGGGGCCCATAATGTAATGAATCCTTGGAAGAGATGAAGAGGCGGTTAAATACTGCCCCTATGATTATTTTTTCAAAGGCTGGAAAGGGGTATGCAGTGTATTGTGACACTTCATGTATGGGTCTTGGGCGAATGCTTATGCAGGATGATCATTTGGTGGTGTCTGGATCTCACCAACATTGACCACACGAAAATAATTAACCGACCCATGACCTAGATTTGTAAGATGTGGTTTATGAATTGAAAATTTTTCATCACCACCTCTTTGGGGAGAAGTTTTTGGTCTATTCTGACCACAAAATCTTGGCCTATTTCTTTTCATAGAAGGAACTCAATTTGAAGTAGCGTTGATGGATCATGTACTTGCTAGAGTACAACATTGAAATTTTTTATACCCTATGCAATGGAAATGTTTTAGTTAATTCCTTGATAAAATGGTACCCTTGCAAGCCTTGATGATGTCCAGTTATGAGTGTAATCTGATGTCATTCTTTTTTCAGATTCATTTGGAGACCAACGAGCAAAATGGGGGTGCGCTCATGGAGATATTTTTGTTTACTCATTCATTGGTGGAGATAATTCAGAGGGAGTATCCATGTGATGAGCGTTTTCATCATTTGAAGAAGTTTCTTCATGGTGTGGAGACGTCCTCTAATTGGTTGTTGTCTCCTGAGAGAATCTTCTTCTTCAAGGGTTTTTCAGTAGTGTCGTTATCTCTACGGAAGGTGGTGATAGAGGATAACCACAATTCTATGTAGAATATCTATTTGGGTGACCCCATGATTTATTATGATGTCCGTCTATAGTTCTGGTGGCCTGGTATGAGATAAGACATTGCGGACTTCATGTTGAGATGCTACATATTCCTGCAGGTGGAAGTAATGCATTAAAGGACCTCTGGTTTTCCCCACCCATTACCCATTCCTACTTGGAATTGAGATGAGGTTTCCAAGGAATTTATTGTGGGTTTACCTCCTTCAACATTGAATAAGAATTCCATTTGGGTGATGATTTATCTTCTTACCAAATCATCCCACTTAATTCTGATCAAAGATAAAACAAAAGTGGATGAGTTGGGCCATTTGTATCTTTAGGAGGTGTTAAGGAACAATGGTGTTCAATTTTTAGTTGTCATGGATAGAGCCCCACATATCACTTCTCTATTTTGGGAACTCCTTCATAAGTTCATGGGGTATCAGATTAATATGAGAACAACATACCTACCTCAAATAGATGGTCAGAGAGAGTGAGTGAATCACACATTGGAGGACATGCTTCGTGCATGTGTTTTGGACTTTGGAGGTTCTTGGGATAGACATTTGGGATTGGTTGAGTTTTCATACAATAAAAATTACCGATCCTCGATTTGAATGGATTTTTTGGGGTGCTATATGTCCCCCCTTGTTGGTCTCCCCTGTGTTGGGCTGAGGTAGGTGAGACCTCCCTGCTGGGGCCGAGTCTAGTGCAAGAGCTGTCTGAGAAGGTCATGTTGATCATGAATCCCTTGATGATAGCTCAATGTCATCATAAATCATATGTTTTCCAAAGTTGTCGAGGCATATAGTTTTCTATGGGAGACAGTGTATTCTTGAAAGTGGCCCCTCATCCGGGTCATCATTAATTGGGGAAGCAAAGAAATATGACTTCTCGATATGTCAGTCCATTTGAGATCACCGGGAACATTGGAAAGGTGGGTTATAGGTTGGCCATACCTTCTCAGTTGACATCCATCCCTGATTTCCACCATGTATCCCAGTTAAAGAGACATAACCAAGATCCATACCAAGTGTCAAGCTTAGAAGACCTGCAAATAGTGCCTGACATGTCAGTTTTTGAGCGACCAGTGCAAACAGTGGGTCCCAATAGAATGTGCTTTGAGGGAAGTCTATTCCACTAGTCCGTGTTTTCTGGTAGCAATGTAGTGATACACATGACAACAAGTAGATGAATTCATGGGTGGAGAATGAGTACCCATTCTTGTTTTCTGATCAAGCCTCTAGTTAACATTCCCAGACGGAATGTTTTCATGGTGAGAAAAATTTTCACACCCATGTTGTTTATTAAAGGTAATTATATTTATTAAATTTTTATCCTAAACACACCTATGTCCCCTATAATACCCCATAGATTTTTTTTCTATTTTGGTGATGTTTTGAGTGGAGAATAGAGGGTGAAAGGTTTAAGTGCACGGTTCTCAAAACTGTTCACCGAAACTGTGCGCCCATGTCCATGTCATAAAAATTTTTGTTAAATGACTTATTTTCCTTCATAGTATTTATCCAAACCCTCAAATTTCTTCCCCCATTCGACCATTTCAGAAATTGAATCCCTCAAGTCCTCTCAATCACTAATTGGAACTACCTTTTAAGGGGGATTTGGTGGAGGAACTTCACAAAATATCAAGTAAGTGTTTATACCTTTAGGTTATTCCCCTTTTCATGAAAATTCTTCCAATTTACTTAATGTCCAAAATGACAAGTGGGTAGGGATTCTAATATAGGAATTAACTTTGGGTTTTCTAGGTCCAATATTCTGATTTTTGGCTCGATCTACCTTCCTTGAGTTGTAGTGGTGGTGCAATTTCATTTTCACACAAAGGATTCCATGGTTTAACAAATTTGGTAGGTGATTCCCATTATATGAAATCCAAGTGACTTATCATGCTATTTTTATGATATTTTAATGTTTATTAAATTTTATTATGGGTGAAAAAATTGGTTTTAGTGGTATTTGTAAAGAAAATGAATTTTAAGTGCCATTTCTAAGGGAAATTGAGGTTTTTTCATAGATATAATTTATTGGTTCATTAGGGGATTCCCTATAACTACTTTGTTTATTTTATTGAAAAGTTTTAATGATGAAAATAATGGTTTGAATTTTTACTTCCTTTGGTTGTTGTTGAGAAAATGTATTTTAAGGGTGTTTCTGAAGTATATGAATTTTAAGTGCCTTATTTGTGTGAAAATGGAGGTTTTACGATGATATCACTTCTTCATTCATACAGGGGTCCATATGACTGATTTTTTTGGTTTATTTGAAAATTTATTCATCTTTAATTTCTGTTTTCGTGTCTTATAAGTGATAAAATGATGTGAAATATGGTTATTTCAAGGTGTTATGGGTGCAAAATAATGTGAGATTTTGAGAAGTTGTTATATTGAAAAAAAATTGTTGTGTGTTTTACATTATATAACCTGTTTATGGATACAGTAATTTTTTATGTCACAATTAATGGTGTTTTTATATTCCAAAATATGTATGTAGTATGATGAAATTTTTTGATCATAAAAGGGGAATCCCATGTACCTAGTTGGGCGGATATGTAGTATTACGCTAGTGATCCAGATGGGTTTGGTCCCTGTTTCACTTAGCATTTTGGATAACGACAACTCTAATTAATTTGGTGGATGATGTTTAGGGACTTATAGGTTAAGATTATTTTCCCTACTGGTGGCTTGTTCAAGGGAAAGGATTTTGAAATGGATAATTTACACTGAGGTATGAGGTACATTGGGACCGAGACTATCTAGTTCCCAGGGGTGTTCTGAGTTTTGGTTTTGATTTAATTTTTTGTATTTACCCATATCTAAGTGTTTGTGTGGAAGTAAATTACAGTATATAAATTGTCTTATTTCAATGTGTTATCATTTTTAATGCTTTATTTTGAAAACTATATATGATTTAAAGTTTCATTTCATGGAATTTATAGACACTTTTTCTTTACATATTAATACTGCATGCTTTTCATCATGTATATCTTACCATTTTTAATATTTGGGGTTATCCCATTGGAATTAGTCTTACACTAAACTTACACCCCTTGGGTGTATATATATTTTATTATGTTTGGCTCAGGTAAAGGAAATGCCTTCGGTGAAGGTGGTTCGGGTTGTTAGTCCCCTCCAATGGGGCGATGTTGTGGAGACGACTCGGGGGTGATAACCCCTTATCATGTGGATTATTTGGGGCTGATTTTCTGATATTCTTATTTATCTTTAGACCTATTTTACTTTATTTAAAACCATTTATTCATATATGGTTTCGGTTAAGGATTATTTGGCATGAAAATTTCAGATTTATATTATTGTTTGTTTTTAATGTTTTATCCTTGCATACTCTGGTAAATCGTTCCCAAAACAAATTTATTAATATCTATTGACTTCTTCCAGCTAGTGGGGATAGGTGACGCCCATAGGGCCTTGTGATGTGTTGGATTTGGTTCTAGTATTATTGGTGACCAGATTCGGTTCATGATAATGTAAACCATATATAGAAACATAAAAGAGAAAGAGAGGTAAGGATATTATATCTCACTTGTAGGATTATCTCATTATGAAGAAGATTATAATTTATAGTCATGGTATTATTAGAATATAAAAATATTATTTAGTTAAATATGAGTGTGTAGGAGTGTTTTTGGTTGATTATTGGACAAAATATAAGGATATTGGTTCGTGGGGACATGGGGATAGGAGTTACCCTTTTAAAAGAGAAACATGGTGTAATTTCAATAAATCCCAGAACATTTCAGTAATAAAAGGTCAATATAATTTAATGTGTCTCAAAAAATGGAAAATAATTTATTTTAAAAACGATAAGTTGGATAGAAACATCAACAATGAAACTATAATTACTAATTTAACATTTTTTATACCTTTAACACTTAGGATATTCATTTTTATCATTTTAGTTTTCACTAAAGTCACTATTTTACATCTATGTAGTTAATCCTTTATGAAAAAAAGTAACCATATTTTATAATTTTGAACTAATTATTATAAATTTTAAATCTTTTTTTATTCAATTTTTAATATTGATGAAAATTTAAATTAGAAAATTGATGTTTAATGTATTAGAATGTGTTTTTTAAAAAATATATCCTATGTTAAAAAATGTCCAATATTGGTTTATCATTTAAATAATAATAATAATAAATTTCATATTAAATATATATTTCTTCTTATAATTTCTTTTTCATGAATATCCCTTTGATAAAATGATATTAATAATATCATATATGTCCACTGATTTGTAAAAATTGTATTTTACACTATTCACCTATAGATCAACTATTTAAAAAAATTCCAAAAAACCATACTTTGAAAAAAGTAACATGATAAATCCAAATATGATGTTATTCTATGTAATTCGCATCATAAAAGATATAATTTGTTTTAATTAGAAACATTTCAGATAAGGAAAAAATTTATTTTACTAGAAACTAGATTTCAGTTTATTAAATATTATTATTTTTATATATTACATAATAATCTAGTGTAAATAGATTAGTCATAAAAAATATTAAAAATTAATATATTTAGATGCTCTCAAAAATTATTATTTTAATATTATTATTGATATGGTAAGATTTAAATTTAATTTATCATTGTTTTTGTTATATATAAATATATATCATAATTCTATTACCGTTTTTATACCTACTAATTATAGAACTACCTTACAATGGTCTATAGTTATTTGTATTTGGTCTTGATTATCATAGAATCCATATATCATAGTATATAATTAAGGGGAAAAAATTAGGTTGTTATATTCTACCCAATTAAAAATAATTTCTCCCCAAAATGTTATTATAAGGATGAAACCATTGAATGTACTTTTACCCCCATCACATATTTAGGCTCCCATATTTCATCTTAAAATTAAAAATATTAAAATAAAACTTTTAATATAAATATCGTATCATTTGTTATAATCAAGTTTATTTAATAGATGATTTCAAAAGTTCGATATTTATTAAATATTATGTGTTCCATTTTTATAGTTTCCAAGCTCAGTACGTGTTATGGATTTGGTTTTTCCTTCCACAAAGTTATACATTTAACACATTTTTCACATGAGAAAGTGTTATATAGGTATCGTTAAGCTATAGTATGTTACACAGATATGACCAGTGATCATGATGTGATAAATTCATATAGGGATCAACATCCTTTTTACCAAACCACATTACTCGTATATATAAAGATACTCAAATGATGTAACAGTTTTGGTAAAATTATGGTATGTGAGAATTTTATTTTAATAAATCAATAATAAAATTTACATTTAATTATTTTAGGGATATGTATTCTAATTTTACAAGGTGAATATAAATTTCCAACTTACATTGTCAAAATAAACCTACATTGAAAATTTGAAATTTTGAAGTAGAAATAATATTTTATATCTATTTGAAAACATATTTTATAACTCTTCACCTTCTAAATAATAAATTGGTGTTTTAATAACGAATAATTATTCATGTATTGGTGATCAATTTGATGAAATATTTATATGGTATGTGGATCTAATAAGGTATAGTTTCATAAAATTGTTTTTAATTGAAAAATATTTTTCCATAATCATTACTAAAAATAACATATAATAATTAATGTTTATAATGAATTATATAGGTTATATATCTAAAAATAATAATTTAAACCATAATAATGTTTATTAATAGTTTCAAATTTAACTTAACATCAGATTTTACTTGAAAATTAATTAATTTAAAATCCATTTCTCATCATGTTTTACTGATTTGTTTGAAATAAATTTATTCCTCTTATGAAAATTGTATTTGATAATCATGAAAACATATTTCAAATTATAATAACTAAAATTTTTGAATAATATCAAAAAAATGTTTGTTCATAATTAATAGTAAATATTGAATAAATATGATACCATAAGCTGGTCAAAACCATTTTTTGTCAGATTATTCAATTAACCATGATAACCTATAATATTTGTCATTTCTGAGCTATTTTTCCCAAAAAATATACAATATTGTTTTTTAAAATATTGAAAATTTCAATGTGGGTCACTGAGCTAAATTATAAAATGGAATATATTCCTCATACTATCTCACGACTATTTGGACATTTAGCTAAACAAAAACCTAGAAAATAATAATAAAACATTTTTAGTGAAATAATATTGTTCTGATCTTCCCAAAATACCAAACCTATATTCTTTAAGAAGATATCTAAATGGGGTTACTCTAACAAAAAATAATCATATTCATAAAACTTTTAATTTGTTACTTTATTTTACAACCATAAATTTATACACACTAATCCAATATATAACACAATTATATAACATATACTGAGATGTTGATATATTTATGAAAGAATAATTTAACATATCCTTCTCCATCTATATTGAAACAAATCCATATCTCATGTCTACGACAGACTACACTCTCATGAATTGATGTAATTTTATTCCATTATTACATCAGATAGATTATTAAATTGATATAACTAAGAAATATATATTATAAAAATAAAAATATTTTGATTCATATAATTTAATATATCAACTATTTCTTTACCCTTTCTCCCATTCAAGAAAAGATAACTTTAATCATGCATACATACGACCTACAATGTCCATGAAGCAGTGTGATTCATTTTTTGATGTCTGACATTCAAGAATGATTATAAAAATAGATTTACTAATATATATTTATATATATAAATTTTACCATTACCTATACAATGAAACAATATAACATTCATCCTAACTAGAACATTCACGATAGAAAATTCATGAGAAAATGATGCAGTTAACACTAAAAACATTGGTAACAAGGAATGATTATTAATTAATTTGTGAGAAGATGTTATAAGTGTTTAATTTTTATATAATAGATATTAAAATGGTTCCAGTATAAATTAATAATTTTTATAAACTATTATATACTAGATTTAGGTATGTTCGACATTAGGGAAGAATGAGGTATAAGATATTCTATCAATTTCCACACCACTAGATCAAATTTTTTATTGTGAACATATTTTTCTATATTCAATATATAATGATTATTTACTATATATAACCTAAATATATATTTATTGATGATGATTTATTTTCCAATTATAGTTTACAGCTTCAGGGTGTTATAATTTAAATGTTTCTAAAGATGTAATAATTTAATTTAATTTATAATTTTTCTATGATTGCTAATATTTTTCATTGAAAAAATATTCTAATATATATTTCATAAAAATTATATATTTTATTATCCTCTTAATATTGATTCATATTCCATGTTTTCTACCAACATTATCTATCCTTGGAACCTGGATGAAGCACTGAAATGATTAAAAAACCCAATATTATATCTATTTTTGATCATGTATAGTTGTCATCCATGACCATATTTTTCAAAATTTATTTATTAAATTCCATTTTATTTATATGATATTTATTAATGATAGTATATGTTATACGTAAGGGTTTTTGGGAAGTATATGAATTTTATGTTCCTTGTTTGTGTGAAAATGGATGTTTTACAAGGATATCACTTCTTGGTTCATATGGGGGTTCCATGTGACTGATTTGTTAGTTTAATTGAATATGTATTTGGATCCCATTTCTATTTTGGGGACTTATATGTTTTCACATAGTGTGAGCTGTTGGAATTTCAAGGAGTTTTTGGTGCAAATTAATGTGAGATTTTGAAAAGTTGATTTATTGAAAATCAAAATGTTTTGTTTTGTGTTTTAGGTTTTTAATGTCTTTATATTTACTTTATTGTTTGTATGTGAAAATTAGTGTTGTTTTTAAATGAAAATATTTGTATGTAGCATGATGAAATTGTTTGAGTACAAAGGGGGAAGCCCAGGTACCTGGGTGGGAAGATATGTACTTGTATGCTAGTTATTGAGATGGGTTTTGTCACTGTTTCAGTTAGCATTTTGGGAAAATAAAACTCTAACTAAACTATGTAAATGATTATTAGTGACCAAAATATAATTTCTATAGCATCCCACCTCTTTATCACATAAACTTTCATTACATTTTAGAAAACTGAGGATCTTTAAGGTTTAGTGTCTTGGAAACTAGGAACTTTAAACATGAAAACATAAAACATTCTTATAAAACACTTCAAAGGCTTCTCCTCATGTTCATCCTAGGTTCATTACTGCATCACATAACCTGGGAGCATACATCAAAAGAAAGGGTGAGCAAAAATCCCAGTATGGAAAACAAGAGAGACATTTTACATGTGAACTTGAGATACTTCAATAAGGTCATGAAAAAGAACATTAAGGCATGAGAATGAAATAAGGAGGCATATCATAATAAAATTAACATTTTTCATAACTTGAAATTGTGGCTACATCATTTAACATAGAAAATCATGAAAATATCACCAAGGTCCATCCCCAAGGTATCATTTGAAAATTACCAAGGTTATTCACCAAGGTATCGTGAAAATTGTAATCTCTAGTGGTTACATCATTACCCAATGCATTGGAGCGCTATCAGGACGCACCATTAAATTTTCCATTATTATCATGTGATCCACATATATCATCATCAAACATTTCATAAATAACCAATATAGCATAAAATAAATGGGTTTCATCTCATAATCATAACGTTTTCAAAATAGCTTTAAAGACATGATCTTTACATCACTTTAAAACCCACAGAAAAGGAAGGTGGGTATCATGTATGTAAATCCCAGAATTTAAAATAGAACATTTTGGTATATATGTGAATACCCCTTTAGAAGAAAGATCTTTGAGTATTCACTTAATAATATAAAATAACTTTAGAAAAAGAGAGAGACATTTTGAGACGGAAATTCTGCAGCATAACGGCTATGTTACGAGGTTTTAGAAGACATTAAAAAGAGAGGTAAAATGGGTCAAACATTCATAAATGACCCATAAAATAGTATAAGGACAGAATAAGAATGATACATGATCATGGTAATGAAATTTAAAGGACATACCATTTGAAATGAAAAACATGGAAGGAAGACAAAAACTAGATTTCTCTTATGAAAGTTCGGCAGCCTAACGGCGTTACTTAAATTTCAAAAAAAATGATTTGAAAAGATCAAATAGGGTTTCTCATCATGTGAACATAATAGTTCAGTATGATAGATATAGAGATAATTCCCCAACATAACAAAAAGGAACTTGAAATAACTGACATGAAAGTAGAACTTCAAAATGAGAAGGGTGAAGAACCACTTAAAAATTCGGCAGCCTAACAACGCCACTTAAAACTTCAAAATACTAAATTGAAGAGATAAAATGGGGTCTCTCATCATATGAACATAAGAGTCCAGTATGATATATATAGAGATCATACCCAAATATAACAAAAAGGAACTTGAAAGAATTGACATGAAAGTAGAACTTCAAAATGAGAAGGGTGAAGAACCACTTAAAAATTCGGCAGCCTAACAGCGCCACTTAAAACATCAAAATACTGAATTGAAGAGATAAAATTGGGTATCTCATCATATGATCATGAAATATAAGTATGATAAATTTAGAGATCATACCCCAACATATTAAAAAGGAACTTGAAATAATTGACATGAAAGTAGAACTTCAAAGCGAGAAGGGTGAAGAACCACTTAAAAATTCGGCAGCCTAACGGCGCCACTTAAAACTTCAAAATACTGAATTGAAGAGATCAAATGGGGTCTCTCATCATATGATCATGAAAGATCAGTATGATAAATTTAGATATCATACCCCAACATAATAAAAAGGAACTTGAAATACTTTACATGAAAATAGAGCTTGAAAAATGAGAAGGGAGAAAGAATCTGTTACAAAAATTTTGGCAGCCTAACGACGCCACTTAAAACTTCATAAAAATAAATAATGAGAGAAAGAGGGGATCTCTCATTATATGAACATGAAAACGGAAGTAAGAGGATTATAAAAGAACACCCTTTAACATAAGAACATGGAGCATAAAAGGAATGACATAAAAGAGATTACTTGAAATGAAAGAGAGAGGTCAGATCCCTTACCTTAAAACATAACTCTTAAAACTCAATGTTTGGGACCTTGAGGGCTTGGGGGCACCATGGGAGGACTCCTTGGGAGGTAATGAGACCATAACTTCGTTGGGGGAGAGTGGGGAGTCGAAAGGATGAGAGGATGGCTTGGTATTTATAGGGAAAGTGAGGTAACAGGGCATTAATGGCAAAGGGACACCTCATTAGTGGTTTTGGCAAAACCATGGGCTTTCCCACGGTATTTGCCCATGGTATTGGCCACTTGGGACACTTCATACCTTATATCACTATTTATAATTCGAATATATTGATTAAAAACTTAATACATCATTTAATGATGTCATTAAACACCCATAACTTAAAAACTGTATTTTCACTATTCATCGAAAATTCAACTTTCTCAGAATAATCCCAAAATTTCACCTTAACCAAATATCAACGCTCTGATTACAAATATGAACTCCATTTTATAAAAATAATTTTCTAAATATTTTTAATTTAATTTTTAAATAAAAAAACTATTCACCGAAAATTCATTTTTTTCAGAAAAAAAACCCCAAAAATTACTATAGCATAATATCGGTGCTCTGAGTTCAAAAATGAAATCCGTTTTATAAAAATAATTATCTAAAAATTTTTAATTAAATTTTTAATTAAAAAACAATATTCACCCGAAAAAACTAATACTTGAATAATAATTTATGAAACCATTATTTAACCATTTTATTGAATCACATTACTTTAATCAAGGTGCCTAGATTATATTAATACTTTCATTAAGTGAGATTACTAATCCATTTGGACACATTACTAATCCTAATCATAAAATCACTATTCATAATTTACTATTCATCAAAAATTAATTTGATCTTATTAGACTCTAAATTTTGTACTGAACATAATTTTAGAAGACCATTTTTCGAAAATCATTACACTTTTTTAATTATTTAAGGTTTACACAACCGTTTTTAAAATATCCCATTTCTAAAATTCATCAAAAATATGCATACTATATTTATCCGGTCATTTGAAAATTCATAAATTCATCATAAGAAGAAATCCCAATTTTTATTTAATACAAAGGATTACACAAGGCATTTACGGTCTCTTTACATAGCCCCTTATCACACCAGCATAAGACCTAAGTGTAAGGTGTTCTAAGGTGAGAGAATCCGAGGGAGGCTCGGCCAACATCGCACGAGTAGTAATTTCTATCAGTTTGAACTTCACATTAAGGCGATCCTGTTCTAGCTTTATACGATGAAGTTCAGCTTGGGTTTGGACCAGAGCAATGCCCAGTGGTGCTACCTCCTTCCCATGTTTTGTTAGATGGGCTTCAATTGGTCCAAGAATACTGGGTGAGGCCATCGAATCTTTTTTCTATATTAATTAACCAAGATTACTTGTATTTAGAGACAATAATCAAAACGTTTAGTTTCCAGTGGTCATATTGATCAATGGTCATATAACAGTCAAAAACCAACAGTATCATTTTAATTATACTCATGTTATCAAATGAAACATTTTTGTTGAGTATAAAAATAAAATAACACATAAAATTAGGAAACAGGATTTATTCAAAATTTCGGGTTGTTACAATATTCCCCCCTTATGAAATTGCGTCCTCTCAATTTTTTAAAATTAGGTTTTGAAATTTTATTGAAAGTCCCACATCAGAAAAGGAGTTAGTAAAACTATTACTTTAAAAGAATGAAAGGGAAGTATGAAGGTCACCCGAGTTAGCCCACACT
Organism: Viscum album; assembly: GCA_963277665.1. Classification (NCBI taxonomy): domain Eukaryota; kingdom Viridiplantae; phylum Streptophyta; class Magnoliopsida; order Santalales; family Viscaceae; genus Viscum; species Viscum album. The sequence goes on from OY728165.1 coordinate 683,401,722, forward strand.
AGGATTCCATGTAGGAAAACATGGACATGGAGGAGAAAACAAAGGGTCAAGTTCTGAGGGAGAGTGACAGAGAACATGATTAGGAGAAAGTTAACCATAAGAAAATCCCAAACTTATGATGTGTGTAAACGATCTTTGATTACCTAGTAGAAAACATAAACCAACAACGTTTTTGTTTTATGTTCCTTTTAATAATTTTGAGGAATTCATTTACAACATAGAAAAAAACATAAGGAAATATATCTACCTTCATGTAGAGTTTCTCACTTTAATAAGTTTCTACCAAAAATAATCTTTTCTCCCAAACATTGAGCATTCAAAACTACTTGGTCTCATCAAAACACAAGAATCATCTTCTAGAGAATCACATAATCCACAAAAGATTAACTATATATTTCTTCAATCTTTAAACATTATCCCAAAAACAGAAAGGGTAAGGTTAGACAACTCTTCAAAAAGGAACAATCCCATAGGAATGGAAACTAATTTTTAAATCTTCAATGTTCCATGGTAATACCCAAAGTTCATCATAGACCATCCCATAAATAACGGTCCTTAAAATTACTCAAAATAAACCAAACTAATATTGAAACCCAAATAAAGAAGGATTTGATAACATAGTCTTCCAAAATAAACTTCATTTTTCATCTCCAAACAACATCAACAACTCCTAACATCTTATAACAAAATTATCTAAACTAAACATATTTTACCCAAGATAGGATAATCGTTCCCATAAGTAACCTAAATTACTATAAGTCCATCATAAATTCATCGATTCTTAAAAATATAAGTCAATATTAACCCTCAATGAAAATAACGTAGTAATCTATTTACCTTTAGCATATAGGGTCCCTAAAAAAGTGAACATATTCCAAAATAATAATCATCTTTTAATCCCCTAATCACCTCTGTCGTATTAATACGACAATCGTCGCATTTCCTATCACATTGGTTTTTGGTACATGTTCTTCCATTTCCCGCCATTAACTAAGAAAAGAAACTATAATTAGGGGCTTATTTACTTACCTAATAATCATGAAAAGGAAACATTAAGCATAAAAGGATAAACATGTAGAATAAAAGTATATCCTAACTTGTGATCACCTAGTTTCTAATCTAGGTTATCCATGATCATATATTCTTATGTGAATCTTTATTTTGTATTATCCTTGTTCCTTTAATAATGGTTCATACTGAGCTTATGAATTTACCTAAGAATATCCCCCGGTAGTGTTGTAACCAAGAGTGCAGCAAGGCCCGTTGTCGTGTACCAGTTCCCGTTTGAGTCTAGCTCAAAGCGGTGTTTTCAGGTTCTACCCCTATGTACATCTGTGCCAGAGCCACCTCTACCTGCTCGTGTCCAGACAGGGATGTATTTTCTTGGAAACCCCTTACTCAATACTCACCAAAATACCAGGAATATTTACTATAGTTAAACTTTTCTATAGGGTTCCTCCTAGATTTTTCATATCCTAATTTCCACAAATAACTAAACCAACCTTTGATACCAACTATAGCATCCCGCCACTTTATCACATAATCTTTCATTACATTTTACAAAATTGAGGATCTTTAAGGTTTAGTGTCTTGGAAACCAGGAACTTTAAACATGGAAACATAAAACATTCTTCTAAAACAGTTCAAAGGCTTCTCCTCATGTTCATCCTAGGTTCATTAACGCATCACATAACCTGGGAGCATACATCAAAAGAAAGGGTGAGCAAAAAGCCCAGTAAGGAAAACAAGAGAAACATTTTACATGTGAACTTGAGATACTTCAATAAGGTCATGAAAAAGAACTTAAAGGCATGAGAATGATATAAGAAGGCATATCATAATAAAAATAACATTTTTTATAACATGAAAATGTGGCTACATCATTTAACATAGGCAATCATGAACATATCACCAAGGTCCATCCCCAAGGTGTCATTTGAAAATTACCAAGGTTATTCACCAAGGTATCGTGAAAATTGTAATCTCTAGTGGTTACATCATTACCCAATACATTGGAGCGCTATCAGGCCGCACCCTTAAATTTTCCTTTATTATCATGTGAGCCACATATATCATCATCAAACATTTCATAAATAACCCATATAGCATAAAATAAATGGGTTTCATCTCATAATCATAACGTTTTAAAAACTGCTTTAAAGACATGATCTTTACATCACGTTAAAACCCACAGAAAAGGAAGGTGGGTATCATGTATGTAAATCCCAGAATTTAAAATAGAACATTTTGGTATATATGTGAATACCCCTTTAGAAGAAATATCTTTGAGTATTCACTTAATAATATAAAATAACGTTATAAAAAGAGAGAGACATTTTGTGACGGAAATTCTGCAGCATAACGACTATGTTACGAGGTTTTAGAAGACATTAAAAAGAGAGGTAAAATGGGTCAAACATTCATAAATGACCCATAAAATAGTATAAGGACAGAATAAGAAGGATACATGATAATGGTAATGAAATTTAGAGGACATACCATTTGAAATGAAAAACATGGAAGGAAGACAAAAATTAGATTTCTCTTATGAAAGTTCGGCAGCCTAACGACGTTACTTAAACTTCAAAAAAAATGATTGGAAAAGATAAAATAGGTTTTCTCATCATGTGAACATAAGAGTTCAGTATGATAGATATAGAGATAATTCCCCAACATAAAAAAAGGAACTTGAAAGAACTGCATGAAAGTAGAACTTCAAAACGAGAAGGGTGAAGAACCACTTAAAAATTCGGCAGCCTAACGGCACCACTTAAAACATCAAAATACTGAATTGAAGAGATAAAATGGGGTATCTCATCATATGAAAATAATAGTCCAGTATGATAGATATAGAGATCATACCCCAATATAACAAAAAGGAACTTGAAAAAATTGACATGAAAGTAGAACTTCAAAATGAGAAGGGTGAAGAACCACTTAAAAATTCGGCAGCCTAACGGCGCCACTTAAAACATCAAAATACTGAATTGAAGAGATAAATGGGGTCTCTCATAATATGATCTTGAAAGATCAGTATGATAAATTTAGAGATCATACCCCAACATAATAAAAAGGAACTTGAAAGAATTGACATGAAAGTAGAACTTCAAAACGAGAAGGGTGAAGAACCACTTAAAAATTCGGCAGCCTAACGGCGCCACTTAAAACTTCAAAATACTGAATTGAAGAGATAAAATGGGGTCTCTCATCATATGATCATGAAAGATCAGTATGATAAATTTAGAGATCATACCCCAACATAATAAAAAGGAACTTGAAATACTTTACATGAAAATAGATCTTGAAAAATGAGAAGGGAGAAAGAATCTGTTACAAAAATTTCGGCAGCCTAACGGCGCCACTTAAAACTTCATAAAACGAAATAATGAGATAAATAGGGGATCTCTCATTATATGAACATGAAAAGGTCATTAAGAGGATTATAAATGAACATTCTTTAACATAAGAACATGGAGCATAAAAGGAATGACATAAAAGAGATTACTTGAAATGAAAGAGAGAGGTCGGATCCCTTACCTTAAAACATAACTCTTAAAACACAAATGTTGGGACCTTGAGGGCTTGGGGGCACCATGGGAGGACTCCTTGGGAGGTAATGAGACCAGAACCTCGTTGGGGGAGAGTGGGGAGTCGAATGGACGAGATGATGGCTTGGTATTTATAGGGAAAGTGAGGGGACACGGCATTAATGGCAAAGGGACACCTCATTAGTGGTTTTGGCAAAACCATGGGCTTGACCATGGTATTGGCCACTTGGGACACCTCATAACTTATCTAACTATTCATAATTCGAACATATAGATTACAAACTTAATACATCATTTAATGATGTCATTAAACACCCGTAACTTAAAAACTGTATTATCCCTATTCATCAAAAATTCAACTTTCTCAGAATAATCCCAAAATTTCACCTTAACCAAATATCAACGCTCTGATTACAAATATGAACTCCATTTTAAAAAAATAATTTTCTAAATATTTTTAATTTAATTTTTAAATAAAAACACTATTCACCGAAAATTCATTGTTTTCAGAAAAAAACCCCAAAAATTACCATATCATAATATCAGTGCTCTGAGTTCAAAAATGAAATCTGTTTTATAAAAATAATTATCTAAATATTTTTAATTAAATTTTTAATTAAAAAACACTATTCACCTGAAAAAACTAATATTTGAATAATAATTTAAGAAACCATTATTTAACCATTTTATTGAATCACATTACTTTAATCAAGGTGCCTAGATTATATTAATACGTTCTTTAAGTGAGATTACTAATCCATTTGGACACATTACTAATCCTAATCATTAAATCACTATTCATAATTTACTATTCATCAAAAATTAAGTTGATTTTATTAGACTCAAAATTTCATACTGAACATAATTGTAGAAGACCATTTTTCGAAAATCATTACACATTTTTAATTATTTAAGGTTTACACAACCATTTTTAAAATATCCTTTTTCTAAAATTCATCAAAAATATGCATACTATATTTATCCGGTCATTTGAAAATTCATAACATCATCATAAGAAGAAATCCCAATTTTTATTTAAAACAAAGGATTACACAAGGTAGTTATGGTCTCCTTACATAGCCCCTTATCACACCAACATAGGACCTAAGTGTAAGGTGTGCTAAGGTGAGAGAATCCGAGGGAGGCTCGACCAACATCGCGCGAGTAGTAATTTCTATCAGTTTGAACTTCTCGTGAAGGCGATCCCGTTCTAGCTTTATACGATGAAGTTCAGCTTGGTATTGGTCCAGATCAAAGCCCAATGGTGCTACCTCCTTCCCAAGTTTTGTTAGATGGGCTTCGATTGGTCCAAGACTACTGGGTGAGGCCATCGAATCTTCTTTCTATATTAATTAACCAAGATTACTTGTATTTAGAGACAATAATCAAAACATTTAGTTTCCAGTGGTCATATTGACCAATGGTCATATAACAGTCAAAAACCAATAGTATCATTTTAATTATACTCATGTTATCAAATGAAACATTTTTGTTGAGTATAAAAATAAAATAACACATAAAATTAGGAAACAAGATTTATTCAAAATTTCGGGTTGTTACAATGTGTATGTTCCCTACTAGTGTCTCGTTTATGGGAATGGATTGTGAGATGGAAATTTTACACCAAGGAACAAGGTACATAGAGCCCGAGACAATCCAGTTCCTATGGGTGTTCCCAGTACTGGTGATCATTGGCTTTGTGGTATTTAACCTTATCATAGGGTGTGTTTGGTTGAACATTACAATATATAACATGTCTTAATTACATTTTTAACATTCATAATGTTTTATTTTGAAAATGGGTTATGATTGAAGGTTGTATTTATTGGAATTTATCACCGCTTTTCCTTATGTATTAAAACTACATGCTTTTCATCTTATATTGCATACCCTTTGTAATATTTGTGTGGTTTTCTATTGGGTTTAGTCTCAAACCCTACTTACACCACTATGGTGTACTTTTAGTTGGTTATTCTTGACTCAGGTAAAAGAAAATCTTTGTGTGAAGGTGGTTCGGGTTGTTAGTCCCATTCTATTGCACAGTGTTGTGGAGACGGCTCGAGGGTGATGACCTCTTGTAGTGTGGAGTCATTGTGGATGATTTTTTGATTTTTTTTTGAAATTATTTTACCTTATTTAAATCCATTCATTCATATCTGGTTTCTATTATGGATTGTTTGGCATGAAAATTTTCGATTTATATTATTGTTTATTTTTAATGTTTTATACTATCATACTCAGGTAAATCATTCCCGAACCAGATGTATTGATACCCTGGTAATTGTTCCAGCCCATAGGGATTTGGAACACCCTTCGAGACTTATCATGGGATGGATTTGGTGTCAATATTAGTGGAGAACATATTTAGTTTGTGGAAAAATGGTATAAATAAGGGCATTATTTTTGGGTTATACTACTATTTTGGGATGAGTTGGGATAGAAAGGAGAATGGACCATTCGGGCTATGGGTCTTGGTCATGAGTACGTTTCTAGGCCAGCACCTCTAATGGAAGACCTTGAGTCACCAAGGGACATTGGTATTGTTTGATTAAATTCATTTCATGTGAGACATGTAGGCTGTAGACCACACGTGGACATCAGGATGGGGTGGAGTAACTATTTTTTTTATTATTGTAATGTGTTTAGATTATTTAAATATGATTTATTTGACTAAAATTTTCTGAATTGGGGTATTGAATATTGTTTTTGTGACTGTTTCATTTTGTAGTAACATGCCTCCCCAGAATGTTCCCATGCACCCATAGGAGGAATCCAACGAGCGTCCTCCCACACTGACTGATCTGAGGCTAGTAGAGGCCGTGGTCTGAGTTATCTATGATTTGGGATAGGGACCAGATCCTATTCTCATTTTTTTTTGCGAAAAAGGTACGGGTCCTAGAAAATATATAGCTCATGAGTTTTTGAAAAAACAACCCTCATATGTTTCGAGACAACATACAACCCTAGGAAGTTGAGGAATGGATTGAGATGATCAAGAACCAGTTGAAATTCCGGGATACCCCCAATGATATTAGGGTGAAATGTGCCTCATTTTTTTGGAGGGTTCCAGCCGCAAGTGATGGGTGTCAGTACTTTACATTAGGAGGAATGAGCAGATGTGTTGGGGTGATTTCAAGGATGTATTCAATGAATAGTACTACCCCGAGGTCTTGACATATTCCTAGTCTTAAGAGTTAATGGACCTTGAGCAGGGTAATATTTATGTGATTGTGTATACCAATCATTTCACTAAGTTGGTTCAGTATGCCCCTGAAATAATCTCTAAACAACAAGTGAAGGCCCAGAGGTTTGAGAAAGACTTGAAACCGTAGATATACTACTAGATTTTATTGTTCATGTGAAGGACCTATGCTAAGGTCAATGATTAGGAGAGTGTGGTGGATATTGAACATAATGGAAGGGATGGTTTATCTGGGATAGTGTCAGTAGTTGGCAGTGGCAGCACATAAAAGAAGAAAAGGAATTGGGAGGATCAAGTGAAGAAGGGAGGTGGTAGTTTAGGCCACTCTTCCTGGTAGTTTTGATCTATGGATTCTGACGCGAGATGGGTTGTGTACCACCAGTGTGGGAGATCATGGAACATCCTACAATAATTCCAACATCATATAAATCCATGTTACCGATGTGGAGGTATGGGTCACTTGCAGCACTTTTGTGGGGTGGCACACTTACTTCAGAGTGGGGTAGGATTAGCAGCTTTAAGTGGAGTTCCAATACAAAAAAAGCTATCTAGGATTATGGGGATATCGATTCTGTGGCCGTGATGGTGGGATTGGTCATCTTCTAGAAAGTGACAATTTAGTCCATAGACAAAGACTAGTGGTCGTCCTTAGGCAGGGACCGAAAATCCGCATGTAGTGGATCAAGAACCAGCAGGATCATATGCGGGACTGTCGACAGTTCGGGGTTCCGTTTTGATCACATCTTCTATATCTTCTCCTATGTTTTATACATGTTACTCTTTTTAATTCCTTTAATATTATTTTGTAGACTCTATGAATTTTCCAACTGAGTTGTTGTCTTTTGTAATGGAGATGGGGGCGCTATTGGGAACAATGACGGAGAAGGGTCTTAGGATCCCATCGTGTGCATTGTTCATCTCATGGATTGAGATGGAGTGGAACCTCTTTATCATGTATATGTATCCTTTTGATGTAATAAATTGAATTTATTGGCTAGAAAACTTATAGGCACACATAGTTTGATATCAACTGTGGGTCAGTTTCACCGCACCTGATGGGAGTCGTCAGGTTTTTCATGGAGAGTGGAATCTTCAGTTGGCTCATGCAGGACCTCCAGTACCAGAGTTGGGAAGACTTATCCTTGGGATATCATTTCTTGAATGAGAGGTTAAAGGTTGTTCCCCTGATGGTTCAGTAACTCATACATTGAATGAGTTTCTGGAGGTATTCACGGATGAATTTTCAGGTTTTCCCTTAGAGTGAGATGTGGATTTCTCGATTTATCTGGCACCGGCAACAAAACTGATATCTCTCCCCTCATACCATATGTCCCCCTCCAAGATGAGGGAATTAATTATACCACTGGATGAGTTATAATCCAAATTATTCATTATCTCAAGCATCTTTTCTAGGGCTGCTCTTGTGTTGTTTGTGAAAATGGATGAAGGATCCCTTTGGTTTGGTATTGACTACCGGATGTTAAACAAGGGAAAAATTAAGAATAGATAACCATTTTCTAGAATATATGCCTTTTCTAGTTAGGGGATGGTTGAAAACTGGTTCTCAAAAATAGTATTGCATTCAGGATATCATAATCTTAGGGTGAAAGAGGGGGGTATCCCATAGATTTCCTTCTGATTTATGTACACCCACTTTGTGAATTTGGTCATTCCCTTCGGATTGACCAATTCTCCAGCAGTCGGTATGGCACTCATGAAAAGGGTGTTCAACCAGTATCTTGATTCCTTCATTATAGTGTTCATGGATTGCATTCTAGTATACTTTGTCTATATGGAGGAACACGATCACCACTTGAGGATCATTTTGGGAACTATGAAGGATCAACGACTCTATGGAAAGTTGTTAAAGTTCACTTTCTAGAACCGGGAGGTGAAATATCTGGGGCATGTGATCTAGGATAATGTGGTTTCGGTGGACTTCAATAAGATTAGTGTGGTCATTTCATGGGAGAAACAGGATAATGTGTTTGAGATCTAGAGTTTCCTTGGCCAGGCTGGTTATTATGGGCAATTTGTTTGGGATTTCTCTCAGATGGCTTCACTAAAGACTGCACCCTCCCAGAAAGGGGTGAAGTTTATATGGGGTTTAGAATGATAGTAATATTTTGGGGAGCTAAAGAGGGGGTTGACTACCGCCCCCATGTTGATTTTCATAGAGGCTGTAAAGGGGTATGTGGTGTATTGTGACACATCAGGTATGGGTCTTTGGTGCATACCTATACAGGATGAACATGTGGTGGCATATGGCTTTCAACAACTTTGAACACAAGAAAATAATTACCTTACCTACAACATGTAGTTAGAACCTGTGATTCAAGATTTTAAGACTTGGCACCACTACCTCTTTGTGGAGAAGTTTGTGGTCTACTCTGATCACAAAATCTTGGCCAATATCTTCTCGTAGAAGGACATCAATTTGAGGAAACATTGTTGGATCATGTACTTACATGGGTTTGAATTCGACATTCATTATACCCTATGAAAGGTAAATGTCTTAATAGATTCATTGATTAGAAACGTATAATTGAAATCCCTGATGATATCCAATGATGAGTGAAATCTGATGACACTCTTTTCTCAGATGCATATGGAGACCAAAGAGAGAAATGGGGGGGGGGGGCATTCATGGTGATCATTCTGTTTACTCATTCTATAGTGGAGACAATTCAGAAATTCAATCCTAGTGATTATATTTTTCTTCTATTGAAGCAGTTTCTTCACTGTGGGTATACCTCCTCGGATGGGTCTTCATCTCCTGAAGGAATCTTGTGCTTCAAGTGTCGTTCAACAGTGCCTTTATCTCTGAAGAAGGTGTGGATGGAGGATAGCCACAGGTCTCATTAGGCTATTCATCAAGGTTCCACCAATATTTATTATGATTTCCATCGATATTTTAGGTGTCCTGGTTTGAGAAGAGACATCACGGACTTCGTGTTGAGACGCTACATATGCCAGCAGGTGAAAGCAAAGCATCAAAGGCCCTCTATTTTACTTCATCCATTACCTATTTTTACCTGTAATTGGGACAAGGTTTCCATGGAATTTATTGTGGGTTTACCTATTAGGCATTGGGGTAAGAATTCCATTTGGGTGGCGATTTATCATCTGAAAAAATAATCCCACTCCATTCTGATAATAGATAAAACTAATGTGGATGAGTTTTCCCATTTGTATCTTCAGGAGGTGTAAGGCTCAATGGTGTTCCATTTGTTGTTGTCTCAGATAGAGACCATTTATTCACTTCTAAATTGTTGGAAGGACTTCATAAGGCCATGAGGTATTAGATTATGATGATCATGACATAGCACCCTCAAATAGATGTCCAGATAGAGTGGGAAAATCAGATGTTGGAGGAGATGCTATGTGCATGCGTTTTGGACATTGGAGGTTCCTGGGATAGCCATTTGTAATCGGATGAGTTTTCTTATAATAATAATTACCAATATTCAATTCAAATGGCGCTTTTTGAGGCTCTCTGTGGTTGGCCTTGATGGTCCCCCTCTATTGGGATATGGTAGGTTAGACCACATTGCTGGGGAAGAGTCTAGTGTAGGAGATTTCTGAGAAGGTCATGTTGATTAAGCAGCGCTTGTTGACAACTCATAGTCATAATAAATCTTTTGCTGACTAAAGGCGTCGATACCTTGAGATTTTTTGGGGGATATAGTATATTCATGAATGTGTCCCCTCATCCGAGCCATCATTTATTAGGTAATTAAGGGAAGAAGATGCCACAATATGTCGGCCCTTTCATGATCACCAAGTGTATTGGAAATGTGGTTTTTTGGTTGGCCTTACATTCTCAGTTGGTAACCATACATGATTTCTTCCATGTATCCCAGATGAAAAATAAAACTCGGATCTAACTCAAACTGCATTCCTCAAGATGAGGTAAGGAAAAAGATATTGCCAAACCCTTCCATCAGCAAGTTGAAAAAGAGATAATGACCCCTGAGACCCACCTTTAGTAGGCCCCAGAGTGGATACTTGCACCAAGGGTATTGAATCACATGTAATATGGATGACATTACAATTTTTATTTAGTTAGATTGGGAGATAAGATAGTAAATTCTATACAACACCAGATCTAGAAGTAAAATTAAGGCCCAAAAAAATCCATTCCCATATGTATGATCCAATAATGGAGTGAAACGATGTACAAGAAAAACTACAAAGGGAAGTACCAAAATAAATGAAAATCATCAACATCAATTATCCCAAAGTCCAAGCTAATAGGGTTAGTCATAGTCCTCTAAGTCCTCATGGAAACCTAAAATCAGTTCAATATACGTAGGGTGAGTATAAATGTCTAATCTGTAGGGAAAACCAAAAGCACTCATGCCCAAGTGGGGGGGATTCTAATGCCTCATGAGAAAAGAGGATAACCAAATCACCTTGTAAGGAAACTAACCACCCAAAACACACCAAGGCACAGTCCCCAAATAACACAAGTCAAATAATATAATGGTAATAACTCATCGACTTTTGAGTAACTCACACCAATTTCCCCCAGGTTATTGGAGACATCCTACGTGTCAAACCTTCCCGCCCATTTTCACTGTAGCCCCATTGGCATACCCCACACGCACAGAGCTGGGCTACCACATCCACACTTCCCGACCAAAAACACCTGGTCCACAACCACACATATCCACACCCTACAGAAAATAGGGCCAGAATAACTACCGCCATGCATGAAGACACTTGGGCCCGAAAAACTACAACCACACCTAAAGACACCTAGGCCTCATCTTGAATACACTTGGGAAACAACCTGCCTGCACAATCATGGGTCAACCACCAAAACATTCCCTGCCTGAATAATCATGTCCTATAATAGACCTCATTTCATCTCATCCTACGCAAAGTGTGTTGGGATACTCGGGAAATGGATTCGAAAAGGATATAATGACCAGACACTCATAATAGTGTTGGAAAAAACACCCTACCCCATGAAATGTGGGTGTTTAGCATGATGTGCACAACTAGGGTGGGTCGCGAATAACAAACATAAGAACTGAAATTATACATATAGGTAAACAAACACTCATCAAAACCTAGGGTTTCCAAACCAGATCATACTCAAAAACCCTTGTTACTATTAATTCATAAGAATTACAATATCCACAACCATGTCACAACACATTCCCAGAAAAAAAAATTCCCCATTAAACCCATTATTGTTTTCATATTCAAGTTATTTCATTTAAATAATTTTTTACTACCGGGAAACGAATAGGAATATCCACAAACCAAGGAAGGAATGAAATCAAGTAGAAATTTAAGCATTAACACCCGGTTCTCTTGTAAGTCACAAAAAAAGGGAACCGTGAGATCCCTTAAAGTACCATAACTAAACCAAGCCCTACCAAATGACCCCACATGACTTTAGATCCAAAAACCAACAACGATCAATGTTTTTCTCTATGCTCAAAGAACTGGGGATGCACTACCTACAGGGATGAATTCCCTGGGATCCAAGAGTGGAAGGGAAAGGATACAGGATAGTCAAACCACTAGACTCTACAAGGGGGACTCCAAACACAACAAGGAAATGAAATGATACTATCCTAGAAGAAGAAATAATTCCTCTGCGATAAAAAGGGGAGATCATGGAGTTACAGGATATGAATTTTGAATGGATTTAAAGGCGGATCATGGTTCCAGCATGCAGTTGGACAGTTATACATGATGGAAATAATTTTTATTTAATATTTTTCATCAGAGAGGTGTCCATAATGGATTTGAGTTAAAGTGTTTCATTTAAACTGAGGAAAAAAATGTAACAGTGGTGGAACATGAATGTACAAGAAAATGGTCTGGCAGAGAGGAAGAAAAGCCACATGTTTTGGCACGTCACGGGTTGCATGAATCTTGGGTGATTTTTATATCATTTACTTGAATTTAATTGCTTTGAAAGTGGTATTTAAGAACCTCTTACGTCAAAAGATACATTTTGGGAGTGGGATTGGGAAAATAAAAAAGGGTGGGACACTGTATGGTGAGACAATGTAAGCGGTTCCATGGTCAGAGTACCACCATCATGTTGCCACAGTTTTTGTGTGTGAACGTGATGGTGCGACTGTTACGGTGCCACCATCATGGTGACACCATAATCAGTGCCCCCATTTGGGTCTGTGGCTGTAATTATGTGACCATTATGGTGCCACCGTCATGGTACCACTGGTTCTGTGGGACACCATAAACGGTGTCGCCATTTCGATGTGCGACTGTGACTCATGCCATCATTTCAATGGAACTGTTTGATGGGACTGAGATTCTAGAAAAGTACTGTACCAGGAGGGTCTATTCCATTACATCAGATACCTATCAAACTATTCTCTCCCTCGAGAATCAACTAGACCCGATGAAAATAGAGGGGTCTGAACAACCACCTCATAAGACACCTCTCATGAGTAATCTTCCTCAACATCTAGGAACACCTCTCCCTCGTGTATCAATAAGAACATGTAAAGGTCATACCATCTAGACATATGTAATAGGGATTCCCTTCCTCTATATGTCCAGATATTATCCTCCTTGGGTGACACTGACTCCACCACATGGGTTTAAGCCCATACATATTAATGGGTCTGGATTAGGGATCATATCATCCCCTCCCCACATTCAGGACTCTTCACACACATCTATGGAGAACGGAAAATAGTCCATTTCATTGTTAAGAGGGTTAAACACTGCATCACAAACAACTACAAAATATAAGAGAACAAAACTCAAAACAACTCTAGTTACTGAGCTCACATCTATGGCTTTTGTTCCCAGGAACTCTCCCTGAGGCCACCATGCCTCCACGATACATGATCCAAGGGAATGGTTTATCCATGAAGCATCATCTCCTCATAATCCTCAATCCTCTCTGGTCACTCTACATATGTCGCATCATCCTCGATATCCATCATTCCCCAGTCGAGGACGTGTTAATCATTGTGTAGGTACTAATGAAGCGGAGACACATGGAAGACGCCATCCACTCTCAGTAGCAGCGGTGGTAGCATCACCTGACAAACCACTTCACCAACCCACTGCAACACCTCGAATGGTATGACGGAACTGGAAGAAATCTTACTCCTCCTACCGAACCTCTATTGCCCACGTCAATGTGAGACCTCCAATAACACATGGTCCCCAACTTCAAACTATAAGGGTGTCCTCTTATGATCGGATTGTGACTTCTACGAGTCCTAAGATGCCTTCATCCTCTCCCGTATAAGCTAAAACACCTCCTCCGTCCTCTACACTACCTCTGGGCCAAGAACACCTACTTCCCCGACCTCTGTCTAGCACACGAGTGAGATACACGGCCTCACGTACAAGGATTCAAACGGAGCCATGCCAATGGTAGAGTGATAACTATTGTTTTAGGAAAACTCTACTATAGAAAATTGTTGTACCCATGATCTCCCAATGTCCAAAACACATTCCCGTAGAATATCCTCCAATGTATGGATGGTGCGCTCTATCTTCCAATCTGTCTGGGGGTGGAATGTAGTGTTGAGGCATAGCTAGGGGCCAAATGCATGTTGGAATCATTTCCAGACCCATGAGGTAGACCAGGTATCCCGATCGTAGACAATGGACATCAGAACTCCATGAAACTGCACCACTTCATCCATGTACCACTGTGCTCGGGCATCCATCGCACTCGACTCCTTGATTTCCATTAAGTGAGCTTATTTCATCAGTCGGTCCACCACTAGCCAGATAGCATTGCAGCCCCATTGAAATCTGGGTAGTCCCATGATGAAATAAATCATGATGTCATCCCACAACCACTCAGAAGAATCTAAATGGTGTAATAGACCTCCAACAACGTGGTGTTAAGCCTTCAACTACTGACATGAAAGGAACTTTTCAACAAACTCTACCACTTCCCACTTCACCCCATGCCACAAAAACAGACCCCTCAATCCCTGGTACATCTTGGAAACTTTTGGGTGCACCGCCAGGTGTGAGTTGTGGATCTCACCAAGAACTCTCTTGCGCATTTCCACCGGGACGAAAAACATCCAATGAAACATCATCTGATTCTTCCTTTATTATGACAATCCCCCTTGAGCATCACCCTAGCTAACATGATCATGAATCACATCATCCTCTATCTCCACCCACTGGGACTCCTCCACCTGTTGCAAAAGAGAGAACTACACAGTCATCTGAAATAGACAACCTCTACCATCCTTGAACCTTTCATCTAGTTATACGGCATCCAATTCATCCATCACCATCCAAGAATTTACTAACTCTCAAACCAAATCCTTATACGAATTCCTGCACAATTAATCAGCCACAACATTCCACTTACCATTAGTGTAAGAGATTTCAAAGTCATTGTCCATAAGAAACACCATCCACATCCGCTGACACATGTTCATGTCCACTGGGAGAAGATATACCTTAAGATCTTATGATTCTCGAAGACCAAAAAGTGATCCCCAATGCGGTAGTTCTGCCTCATATTTAGTGAAAACAAAAATTTTGTGAGCTCCGAGTCGTGGGTGGAATAGTTACACTCAAGGGGACATAATTTACTAGACCCATAAGAGATAAACCCTTCTGTTGAATCAGCACACACCCAAATACTTGGCCTGAATCATCACAGAACACCTCAAACATCACCCCTTCTTCTAGAAACCTCTACACTTGGGAACTAACCAACATACCATTTAGATAACTAAAGGCTACCTAACATGGTTCACTCATCATGAAGGCCTTGTACTTGCTGGTAAAGGCTATAAAAGGAGATGCAACTTGATATATTTTGGGAACAAACCTATATTAATATCCTTCCAGACGTAGGAAATAATGAACCTCTATCAAATTGTTGGGTTCTACCCAAGAAACAATTTCCTTGACCTTTTATGGGTCAAATTCTATCCCTTGATCAGACCCCATGTGTCCAAAGAAGTTCACTTCTCATGTCCAGAAAATACACTTGGTCAAACATCCCATAAAGCCGGTGCTGCCAGAGGACCTATAAAACCATCCAAAAATGCTAGGTGTGATCCTCCTATGATCATGATTAGATCCATATTTCGTCAATAAACATGACTTTGAACCGGTCCAGATATTTCTAGAAGACATAGTTAATGTGCTCCATGAACATGGATGGTGCGTTCATAACGTCGAACAACATGAACACGAACTCAAAGTTCCCATATCTACACCTGAAGGAAGTATTTGAGATTCCACCCTCCTTCACCATTAGAAGGTGATATCTTGACCATAGGTCGATCTTGGAGAACCATCATGCTCCCTTCAACTGATCAAAAAGGTCATATATCCTCAGGAAAGTGTAATGGTTCTTGAATGTTACCTAATTCAATATCTTGTAGTCTATGCACAGCCTGAGACCACCATCTTCCTTCTTCACGAGAAATACCGGAGCACCCCACGGTGACACACATGGTCAGACCAAACCCTTCTTCATCAGATCATCAATCTGAATTTTTAACTCCAACAACTAAGAAATCTCAATCCGATAGGGATCAATTGAAATGGGAAGGGCACTAAGATTCAAGTCTATCCAAACTCAACATCACGTCGAGGGGGTAGTGTAACGACCTCTTGAAGGAAGAAATCCAACAACGCACCAAAAATCCTTGAATCATCCATAATTTCCGACTCCACTAACGGCTCAACCCATAAGGAATGAAAGGTCTCCACTTGCCGGCTGCCCTCCTGGAAACCTCTCTCACCGAAGAAAGTCACACATCGACCGCCCATATATGAAAATAGAACCCTTATTCAAAAGTATTCTATAATGGAACACACCAAGAACATATATTTTATTCTTAAAATGACAACATATGGATTCATCTATAGCAAATGAAGGCCCCCCACTAGACTGATGTGGTCCCAACATCAGTATACATCTTCGGAAGACACTAGACAAGCTGGTCTGACCTCCAACTGTCATAATCAAAACTATGGGGACAGAAAGTGTCTGTATGTCTAGACCGAAGGCATTGGCTATACTGGGTGAAAAAAGGACTTTGAACCTCCTAAATCAAAAAAGGTGCATTTAAGAGTATTGAACAAGCCAATCATACCTCGAACGACCTATGGCCCTGCTGGAACAGCTGCCTCTGTGGAGTGAAACTTCCCACGCCCAGATCCACTACCCCATAGCTTTCGGCAGCCTCCCAGACTACGCCTAGGTCGAGGTCCCTTAAAAGCACCCTGAGGTTGGCCTCCTCCTGCAATGTTTTCTCTCAGAGGAGCAGGAGATCATTGTCCCTACTGCTTCTATAGAAAGTGCCTAACAGGAACCTACTGCTACTGAGGTGGGAGCTAAACAGGAACACCCCCATTGTACTGTAGTCGGTCCGAGCACTGATTCCAAAGGTGGGCATGGCTACAACAGATAATGAATCAATGAACCAGGCCTAAAAATAATGGTTGGGGGATGAGAGCTCTTAACTAGAACTGGTGGGGTCGGGTCCCCACTGGTAGAAACCTGGATGTCTCTTACACTGGAGGCCTACTACTGACAACCTTCCCCATTAACGAGCCCAATAAGATCCCTTCTCGTGGCACACATCCCATCTTATGCATCCTCTCCACCACTTCATCCTTCTTTTGGACCTCCAACAATGGCTGTAGTGTGAAGGGAGTAACAACATATTAAAGAGAAGTTCTGAGTGCCTCCTATAAACATCTATTTCTGGATTTCTCATCTAGAAATAGGTCCATAGATAAGAAAATGAGATCCCTGAACTTGATCCCCAACTCTCTCACTGACATACTCCCCTGCTGAAGGGAGAGTGCTCCTGCCTCTTATTAGTATTCATCATGGAAGATATAAATTTCACCCGGAACTCCCTATAGAATTCAGTCCATGACACCTCAGCCTCCCTCTTCTCCCCATGGTAGAGCATCCACCACTGACACACTGCTCCCCACATTTGGCATACATCCAGAGAAACCCGGTACTCCGTTGGAGCCTAGATCAAGCTGAAAGCTGTCACCAGCTCCTAGATCTACCTCTCTATCTCGAATTCTGAGATGCTGACCTCATACTTCCCATGGGTGTTCTGTTGAAAGGCATGAAGCATCCTCTACCACTTTTCCTAATCCTCTTCTCGATCAGCCCTATTCTGATTAGCTAAATCAGCCTCCTGGGCCTTGATCACCCTCACTACTCATGGTCGTCGTATGGGTGCCATAGCTGCACGGAAAATAAGAAATACCTAATCCTGAGTATTGTATAGGATTTATTTTATTTTTTTGTTTTATTTTTATTTTTTTTAAATTCCCAAAATACCCAAGACACCATAGAACAGAAGTCATTAGGATGTATATACCTTTCATAAGATATCTACTCGGCAATCAGTGTAGCCTCACTTGGTCGTTTAGTAGGCACATAGTCCTTATGTTCGATCACAAGGGCCCCTAAAATTTTATGTCCTTGCCAGTCATCCCTGGCCAATCTCACGCACCAAGATTGCCTGACACTATTTCCCTACCATCCCATATAATACTCACTGTGACTAACTCTGAACTCCATCCTATCTCTCATCCAACGCCTACTCTAATACCATTTTGTCACGACCCGCCTTCGCTATGATGAGGAAAGGGGGAAAAATTCCAATCCCTTCCTTCCTCAAGTTGAAGGAGAGATAATTACCCCTGAGACCCACCTTCAATTGGCCCCAGAGTAGAGACTAGTTCCAAGGGTATTGAATCCCACATAATATGGAATTCATTGCCCTTTTATTTAGTAGGATTGAGATATAAGATAGTAAATCCCAAAAAACACAAATGTTGGATGTAAAATTTTGTCCAAAACAATCTATTACCATATTCATGTTCTTATAAATATGTACTATGAAGTATTGGAAAAAATCCAACGGGATGTACCAAATGAAAAGAAAAATAGAAACTTCAACTATCCAACGTTCGAGGTAATAGAGTTTGGCATGGTCCATGAGGTCCTCATGAAAACCTGAAATCAGTTTAATATATGTAGGGTGAGCATACATGTATACATAGTAGGGGAAAAAAATATCTCATGCACAAGTGGGTAGGCATTCTAATTCCTGGTGAGAAAATGAGATAACCATAGAACAATGTAAGGAAACTATCCATGAAAACCTCACTGCGGAACACTCCCCAAATAAGTCATGTCATGTAATGTAATAGTAATAACACATCGATGTTTGGGTACCCTGCATAACTTTCCCACTGGTTATTAAAGACATTCTATACGACATACCTTCCCTTCCATTTTCACCCAGTTCCGCTGCCATAACCTGCCCACACACACATGGGCTACCACAACCACACATCCCACCCACAAAAACTGGGGCCACAACCACAGGTAACCAGTCTAGCAGACACCTGGGCCAGAACAACTACCACCATGCCTAAAGACACATGGGCCTAAATAACTATTTCCACGCCCGAAGACACCTATGCCTCATCCCGAAGACACTTAGGAAATAACCTTCCTACACACACCTCGGAAAACCACCAAAATGTTCCATTACCAGATAATTTGGGTCTCTAATAGACCTTAGGATGTCACCGCCTACCTGAAGAGTGTTGGGTTACTCGGTAAAGGGAGCAGAAAAAGAGCTAATAATAAGCCACTCATAAGAGTGTCGGGAAAACAGCCTCCCCCATGAAATGGTGGTGTTCAGGATGATGTTCTCAACTTGGGTGGGACGTGAATAAGAAACATAATAAATAAAATTATACGTATAGGTAAACAATATCTCATCCCAACCTAGGGGATCCAAACCAGCTCATACACAAACACCCTCATTGCTATTCATTCATAAGAATTAAAACTGACGATCACAGTCAGGATACAAGTATCATTAAGAGGAGGAGGGGGTGAATCAGTGATATAATATTATTTTTAAGTTTCCGACTTTTGGAAACAACCTTTATCTCCTGTTAAAGAGTTTCTTCCCTTCTGAACACACACAACCATCATAACACAAGATTTACAAGCTTCACTACTCAACAAGAGAAGCTACGTTCTTGGTATGGTACGTAAATAATCCAGTACCACAAAATCCACTAGAAAACAATCATTTGATGTGGAATAAAATGAGTAGGATATACCCTTACACTCATGTTGAATGTTGAAAACAATATAATAGGGTATGTGATCCCTCTTAGAAAAAATAGGGTAATGTAATGATTCTGTGTTTCTTAATGAACTTTCAAAAATCAAATTTTTCAAAACAATTATACACTTTCCTACCTAGAATCTGGTAAGAACCTCCTAGTGTAGAAAGATTGCATTCCACTCCCTAATTTCATGGCTCCCTACTTGTGCACCACTTTCTTTTTCACCTCACAGCTTATGCTCCACCTACATGAACGCATACTCACTACTTGCGCCCTCTATTGAGCGCAGATCACAACATGTGTTGCACCTTTAGCTTATACACAACCCATTTCTTGAATGAAACTCCCTTCTTGTGCACCTCTGGAATCTTGCATGACAAAATTTTCACTTTAAAACTTGTGTGACACCCTACTTGCACACCTTATAAATAACCCTCAGCTTGCGCGCCACTTCAGCTTGTGTGCTTCCCTCTTCTACTTGCGCGATCAGAGCACCCTCTACTATTTGTGCGATCAGATCTGAAATTTTCTCTTAAGTGTTGAACTATTGAGAAATAAGGAGGTGAGTTTTTTATTTATAGGAATTTTGGTGACTTGCATGCCTCATAAACATGTGCACCATTCCTACTTGCGCGCTGCTCCATCACTTGCGCGCCGATCCATCACTTACGTGCCCTTCCATCACTAGCGCGACACTTTTTTTCCTTTATAATATTTTGATTTGATGATGTTGGAATATGACTTGTGTGCAACATACACTTGTGCGCCACTTATACTTGCATTCCAAACTTGAGCACCACTTATACATGCACGTCTCACTTTCATGCCACTTATACATGAGTGCCACTTTTAGACTTGCGCTCATGTCTTTAACTTTCGTGCCAATACTTGCACGCCAATACATGTTCTCCAATAACTGCGCACCACTCTTGACTTGCGCACCACATTCCTTACTTTTCCAAAATCACTTATTTACTCTCTATACTCTTCATAAGGATTGTATCACATGTTCTCCAAACTTATGATATTTGTGAAATACAAATCAGCAAAGCATCGTCATAGTTTACAGTCCTTTTAAAAAGTGAATTGATTTAGCTTCTTTGACAACAAAAGACAACACTCTGTAATATCATACATATTATACTTCCTTATCCATCAAACATTCTCCCAACAACAACAGCCATAATCATGTCACAAATCATTCCCGGATAAAAATTCCCCATTAAACCCATTCTTGTTTTCATTTTCAAGTGATTCCATTTAAATTATTCATCACTATTTGGAAACTAACAGGCATAGACACAAACCAGAGATGGAAAATAATCAAGCATAAATTTAGGCATTCAACCCTGGTTCTATTGTACAATAAAACATCCAAAGGGATCTTTGTGATCCCTCAAAGTACTGGAACCAAACCAAGCCCCACCATACATCCCCACACGACCTTAGATTGAAAAACCAAGAACTTCACCACAATATGGGATCCCATCCCCATCCATGTCACCCAACAAGAATCAAGCAGAACAACCACACATATTACCATGATAGAGTGAGGGTGTTTCCAGATTTAAACACACCATTCATTGAGTTCCTTCTTTTTGCATTGGGTTAACCTGGTTGATCACACAAGTTTTTTTTGTTCACTGGAAATCAAATTAATCAATCGATATTATGTGATTAACAAATTTCAATGTTACAACCATTCAGTCATTAGAAAAACAAGGGTCACTTAGTGTGCAAGGAAAGACCTCAAATTTTTATGATTTTCAGTGGACAGAAACCCATACAATTCACAACATATAAGCAAGGGTAAAAGAGTACAAATACTTCATCAAACACACCCCTTCATTGTTTAAATGTTTGTTTATTATTTTAATTATTTTTTGGATTCATCCATCCTCATAAAAACATTATCATACTCACCCCACATAATACACAGTAAAGAGAGATGGAGGAAAAACCCTACCTGGATGATCAACGATCGATGTTTTTCTCCGCACTCCCAGAACTGGGTATGCACGACTTGAATGGGAGAAAATAGAGGGGCTCGAAGAGTGGGCAAGAAAGGATCCAACACAGGTGCATCACTAGCCTCGAAAAGGGGTACTCAAAATGCACCAAGGAAAGGAAAAGTGACTAGCCAAGAAGAAGAAATAATTCTTATTTGATAAAAAAGATAGATCCTAGAGTTACGGGATATGAATTTTGAATGGAATTAATGGTGGATCATGGTTTCACCACATGGTTGGAAGGTTATACATGATGGAATTAATTTTTATTTTATAATCCTTATCAGAGAGGTGGCTATAATGGCTATGATTTAAAGGGTTTCCTTTAAATAGAGGAAAATGTGTAATCGAGGGGGGGGGGGGGAAACTGAAATGTATCGGAATAGGGTGTTTCACCGAGGAAAAGAGCCATACATTTTGGTAAGCGAAGGTTCTCCAAACTCTTGTATGATTTTTTATATCATTTATGGGATTTTAATGGCCTTTAATGGGGTATTTAAAACACTCTTATGTCAAAAGGTACACTACAAGAGTGATACTTGAAAATGATACAAGGATGGGACACTGTTTGGGGAGACACCGTAAGTGGTTCTCTGGTCATAGTGACACCATCATGGTTCCACTTTAAGCGGTGCCATCGTTTCGGTGTGCAACCATGACCGGTTCCACCATTTCGGTGGAACCATTTTATGGGACCGAGATTTTGGAAATGTACTAGACAAGGATAGTCTAGGCCATTATAGGATCCATCAAAATTATTGAGTTGGGAATGACTGGAGATAGTACCTGACTTGTCAATTTTTGAGTGGCCAATGAAAACAGTGGAATCCCAAGATAAGGTGCTTTGAGGGAAGCCTATTCTGCTGGTTCGGGTTCGCTGGAAGCATGGTAGTGATCCACATGGGACCTGGGAACCGAAGTTATTGGTTTAAGATTGGTACCCATTCTTGTTTTCCGATCAAGCCTCTAGTCAAATTTCCGGGATGGAATCCTTTCATGGTGGGGAGAATTGTGACACCCATGTTCTTCATTAAAGTTAATTGTGTTTCTTATAATTTTGTTCTAAACCCCCCTAATTCCCCCATAATCCCCCCATATTTTTTTGGCTTTTAGAGTTGATTTGAGGGGATAAATTCCAATGAATGGTTTAGGTGCATAGTTTCCCAAACCATGCACAAGAATTTGTGCACCCATGTCCAGCTCATTAAAAAGTGTGTCAAATGAATTCATTTTGTTCTTGAGATTTATCCAAACACTCCATTTTATTTTCCCATTCGACCATTTCAACAATTTAACCCATCACGGAATTTTAAACCCACATTGGAACTCTAATTTTAAAGGGGATTTGGTATAGGAACTTCACACAATCACATGCATGGGTTTCTCCCACATAGTTTCTCCCATATTCATGAAGGTTAATTCAATTTCCAATAATTCCAAAATGAGAATGGGGAAGGGTTTCTAACCTAGGGTTTATCAATGGGTTTTCATGGTATAATATTCTAATATAAGGCTTGATCTACCTTCCTTGTGGTGCAGTGGTGGTGCGATTGCAATTTTCTCCCAAAGGATTCAAAGGCATAACAATTTTGGTAGGCGATTCCATGTGTATAAAATCCTTATGACTTATCATGAAGTTTTTATATTATTTAAATGTTTGTTTTAATTTATTATGGGTGTAAAAATTGGTTCTAGTGGTACTTGTAATGAAATGGAATATTAAGTGCCATTTTCATTGGAAATTGAGGGATTTTTCAAAAAATATTTTATCAGTTCATTTGGGGATTCCCTATAAATATTTAGTCGATTAAATTGAATTGAATTAGGTCTAAAAATAATGTTTTGAATTTTTATCTCCTTTTTTGTTGTTTAGAAAATTTATTTTAAGGTTTTGTGTAAAGTATATGAATTATAAGTTCATTGTTTGTGTAAAAATGATGGTTTTTCCAAGATATCACTTCTTGGTTAATATAGGGGTTCCCAATGATTGATTTTTTGGTTTAATTTAAAAGTTATTGGGATTTAAGTTTTGTTTTGGTGTGTTATAAGTGTTTAAATTGTGTGAAAAGTGGGGTTTTCAAGGTGTTTTTACTACAAAATAATGTGAGATTTTGATAAGTTGTTTTATTGAAAATAAAAAATGTTTTGTTGTGTGTTTTATGTTGTATAACGTGTGTTTAGAAATTGTATATTATTAATGTGACCAGTAGTTGAGTTTTAATAATCCATGAGATGTATGTCTCATGCTGAAATTGTTTGAGCACAATTGGGGAATCATAGGTGGGCCAATATGTACTAGTACGCTAGTGATCCGGATGGGTTTTGTCCCTATTTCACTTAGAATTTTGGATAAATACAACTCTAATTCACTAAGTGGATGAATTTTTGGGACAAATATACTAGGATTATGTTCCTACTAGTGTCTTATGAAATGCATGTGATTGTGACATGGATATTTTACAACGATGTATGAGGTACATAGGGCCAAAGACTATCTAGTGCCTAGGGGTGTTCTCGGTTTCGGTGCTCATTTGATTTGTGGTTTTTACCCTTGTATTAGGGTTAGTATAGATGTACATAACAATATCTAACATGTCTTATTAAAATGTGTTAACATTCTAAATGTTTTATTTTGAAAACTGTTTAGGATTGAATGTTTCATTTCTTGAAATGTATCGTCGCTTTTCATTACATATTAATATTGCATGATTTTCACCTTGTATTGAATAACATTAGGTATATATGGGTGTTATTCAATTGGGATTATACTTACATTATACTTTAAACCCATTGGGTGTATGAATACAAGGTTATGTTTGCCTCTGGTAATTGCAAAGTCGTGAGTGAAGGCGGTTTGGGTTGTTAGTCCCCTCATATGGCGTGGTTTTGTGGAGATGACATGGGGGTGATGACCCCTTATCGTTTGGAGTATTTGGGGCTGATTTCTACTATTTCTATTTTTTTAGACCTCTTTTACATTATTTAAAACCATTTATTCATATAAGGATTCTATTAAGTATTTTTTGGCATGAAAATTTCAGATTTATATTATTGATTGTTTTTAATGTTTTAGGCATCCATACTCAGTTAAATCATTCCCAAAACAAATTTATTGATACCTAGGCTCTTGTGAAAACTAGTGGGAATAGGTTATTCCCTTCAGGGCTTGTGATGGGGTTGATTTGATGCTGGTATTTTTGCTGACGATATTCGGTTTGTGACAAAGTAAATCATAAATAGAAACATAAATGAGAAAGACAGGTAAGGATCTTATATCTCAATTCTCGGATTATCTCATTTATGAAGATGATTATACTTTATATGCAAGATATTTTGAGAATATAAAAATATAATTTAGTTTAATATGAGTGTGTATGAGTTGTTTTGGTTGATTTTTGGACCAACATTAGTGATTTCTGTTAGTGGTGACGTGGGGATAGGAGTTCCACTTTTAAAAGAGAAACAATGTGTAATTTCAATAAATCCAAAAAACGATTCAGTAATGGGAGGTCAATATAATTTAATGTGGCTAAAAAACAATTTATTTTAAAATATATAAGTTGGTTGGAAATATAAAAAATTCCACTAAAAGTACTAATTTAACATTTTTTGGACATTTAACATAGAAGATATTTATTTTTAATATTTTGGTTTTCACTACAGTCACTATTTAACACCTAAGTAGTTAATACTTTATGAAAAAAGTTTCCTTTTATTTAATTTTGAACTATTTATTAAAAATTTTAAATATTTTTTATTCAATTTTTAAAATTGATGGGAATTTATTTTAAAATATTTATATTTAATGTATTGGATAGTGTTTTCTAAAAAATGTATCCTATGTTCTAAAATTTCTAATATTGGTTAATCTTTTAAAATAAAAAAATTTACAATATAAAATCATAGATTAAAAAAATATTTTTTCTAATAATTTTTTTTATGAATTTCCAATTGATAAAAATATATTAATAATATCATATATGTCATGTGATTTTTAAAAATTGTATTTTACACTATTTAACTACAGATCAACCATTTAAAAAGATTCCAAAAAACCATCCAAAGGAAAAATTAACATGAAAAATCCAAAAGCGATGTTATTATTTCAAATTTCCATCATAAAAGTTATAAATAATATATTTAATTTGAAACATATCACATAGGAAATTTTTTTTTACTAGAAACTGGATTTTAGTTTCTTAATTTTTATTCTTTTTATATATTACATATTAATCTAGTGTCAATACATTATTCATTCAACAATATATTAAAATTTTAAATATTTAGATTCTCTAAAAAAATATTATATTGATATTATCATTTATATGGTAAGATTTAAATTGAATTTATCATTGTTTTTGTTATACATAAACATATATCATAATTCATGTAATGTCTCAGATTTTATGTGTTTTATTTTTAAAATTTATTGGGAATTATTTTCACACCAGACCTTTAGACATCATGCGATTCCGAGCCCCAGAGTGCCCGGAATAAATGTTTGAAATAAATTAAAATTTTAAACATCACGTGTGAGAGATTTTACATTAAAAGTGGAATAACATTTAAAATATTTCCTAGATTAGAAATTTTATGGCACTATTGCGTTCATAGCGGCGAATTTACATTAGTTGAGGTCTAACATCGATCGGAATGAGTCAGCTGTGAGAGTTAGGTTTTGAACGTTTAACAGAAATAAAATAAAATAATAATTTATTTTTTTTAAAAGTTTCCATTTTGTTCCATGACGTAATTCTTCCATTTTAGACACATGTATATGGAATGTTTGTAGGGTTATCCTCACAACACTACGAATTGAGGGAGATCCTCTTGGATTATCAGTGGAGAAACCATTGGAAGTTGACAACGACAGATCTTAGATCTAAGGAACCTCTCCATAGAACACGACACAATGATCATTCTTCAATCAAATCGATGTTGGGGCTGAAATTTCAATTCATAATTCCCCATTTTTTTGGATTTAACAACAAACGTGGATCACCCCACGAACATGTTGATTCGTGGATCATGCATTCTCAAGGGAGGGTGTTATTTTTCATTTATTTTAGTGAATTGATATGATAGTTGTTTGTTTATAATTTTATTTTTCCCTGTTTGATCCTACCAATGCGAGCGGAGCAACGCCAGGATGAAGGATGGTAGAGGTTCGTTTCTCATCTTGCCTTTGGATTTCTTCCCCCTTTTTACTTGTGTTCTATGCATTATTTAAAGATCAATGAACAATGGATCATTGCACATCCGTTCAACAAAACAACCGTTCCAAAGTGAAGATTCAATATCACAATGACCTAGCAGAGGTGTGATGATGATAGAGGGTGATGAATCAGATTGGATCCAGAAAGATTGTCCTTTGAACGTTCTTTGTGTGGGTGGATCTATTCATGTTTTTGGAGCTGATCATAAGTACGAAACCAATGGAATAATCTTCGTGGCGTCGGTTAGTCCTAAAAATATGAGTTTCTTGGTGATCAGATGACTGGATCAAAGAACAGGTCAGTATGGGAGGCACGACGAAGGAGGTTCATGATTCTGGAAAATTATAGAATACCTGACGTGTTCCTCGAGAAACACAGGGTGTGGGACCTAACGCGGGACTCAACATGTATCCCGGGAGATTCATGGACATGTTATGGAGTACACGGTCGTGTACTCCACCACAATACTAGACAAAGATTGTTTCATGGGTTACCTCGTGTACCCATTACACGGGATGGTGAAAAAAAGATAAATACGTGTACAGGCACACGACCGCATACACAGAGCCAACCCCACTTACTCTGACATGAAATGTATTCTGTACTACACACCGTCTACTAACTTTTCTTCATGACAAGACTTACGACACATGCCATTGTACATGGGTAGAACCCGAGGTTAGAAGATGTGACCTTTGACATACCTACACGCCGTGTACTTTTCAGTACATGGCTTTATTTTCTTTTCCTTCATATCTTGGACATGTTTCATTTGGGTTAGTTCCCCTCTTTCTTGTTCCCCTATATGTAATGTATCATTTTCTTCAATAGGAGTATGATCTCTTTAGCAAGAATTTCCAAGATATAGTCTTGTATCCCTACAAGAGGCCTAGAGCGAGATCCTCTATCCATTATTGACCGTAGGTAGATTGATGTATCGAAGTGACTACTTCCATAGGGTGTTGATCCTATACCTAGAAGGCTAATCCAGATGAGTCGTGGTATCCTCCAAGGCCCTGGAATTGAACCTCATCTGTGTATCGAGATCTTTCCCCACTCAGGATTGCTTTTTCCTGGAATGATTGTATCTATCTCTAATGACTTTTCCAGACAGACAGTACTTCTTGAACAAACATCATCATAACTATCTGACTCATTGAGTGAGTTCTCCCAAATGAGTGCTTCATGGAATCTTCGAACTAAATCCCTAGAAGGGCTATGCAATTGTGTGACTTTTCTCTAGGCTACAGGTCTGGGTTTTGACTATATATGGATTGTGTTCTCCTAGTATATTTTAAGTATACATATACTGTGTAGAGCTGACTCTACCTTCACTTTGTGTATTTCTTTGTTGTTTTCGGTGTCCTCTACTTAGAATTGTTATACTCACCCCTGCAGGTGCTTTTCCCACAAGTGTCGTGTCTTGTGTAGAAGAGTTTCCTTTTGACAGAGTCCAGGGCGGACCATGATAGAACTGAGCCTTCTAAGTTCCCTAGAGACTGAGGTGTTCCTATAGCGATGAGATGCTATCCCAATACCTCTTTGTGTTTACAGGTTAGACTTTGTAGTTTTTAGACTCTTTTTTGCGGGCTTGTATTCTGGCCCATTTTTCTTTCAGTAATTTAATTTTTGTCATACTATATTGTTTTGGTTTAGATGTATGCATTCATTTTGTTCCAAAATGGTTCATTTACAATTCAGAATTTTTGGGATTGGAAATGTGTGTGTGTTTGTACATGTACATAGGAAATTCCTCCCAAGTTAATATTATGCCTAGTCAGTGCTAGTCACCATCCATTGGACTATTGGAGGTGGGCTTGTGGAGTCCCGTTGCAGGCACCACTGGGTTGGGTTGTGACCTAGTGGTATTAGAGGTGGTTGGTTCTACCTTAGAACCAGAGTCTGTGAGTTTGGTTTGGGGAAACCGTGTTAAGTGTTTAGGGCTCGACATTCAAGATAGAGACTCCACTGTTGGTGAGGGAGGCCAGTGTATCCACACACTAGGACTATGATAACTTGATTTTCAGCTCAGTATGTGAAAACACTAGTTTCGGGGGAAATAAGAGCTCGGTACATGCATAATATTGGAATGGGTTTGGTTTTCCATGTCCTTTGTGTTATCTATCTAGATATTCTCTTTGACCATGGTACATATTGTTCATTACAGGATAACTCCGCGACACATACTTTGTAGGAATCAACTGCGTGATCACAAGGATGACCCCCTAAGTGAGGAGCCTTTGATACAGGGACCAGTTTCCCAAGTGTTTCCTCCAGGTGGTGAACCTGCTATACCACCACCAGTGAAGAACCCCTTGGTACCTATAGTACCGACAGATAATGAACACAGGCTGAGCACACTCCACGAATTCTAGAGAGAGAGACCCGTTAGGTTCTGAGGTGAGCCTGACCCTCAGGTGGCTGAGGACTGGACTGAGGTGGTGACCAGATATTTCCATCTAGTGAGAAAACCAGCGGACCAAATGCTAATCCTAGGATTGAGCCTTTTTCAGGGTTCAGTAGGACGACGGTGGAGTATGACCACAAAAACTCACTATGAGGAGACTCTTTCATGGACAGAGTTTGAGAGACTCTTTATAAAGGAGTTATCTCCAGTTACGTTGAGAGAAGTGCACATCCTAGATAATCTTCATCTCCAGTAGGGCATTTTGATGATAAAAGACTATTCATCGAGGTTCACCAACCTTTCCAGGTACTCGATGGATATGTTTCGGGATCAGTACTTCAGAGCTTTGACAATTGAGCGTGGTCTATTATGGGACATCTGAGCCAATATCATGACTCTTTTCATTCCAACTTATGAGGGAGTGCTCGAGTGGGGGTTGGTGATAGGAAGCTTCATGGAGGATCAGAGACAGCCGACGACAGTCATAAATAGGAAGGCTGGTGTGGAGAGCTCGACAGTATGGAGATGACGTCAGGAAATTGGATTATAATGGGGGAGATGTCACAAGAGAACGCTGGATAGGGGTTTGGCATTCCATGGCTCGTAGGCTAGATCCAATCAGCCTAGGGAGAGGTGATGCTAACCATGTGACGGTTGGGGACATCTTGCTAGAGACTGCCCGACCCATCGAGCTTCTGATAGGGAGATGGTGGATAGACCACTGAGGTAGAGGCAGAGAGTAGAGCAGATAGAGCTGCCAGGTGGCAGACATGTCAAAGGAGCAGGGAGAGATGTATTGGGTGGCATACAGTTTGATCTATTTCCACCACCACCCCTAGGAGGTCTACACCAGGCTCAGGGAGCTGGGGGACAGGGGCGGGGACAACTACATGCAGTCAAGACTTACGACCCAGGGACACCAAGGATGATCCGAGGTACGATCTATGTCTTCTCTACCTTAGATGACGTATATATAGACACATGTTCAAGTCATTACTTCCTGGCCACATGTCTTGTTTGAAACATTGAGATTCCAGTAGTGACTTTGACTTGATCCTTACGCTTGGAGACACCTACAGGAGGATACTCAATAATCACACACCTTTGAAGTCAATGTGATCTTACCCTTGGAGGTGAGAGTTTCGGTTGGAACCTCTTGGTGGAAGAGTCGAGTCCTTACGATGTCATTCTCGATATGGATTATTTATCCTTGGTCCATGCCCAGATTTAGTATTTTAGGTGAATAGTGTGTTGTGACCGAATCGATGAGAAGATGTTTTAATTTATCGATAAGAGGGCGACTCAGGCAGCACAGAATGGGATCATGCATAGGAGGGATCATCCAATCACTCATGAGTTAGCTAGCCTTACCCTGGGGGTGGTAGATGTTGTGACCTTCCACTTCCCAGTAGTAGTGGCATAGTATGAGGATGTCATTCTCGAAGATGTTCCAAGACTATATCCCCACCTGGAAATGGACTTCATCATTGACTTACACCACAAAATAAAAATGATTTCCTCATCAACATATCGAATTTCTCCCATATAGCTTCATGATTTGAGGGTGCAGTTGGAGGATTTTCAAATAAAGGGTTTCGTGAGACCTAGTGTTTCACCCTTGGAGGCCCTAGTTATGTTTTCCAAGATGGAAGATGAGTGTTTGAGGTTGTGCGTGGATTACTGGCACTTGGACCAGGAAATAATGAAGAATATGTATCCTCTTCCTAGTATCTACGACCTCTTTGATCAGCTAAGAGGGGCACAATGGTTCTTGAATGTTGACCTTCAATTGGGTCACAAACAGTTACGAGTATGAGATGACGATATACCAAAGACAACTTTCAAATGCTGCTACAGTCACTATCAGTACATGGTGATTCCTTTGGGTGTGACAAATTCCCCCATAGTGTTCATGGGACAGATGAACCAGATATTCCAGGAGCACTTAGACCGGTTCTTATTGGTCATCATCGACGATATCCTTGTGTACTCTGTGTTAGAGGAGGAGCACGCGAGGCACATGCGGATGGTTCTAGACATACTCAGAGAGAACCAAATTTATGGGAAGATCTTGAAGTGCCAGTTCGGGATTCAAGAGGTCCACATTATGAGACATTTCATTTCATCAGATGGAGTATTTGTGGACCCGGAAATGGAAGATGTAATTTTAAAATGTAAGCCACATTGGAGCGTGATAGAGGTGCAGAGCTTCCTTGGGTTGGTAGGATATTACATGAAATTCATTCTTTATTTCTCTAGAAATATCAGCACTGATGAAAACCTTGAACATCAAGGGAAACCCTTCATGTGGACAGAGAAGTTCCAATAGGATTTTGAGAATTTGAGGCATAGTATGACGAGTTCCCCAATCTTGATATTACCAGAGGAGGGTGTCAAGTATGTAGTTTTCAATAACACATCAGGGACCAGGTTTGGCTACATCCTGATATAGAGAGAGGAATTGATTGCTTATGGTTTGCACCAACTTAGTCCACATGATTAGAACTATGGGACCCATGATCTCGAGTTATTAGTGGTATTCTTTACATTGATGATGTGGAAAAATTACCTTAAGGGAGAGTGGTTCATCGTATACTCTGACCAAAAAATCCTCAAGTACATATTCTCGAAGAAGGATCTAAATTTGAGATATAGGTGTTGGATAGAGTTCCTCCAGGACTATGATTTATATATACTCTATACTGATAGTAAGGGGAACAAGGTGGTGGATTCTCTTAATAGAAGTTCGAGCTCATAGCTGTTGGGTGACGCGAAAGAGCAGTTAGCCACATTGTAGTTATTCTTCATGGACAAAGAAGATGAAACTTACCTTCAGTCGATGGTTGTCACCCCTCTACTCTTACAATGAGTTTGGGAGGCACAACATGGGTATGTCGACTATGAGGGTTTATGTGATTAGTTATTGACAAGACATGCTCCTGATGGAAATTTTCAATGTGGGGAGCATATACTTCTTTTCAAGGGACACAATTTTGTACCTTTGGCGTTGCAGGAGGATGTTCCAAGGAAGTTTCATACATCTCTCTTGGCAGTACATCCTGGAGTGGAAAATATGTAACGGGATCTTGGATGACAATTTTGGTGGTCATACATGAAGAAGGAAGTAGTAGAGTTCATTTATTGATGCCTTACGTGGCAACAAGTGAAGGCTATGCACTAGGTTCCAACTGGTTTTGCTCACCCATGGTTGTTCCAGAGTGTAAGTGGTATGGAATATCGATTGAATTTTTGATGGGATTGCCATGAATGTCCCATGGGTATGATTCCTTATGGGTGATCATTGAACAACTCACAATGTCTACCCACATTGTAGCTGTTAGGGAGTATAGTTCCATAGAGAGCTTGAGATTCCTCTATGTGCAAGAGATAGTTCAGATTCATTTAATCCCTTCGACAATAGTCTCAGACAAAGATACCGGTTTCACATCCAGAATGTGGAAGTAATTACCAGAGGATTTTGGGACACAGATGCTCTTGAGCACGACCCTCAATTCCTAGACAGATGGTCAGATAGAGAGGACCATTCTGGTTCTAGAGGATATGATTTGAGCCAGTATCTTGTACTTTTGTCATAGTTGGAAGGACCACCTACAATTGGTGGAGTTTGCATATGATAACAGCTACCACTATGGTATTGGTATGACACCTTTCGAGGCCTTATATGGGAGACCCTTCCAGACACTTCTTTGCTTGACCGACCCCGGAGAGTCACCACTCATGGGTCCTAATATTGTCTGAGATACCACTGACAAGATGTAGATCATCTGGGAGTGGATTAAGACTACACAGAGCCGACAAAAGGCTTATGTAGATAGGTGACAAAGACCTTTAGATTTTGAAGAAGGCGGCCATGTCGTCCTTAGGGTATCACCTTAGGGAGGGTTACAGAGATTTGGTCAAGGGGAAATCTATCTCCAAGGATCATTAGACCTTTTCAGATACTACGAAGAATTGGTGAGGTAGAGTACTGCCTACCTCTACTGCTACAATTGCACGGGGTACATGTTGTCTTCCACATGTCGCATCTATGGAGGTATGTGTGTGACCTATCACACGACATCAATTGGGTCGAGCTGGACATCGATGATTGAGCGACCTTTGCTGAGTACCCGGAAGATATCGAGGATCAGTACGAGAAGATCCTTTGTGGGACATCAACTACCTTTGTGTGTGTTCGGCAGTAGTACGAGAATATTTAAGAGAGCACGTGGGAGCGGAAGACTCAAATTCGTGCCCTGTACCAATATCTTTTTTATTAGATATTTTTTGGATTTTTGGTGGATGAAAATCCCCATGATGGGGAGAATGTAATGTCTCATAATTATAATTTTTTTTAAAATATTATAGGGAATTATTTTATAATATAACATTTAAAAACATTCAATTCTAAGGCCCAGAGCGCACAAAATTAATTTTTGAAATAAATTAAAATTTTAAATATTGAGAGTGCAAGGATTTCCATAAAAAGTGGAATAACATTTAAACAAGTGCCCAGATCAGAAATATGAGGACACCATTGCGTCCAGAGTAAATATTTTTCCTTAGGTGAGGCCTAACATATATCTGTGTAAGTCAGTTGCAAGAGTTATTTTTGGGACGTTTAATGGAAATAAAATAAAATAATAATTTATTTTATTTAAAAGTATTCTTTTTGCGCAGCGACCTAATTCATCCATTTTAAATATCTACGTATGTTATGTTTACATGGTTAGCCGCATAACCCAATGAATTTAGGGAGAGCCTCTTGGATCATCAGAGGGTAAACCATTAGAGGACGACAATGACACATCTTAGATCCGATGAACCTCGCCAACGAAAATGACGTGACGATCATTCTTCAACAGAATCGATGTAGGGGATATTATTATGATTCTTATTTCCCCATTTTTTTGGATTTAATACAGAACATGGATCAACCCATGAACATATTGATCAACATATCATCCATTCTCCTGGAAGGATGTTATTTTCCATTTCATTCGGGGAATAGATGTGATAGATGATTGTTTATCATTTAATTTTGCTTCATTTGATCCCACTAACGGGAGAGGATCAACGACGTGATGAACGATGGTGGAGGTTCACTTATCATTTTGACTTTGGATTCCTTCACCCTTTTTTACTTTTTTTCTTCATGTTCTTCATGGAGAAATGAGCAACAAATCATTGTGAAACAGTTTTGCAACACAACGATCCCAAATTGAAGACATGACATTGCAATAACCTAGAAGAGGTGTTATACCGATAGATGATGATGAATCCGTCTGGATCTGTAAAGACCGTTATTCAAGAGTTATTTATGCAGGTGGATTGATGTAGATTTTTGGATCCTATTAGAGGTACGAAACCAACGGAATCATCTTCGTGGTGTTAGGGAGACCTAAATCTTTTAGTTTCATGGAAATCAGACGACCGGATCAATGAACAAGGCAGCATAGGCGACGTGATGGTGGAGGTTCATGATTCTTGAAAATTACAGAATACACATCATGTTCCCCGAGAAACACAACATGTGGGTCCATACATGAGAGTCGACATGTATCCTGGGCGATACACAAACATGGGATAGAGTACACGGCCATGTACTCCACCACACGTCCAGACTAGGCTGGCTACATGGGTTAATCTGTGTACCCGTTACACGGGATGGTGTAGAAGAGATAATGTTATGTATGGGCACACAGACGCATACACGGAGCCGACCCAACTTAATAGGACACATGGTGTGATCTTCACTACATACAGTGTACTGACCTTTCTACATGAATGCCTTATGAAATGGGTCGTCGTACACATGAAGAACTTGTGGTCAGAAGACACAGCGTGTGACGGACCTACACGGCATGTACTTTTCAATACATGGATTGATCTTTTTATCCACCATATCTTGGACATGTTTCGTTTGGGTTAGTGACCCCTTTTATCGTTCCCCTAAAGGGAAGGTATCATTTCCTTTCACAAGAGTATTATCTTATCTGTAGGACTTTCTGAGATAGATTTAGGTTTCCTTCTATGAGGCCCGAGCGAGATCATCTATCCATTCTCAACCCTAGGTAGAGTCAGGTATCGACATGACTACTTCCACAGTGCATTGATTCTCTACCTAGAAAGTAAATCTGGGTGAGACACGATATCCTCCAAGGCCCTGCTAGTGATCCTCATCATTGTATCGAGATATTTCCCCACATAGGAGTGTGTTCTCCTGGAATGAGTGTATCTATCTATCGTGACATTTTCAGAAATACAGTACTTCTTGGACGGACTTCATCATAACTATCAGACTCATGGAGTGAGTTCTCCAAGAAATCTTCTTCGTGGAATCTTCAAACTGAATCCCTAGCAGGGGTATGCAGTTGCGTGACTTGTCTCTAGACAGCGGGTCTGGGTGTTGAGTATATATGGATTGTGTTCTCCTAGTATATGTGTAGTAGACATATACTATGTAGAGCTGACTATGCCTTTAATTTGTGTATTGAATTGTGGTTTTTGGGGTCCTCTACTGAGTATTTTTATACTCACCCCTGCATTGGCTTTTCTCACATGTTTCGTGTCTTGTCTAGACAAGCATCCTTTTGGAAAAGTCCAGGCTGGATCAAGACAAGACCGAGCCTTCTGAGTTCCCTAAAGGACGAGGTGTTTCTACAAAAATGAGCAGTTGTCCCAATACCTCTTTCTGTTTATTGGTTGTTCTTTGTATATTTCAAACTCTTTTTTTGGTGGGCTTTTATTCTAGACCAATTTACTTTTAGTACATTACATTCCATCATACTATGTTGATTGGGTTTAGTTGTATGCATGCATTCTGTTCCTTAGTGGTTCCTTTACATTTTATTATTTGTGGCCTTGGGTATGTGTTCATGTGTACAGGTACTTAAGCAATTTACACATGTTAGTAATATGACTACTCGGGGCAGGTCACTAGCCCTTGGCCTATTGGAGGCAGGCTAGTGAAGTTACGGTGTGGTCCCCACTGGGTTGGGTCGTGACAATTCTATTACCATTTTTATACCTACTAATTATAGAACTACTTTAAAATGGTCTATAGTTACTTGTTTTTGGTATTTATTATCGTGGAAACCATAAATCATAGTATTTACTTAAGGGGAAAAAATTAGGTTGTTAGATTCTACACAAATAAAAATAATTTATCCCCCAAAATGTTATTACAATGATGAAACCATTGAGGTTAATTTTCCCCCATCACATCTTTAGGCTCCCATATTTCCTCCGGAAATTAAATATATAAAAATAAAACGTTTATTAGATGAGTGTAATTTTTTCTCATAATCCTACCTATTTAATCAATTATTTCAAAAGTTTGATCTTCATTAAAAATTATGTGTTCCATTTGTAATGTTTTCAAGCTCAGTACATGTTATGGATATGGTTTTCACTTCCACAAAAGAGATACATTGAACAAGTTTTTCACATTAGAATAAGTTCTATTGCTGTCATTAAGATATAGTATATTACATAGATATGACCAAGGATCATAATGTAATCAATTCATATAGGGCTTAACTTCATTTTTACTAAACCACACAACTCATATCTATAAAGATATTCAAAGGATGTAACACTTTTGTTAAAATTATGGTAAGTGAGAATTTCAATTTAATAAAACAATAATAAAATGTATAGTTAATTATTTCATGGAAAAAATATTCTTATTTTGAAGGGTCAATTTAAAATTCAAACTTAATTTGAAAAAATAAACGTATATTAAAAATTTGAAATTTTAATGTAGAAAGAATATATTATGTCAATTTTAAAACATTTTTTATAAATATTATCATTATAAAAAATAATTAGGTGTTTTAATAAGTGTAATTATCCATGTATTGAAGATCAATTTGATATAAATATTGACTTATCATATAAACATAATAAGATATTTTTTTATAAATTTTTTTTAATTGAAAAATGTATTTCCATTTCCATTTATAAAAACAACC
The DNA here is from genome assembly GCA_963277665.1 of Viscum album. NCBI lineage: Eukaryota > Viridiplantae > Streptophyta > Magnoliopsida > Santalales > Viscaceae > Viscum > Viscum album. The sequence goes on from OY728165.1 coordinate 683,439,202, forward strand.
AATAATATTTAGTGATTTCATTGTATTTTATAGATTATATATCTAAAACTATTTATTTAAATTCACATAATGTTTATTATTAGTTTCAATGTTAAATTATGGACATATTATACTTGAAAATTAATTTATTAAAAAAACATTTTTATCATGTTTTGCAGATTTTTTTTGAAATAAAATTATTCCTCTTATTTGAATTGTATTTGATAAAGTGGAATCTAAATTTTGAATCAGAATAATAAATATTTTGTAACAATAACAAAAACAATTTCATAAAGAATAGTAAATTTTGAATAAATTTGATACCATAAACTGGTCGAAACCATTTTTTGTCAGATTTTATAATTAACCATATTAACCTATAATATCTATCTTTTGGGAACCTTTTTTACTCAAAATATACTAAATAGTTTTTTTATAATAGTAAAAAAGTCAAAGTAAGTCACTCGCCTAAATTATAAAATAGAACACAGTCCCCACACTATATCCTGACTATTATTCCATTTAGATAAACAAAAATGTAAAAAATAACAATAAAATGTATTTAGTGATATTATACCAGTTCTATTCTTCCAAAAATTCCAACTCTATGTTCTTTAAGAATATTTCCAAGTGAGGATACTCTAACAAAAGTTAATTATATTCCTAAAAATCTTTATTTGTTACTTTATTTTACCACCATAAATTATGTCCAAACTAATCCAATATAATAACACAATTATATCACATATACTGAGATGTTACTATATTTACTGATGAATAATTTAACATATCCTTATCCCCCAATTTTGAAATAAGACTATATCTTGTGTCTACGGCAGACTACACCCTCATTAATTGATGTATTTTATTTTCCATTAATACATTAGATGGATTATTATCATAAAAAGACTAAATAATATATATTATAAAAATATTTTTTTGATTTATATAATTTAAAATATTAATTATTTCCTTACCCTTACTCCCATTCGGGAAAAGATAACTTCGACCATGAATACATACGACCTACTATCTCCAGAATGTTGTGGAATTCATTTGCGATGTCCAACTTTTATAAATGATTATAAAAATATATCTAATTATATATATATATATATATCTATATCATTTGTATCATTATCTATACGATGAACCAATATAACATTCAACCTAACTATAATATCCCTGACCATAAATTCATGAGAGAATGATGTAGTTAACAATCCATTCATTGGTAACAATGAATGATTATTAATTAATTTTTGAAAATATATTATAAGTGGTTAATTTTTATATTATAGATATTAAAATAGGACTATTATAAATTAATAACCATTTAAAATCCATTATATTCCTGTTTTTGGTATGTTCTACATTAGGGAAGAATGAGGTATGTGATTTTCTATCAATTACAACACCAATGGATTAAATTTTTTATTATGAACCTATTTATTTTTATATTCTATATATAATGATTATTTACTATATTTATCCTAAATATATATTAACTAATGATGATTTATTTTCTAATTAAAGCTTACTGCTTCATTGTGTGATAATTTAAATGTTACAAATATGTAATAATTTAATTTACTTTCTCAATTTTTTATGATTTCTTATATTTTTCATTGAATAAATATTCTAATATATATTTCATAAAAATTATGTATTTTATTATCATCTTAATATTGAAGGATATTCCATGTCTTCTTCCAAATTTACCAATCCTTGGCACTTGAATCTAGCAATGAAATGATTAAAATAAAATAAACATTTTATCTATTTTTTATTAGGTATAGCTTTCATCCCCAACCTTATTTTTCCAAAATTATTAAAGAAATTACATTTTATTTATAAAATATTTATTAGTGATAGTATATGTTATAATTACCATTTTAATTTTTTAATTGAATCATTATAGTGTATTTGAATGGTTAATTTTTTGGATAATTTTTTAAAAAATAAAGGTGGAATCACTGTTTTTAATTTCAATGGGGTTAAGATAAATTCCCATAACCATAACCATTTTGTTATATTTAAATTATTCTTCAAGTTTTGAATTGTTTTATAAGTATAACTATTCAATAAAAAATTAATTTTCCTAATACATTTTATTTTATTGTATTATATACATTAATTTGTTGAGAAAAATATATTTTATATGAATTGATTGTATTATTTTATCTCTAATTAAATTTTTTTCATTAAATTTATCAAAAAACAATCTCATTATTGGTATCCTATTTCTCTGAAAATTATATTTCTCTAAGTATGTATATTTCCTATTTCTTATATAATCTTATTTCATACACCATATAGTATATCATCATACATTATTTTACATTAATGATTATTTTGGTAACAATGTATTAATATTCCATGTTAATTATGCAATATAGACATTTATTTATAAGGAATATTGATTTTAAGTTAAATTAATGATTCAATATAAGAGTAATGAATTAAAAATGTATTGATGGGTGGGTGCCTCATAATTTAGGGCCTCTATATAGATAAATATATCACACGAGTCAAACATATTTTCTAGAAATATTTTATGGATTTTTGGTTTATAACACTCCATCGATTATAATTTCTTAGTGTGCAGAATGAATGGAAATTATTTAATGATGCTTGTGATCATGAGATTGAATAATATGGATTTACATCATTGAGAATTTAGTTAATATTATCTATGATATTTATACATTGATACTATCTAAGGATAAATTTTCGGAACATGAAATTTGTTAAATGAAAAAAGTGTTATAATTTTCTACCTTAACATATTATTTATTCCATATTTACTCAATATATATTATACTATATGTAACACTTACTAAGAATTCAAGATCAGCCATATTTGTTTTGCATTCAAGAAGATAGAAAAATGGAATCCATGAATGAGTTCAATAAAGTAGAATATTTACATTCATTATTTTTATATATTTTATTTCCAATTTAATATGGGAAGAATTTTTGTTTCTGGAATACATCTAAATTTGTAAGAAAATAGTGATTTTATCCTTCTATCATATTGCAATGTAATAATTTATACACCGTCTTTAGGTTACTAGATATGGGGTTATTATAGTTTGTACCATAGAAATTTTCGTAAAAACATTGGGACTTAGATTTAGTAAAACATAGACTACAGAAAATAAACCATTGATTGACCTTGAGGATATGTGTAATTATAGGATAATACAATATATTTTTAAGGATATATATTATGTTCTTTTTATATTAACATATCCATTTCTAGATATTAATATTCAACATTGTTTTGAAATAGAAACTTCTATGGGTAAAAACCCATTGAAGAGTTGTTCAATTATTCCATGATCATCATTGCAGTGTGTGGCGAATGAGTCATTACTATGAACTAATTCAGACAATCTCATGGGGTATTCTAGGGTAAATTCAGATTTACATTACAATGAATTTAAAATAATTGAAAATATTTTTAATATATAAGGGTGTTCCCAAAGAAACAATGTTTTGGATTATGAGATTAACAATGAATAAATTTTAAATTCCTATTCAGTGTTACACTTGATTTTGAATTATATTTTATGATTTAAAATTCCTAATTTTATTGTCATAATTCATTTTATTACATTAATTTGAAATATTACCAAGTTTATATTATGGGATCAATACTCGTGAATAATTTAGAGATTTTCCTACTGATAAATCCAATAAAATTAGTGGTGTATTTAATAAAATCATGGGCTTATAATGGTAACTAAATCAGTTTATGAATAATAACATTCCCAGTACGGATAAAAATGATATTACATGGCATGGAACACCAATAGTGGATCATTTTATAGGAAAAAGTTGTTATTAATTTAATTTAACTACAAATCCATTGGAATTCATGTAATGGATTATGTCTATTGAAATGATATTTTTTTCATTAGGATGTAATGAGTAGTAAAAGATTAAACGAGAAGTATATTGATAAATTTTTGTCATTGATCTAAAATACTATAAAGGTATAAGAAATTAAATTTATATAATGGACTGATTTTGATGTAACATTCACTAAAAAATATTTTCCTCTAGAGAAATTAATTGAAATTATTATATTGTCCGTCTACACAAATAAAAAGGAAGAGGAATGTTTTATGGTGTATGTGGATAAAATTAAAAGAATGGATAAGTATTAAATTTATTAACTATGTAATTCGGAAATTAATGTTGACCATTTCTATAATGGGAATATATAAATACTATAAGAGGAACTAGTTTATAAATATGTATCATCATATGATAAAATATAATTTATTTCCCTCAAAATAAATAAAGAATTTCCAAAAACATATATTTTCATGGGAAGTCAAGAAATTAAATTGTCTCATAAGAACAATGATAATAGTAACACATCAAATGAGTATAAAATATTGAGTTAATTTTCATTATATGAAAAGTATCGAATAAAATAATGAAGAAATTTCTTGAAGGGGATGCTGTTTTTTTACAAGTGAAATCATAAGGGTAATATAGATAATAAATATAAGGGCATAAATAATCCATTATTTTATTTTTATTCAATGTTAATGAAATAGGGTAATATTGAAACCAATGTCCCATTAATTATGAAAACCAACTATAGAATAGGATAAAGGGAGAGGATAAGATAATTTTATCAGTATAGCTGTGGATGAGGAAACAAAATATGTGGTTCTAGGTACTCCAATTATAGCCTCAAATATATCTTATTATTATTTTTATTATTTTTATTATCACTCTGAATATATTCGATGTTTTCAAAAAAAATTATACATTTTCCATACACCATAATAAGGGAGTGGTCATTGAAGACTCCTAGGAAAAATTCCCCCACAATAAAGAATTTTTTAGTCAGCTCCCATTAGGACACATAGACATGCCTTATATTTATACATTATTATTATACCTATGTTTCAATTTTTTATAATCCATATTATGTATAGTATTCAGAGAAATATTTAAAAAAATTTATTAATAAGAGATGGATGGTGTGATCCATTCTAAAAATACAGTATTTCTTATCATTAGAGGGGATACTTCATCATCTATTCCATATAAAATGAACCTCTAATACCCCTTTTGATTGAGATTTTTGGGGAAGTGTAGAAGAGAAAATTCATAGAAAAAAATTCAATTATTAAATTGTGAATGTACCTATTTTATAATAATACCATAATTTATTTCCTTAGTAATTACCTTGGAATCCACCAAAATGTGATGTTCAGTTTTCATTGATATAATCCATAATGAAATACCTCCATTATAGACTTAATATACAATGGAAACCCTTGAATAATCACAATTAATGAAACTAAGAATTGTGTAGTTTGAAAAGGGATTTGATAACTTCTAGTATTTAACCTTTGGAAAAATGTATTCTTTTTTTAAGAATAATGATAGATATATAAGGATGGTAATTGATTATAGGGAAATAAATAATTTTTTTGTAATAAAAAAATATCATTTTCTTACATTAATGACATATATGATTAAATTAATGGAGTTCAATGTTCTTATAAAATTGACCATAAATATTTTCATCATCAATTAATATCAATAAATAATCATATTCTATTAATAAAATATCATATGAGTTATTGTGATTTCTATTTTTCACAAATTCCATTTGTAATAACTACTACACCCTCTATTTTTGGGATCTAATGAATAAAATATTCAGGAAATATATTGATCATATTTTTTGTATTCATTAATTATATCATAGTTTAAACTAAATGATATATGGAAAATTATAATAACATCTGGGTCATTCATAAAACTATTATAAAAACAATATTATATTAGAAATTTAGGATGTGTGAATTAGGGATTCAAAATGTTTCTTATCATGTCCATAATGTATTGGGGGTTAGAATCATTGTTGATCCATTGAAAAGAAAGGCTATGAAATCATATTATACAATAATTAACCTAACTTATATATGTAGTTATATTGGGTGGGTAGCTTTAAGTTGTTTATTTTCACACAAAAAAATAAAATTGGAAAATCTATTATCTAATTTTATCGTATTAGAATTATGTTAAAATAGATAATTTAAGGTTAATATTTCTTTGAATAATTGAAGTGGGTATTTGTTAATTATATGAGATAAAATCTACAATATATAAATGATATAAATATGATATATAATCATAAATATAATAAGTGATAGGATTATTTAATTATATATAGTGATATTGGTATTTCCTAGGAATCATGTATGTTAATGATTCATGAATAAAACTACCCCCCATGATCTTGAGTTAGAAGTTTTAATAATTTTTTTCTTGATAATGAGACATTATATGTAATTATACATATGTGAAATATGAAAAAATCATAAGAGTATGAAATATATATTTTAAAATAAGTGTATAACTGTAATTAAAATGTGATTACTTGAGAATATCATGTATTTCGATATATCAATACACTACCACCCAGGGAAAGAAAATATGGTAGAAGATGCATGGGTTATGAAATATAATTTAGTGATAAAAAAATTATGAGTTTTAAAAATCCACATTTAACTCATTTTGTGAAGATAGATACGAGAATTAATAAGGGTGGGGAAAATCAATCCTTTTCAAATTATTACCTAAATAGATTATTTGTAAATGATAAAAATACTTTGTTGGAAAATAAATTTATTTAAAATATAATTATATTCATGAATGATTGGAAATTGGAATAATTATTACTTGTTACTGACATTTTGAAATTTTAATATTTTATGTGTCTCATATAAACTTGAGTAGGAAAGGGAAATATTAGATAATTCTCATAGATCAAATTTTTATATAAACCATACTAGCACCATGTTGTATAAGTATTTTATGGAAATTTTTTTGTTTGATAATACGAAGCCATAAATGGATTTTTTTTCTCAAGATACATGAATCATAAATATGTGAAAGATAATATAAAATACACTGGATGAGTAATATAACATTAATGTATTACAATATGGAAATGGAAGTAAATTACTATTGATTTTTTTCATGATTAATAATGGCTCATATAAATGAGGATAAAATATGGGTTATTATTGATTACCCTAAAAAATAAAAATATTTATTTAATATATGATAATATTTAACATTTTTTCCTTACATATCTCTATATTAATTTAATTTTAGTACCACATTTTTCAATTTTTTAAATTGTTTCTAATAGTGAATGATGATTTAGATAAAAAACCGTAAATTTCTTTTGAAGGATCTTGAAATAGAAAAATCATTGGATCACCACCTATCTTTTTAAAATAATTGATGGTTTGAAAGGACAATTTAAATATTATAATTTATTCCTAGGTCATTAGAACCTTAATTTAAACATATATTTTATCATTCATTACCATTGGATGAATTTTCATAAAATAATAGCTTCCATTAAATTATTCAAACCCAGTTTTTTAGAGAACTATACTTAACGTAATTTGGTACTCCAACATGTGGTTATGAAGTATATGAAAAGAATATTGTATTCCCATAACATATCAAGGATTAAATGATAAATGTTAAGAGTTTTTACAATCATATTAGAAAACTCAAAGAAGACCAAATGATTATGCTGCCAATTGAAGAAAGGATTTTTAATTTCAAGTGAGAGATCAATTTTTATATTACTATTTAATTATGGAAGTGTTTTATAAGGTTTCATAAGAATTGAAAATTAATAACTAGGTACATCATAACTTTTTAAATCCCATAACGAATTATTTATATGGATTACCATTTGAAAATTTCATAGAGTCTCTGTTATGTACAATATTTATTTAATATATTGTTGTTAAAGATATTCATTCTAGACTCAATGTATCATCTCATCATTGACGAAATATAATATAAACCTAGTATATCTTATTGTGATGAGCATATCAATGTTATTTACAATATATAACAATAGTTTAAAAATGAAACCATTCTACACATAATGTTAATTTGTATAAATCATAAAATAGAGGATGTAATGTTGGAACTAGGGGATGTTATGAGGAATAACAACCCACATTTTTTAGATAGTAAAATCAATGAAAATTTAGAGGGTAAATTTTGTAAGTGATTCAGTATTTTATGAACTGCAATTCAGTTATAGTAATTGGACATTTTATTTGAATAAAACTAAATTCCATTATAAATTTTAATATTCCATGGAACATGAATTCTGATTTCGAAGGATGATTATCTATTTAGAATATACATGTTCTAAATAAGCGTAGAATGAATGTTTAAACTTTTCACATAGAAATAATCATTTAATAATAATTTAAATTATTTTGACTAACTACTAATGACTTTTTATATAATAATTAATTATAATATTTATAATTAACTGTTTATTTGTTATCAAATTGTTTGAAATTAGGACTACGTCATTTATAGGTAAAAGTAATACTTTTCATAAAATTCAATTAATATTCACAATGTATTTTATTTCTAATTAATTAAAATAAAATCCAATAATCAATTATTTAAATGTGGATTAAAGATTATATATATAATATTATTAATAGGAATCCACATAATTATTTTTTATATTCATAGAGTTAATGTAAGATCATTAAATGTATGAGAAATGCATATCTTTAAAAAACCAGATTTCATCACATTTGGTAGGTTTCTTATTAAATTAAAATAGTAAAATACTATGTATTGAATCATATAAAATGCATTTCATATTATTAACCATATTAATTAATATTAAATAATGTGTTTAACATAATTTTTCTCTATATTAATAGAAAAAAATATAAAAAATGTTTCTAATGGATAAAGTCAATATTGGATAACCAGGAGATAATCAAAAAAAAATAAAATAGCTAAAAAGACCCAAAAACATAATTCAAAATCATTTTTTTCTAATATGTATAATATAAAATAAATAAATTATATTATATTCCACTTTATATCCATTTTACTAGGAAAGTGACTTAAAAATATTTTAAAACAATAAAAAATTATAAGCATGCCACTCACCTAAATTATTAAAGGGAACCTCCTCTCCTCATTTAATCAAAATTATTGGGACATTTATCTTAATAATACCCCTCAAAAATCCCTTACCCAATTTATAATTCATATTATAGAGTTCATTTACATCACAAATAACCAATCATAGGGTTTGTAATAAGAGATCTAAATGAGGTATCACTATGAAATGTGAATTACATTTTTCAAGCAATTTGTATTTAAATTATTTCATTCACTAACATAATTTATTTCTAACAAAATTTTATATAATAACACTATTATATTCCATAAATAAATAGTTTATTATTTTAATGGAATAATATTTATCTATATCCTTCTCCATCAAATGGGAAACAAAATCATCACTCATGTGTATGGCAGATTAACACCTCACAAACCGATGTAATTTGTTTTCCACCATAGCCTCACATTGATATTTATAATGAATTCACTAATGAATATAAATAATAATTATGAAATAATACTGATTATATAATTGTAATATTTCTTCTACTTCTTTACCCTTTCTCTAATTAGGTAAATGATAATGTCACTCGTGTGTAACTATGACACACCGTCTCAATGAAGAGGTTCAATTAATTTTCCACGTATAAATTTAAATAATGATTATAAATATATCTATATTGAATAAGTATTAAAATTATAAATTTAGTATAATTTTATTTATGATCAAACTATATCCAATGGAAAATAATTGTATCTTATTGGAAAAAACATGCATGAGAAAACGAAGCAGTTAACACCGGATAGAATAATAATGTCGAAAACATTTCAACCAACAGCTGAAAAGATGCTATAATAGAATCATATATGATACTATAAATATTAGTATGGGATTTTTATAAATTAATTATGATTATAAAACCATAATACTAGATATTAAAGAAAATTCATCTAAGTGGAACTATTATGTAAGGCGTATCATCTCAATTTCCACTCCATTGAGACATATTTTGTTTATGAGATTATTTTTTTTATATTGTACATATGAAACCATTTTTTATTTATAATGAAAATATATCTATTAATTATTATAAAATATTAGATTCATTTTTATAGTTTTAAGGGGTTATAATATAAATTTCTCCAAACATCTTTGAACTTATTTTACAATTTCATTTTTTTAGGATTGCATATATTTTTCAGTGATGGAAACTTATTATATATCCTTAATAAAAATTATATATCTTATTATACACATGATTTTTAATTATTTTAAATTTTTTTATCTATATTTTACACTATATAAAACATGAATAAAAAAATAAATGTTTTAATGAAAAGCTCATATTATTTCTCTTTTTGATCGGGTATATTTTCATTCAATGTACACTTATTTTAAAAAAACCAGAAGATTAATTTTTATATAGTAAAATTATGAATTAAGGACATTTTACTTATCCTTTAATTTTTTCAACTTTTGAAATACTTCTTTAATCATTTATATAAAATTTTAATTATTTTTATTCTTTACAAAACGTTAAATGGAATGTTTCCTCTTAATGAATATGGAATTAACAATTTTTATTTCATCGATAATATTTTATGATATTTATATTTTCCTATATATTTTAAATGGTTTTAAAAAATTGGCTTTTTTCATAAAAACATATTTTAATGTTTCATTTCCATTATTTATTACTCTAAAAAAGGAAAGAATTTATTAAAAAATGAATATTTATGATGAATTAAAACACATATTGTATTTCATATTAATTTTATGGCCATTAAAATGTTCTTAAATATTTATAAATATTATGATCCACATTAACTAGAAGTTAAATTTATTTTAAATATATATGTATTTTGTATCATATATATTATTATTACCTAAACTGTATAACATTTCTAAATATTGTTTTACCTCTATTGTTATTTGATTGTGGAAATGTAGATTTTTCATTTTCTTTTCTCAATATAGTTATTTTTAAATAAGGATTATTGTTCATGAATTAAATATATCAGTAAATATATGAAAAATGAATTTTACATGTAGTGATTAGTGAGTAACTTTTATAGATAACCCCTGGATTCCCTGATAGGTATCGTGAGACAAACCAACTAGTTAACGCTATTAAACATTATTTTTTGTTTATAAACACATTGATTAAGCATTATTGGTAGATCGACTTGAGGTTAATGATAACAAGAGGGATTTGATCCTGAAAATCTACTATATTTACATTATCTATATTTTCATTTCATTATAATGTTATTGATTAAGTTGAATTTTATTTCAATTATCTATCATTATATATTTATTATACCATGATTATTACGGATATTTTCAATTTTACATAACCCTTACTAACAATATGATCTTTCCCTTTTTTTCTTTTTCCATGGATACAAAGAACTAATCATCGAAGGAGTTCAACAATGAAAAGTATTTAATTTTATTATGTTTATATATATTATTTACAATATAAAGGGAATGAATATTTTTATACTTTTAGCAATATTACTTAATTGACATATCCTTGGTGTTTTTATTCCATATATCATATGATAATATAATAATGCAGACATTAAATATGGGTGACTATTGTTGGGGTTGGTACATGCCTATAAATGAGCCATCCCAAGAGGTTCTATTTGGATAAAATAGTGAAAAGTTAAATATTTATATATTTATCACTTTATATTTGAGTGACTTAAATCCCACTAATTTATCATTTTTAGGGTAAATATCAAATAATAAAATCACAAGATTATGTTTTGATTAATTATTAAGAAAGGGAATTGTATTTATAATTTATATATATATATAGAATTTATAGAATAAATTGCATATTTAATTTTAAATGTTTTTAAGATTGTTGTAGGTGTATTTATTGAATTATAAAATATCATTATTATTCTATGATTTATGGAAAAATAAATATTTATTTTTGGTTTTATGAATGAAATGTGTTAATAGAAACTGACTTTAAGTGTCATTTTAACAAATCATAAGTGTCATCCCAATGATTATATATATCATCCATATTAGAATGTGGGTAATTATTAATGAAAATGATTCATAAAAATAGAAGTGTATGATGTTCATTTGTTTGATATAGAATCTTTATAGTTGTTATTTAAATTATTATTGGTATCCTTTTTCATGTTTAAGTTCCATTATCCACCAATGTAACAGTTATTTTACCAATTGATATTCCATACATTCCTTTTCAAAAGTTAGTAAGATTGTGATTAAATAAAAGATTAGGTTTTTCGATCTCAACTTCATACCCAAATTCTAGCCTAATTATGCACCACTCATATGACTAATAAAATTATTTCAAATAGATTTGAATTAGGAATATTATTTTGAATAATGGACCAAAAAGGATGCTATGAAATTTGTGGAATACCTGATCTTGATTTAATAAAGATACTTCTTAAAATAGAAACATTATAGATTTAAAAATAATAAACATATCAATGAAGTTAATTATTTACATAATGAGTAGTAATTGAAAATATGGAATAAGTGTTTCTGATTCATATAAATATTTTTATTTTTCTACTTTTAAGGGGATCTTCCTCTTGAATAAAAATTATGGATGGGGTTATTCTATTATCTTTATATATTTTTGTTATTCAATCTCATACAGTATAATTATAATAAATGTTATTATATTTATAATTGTATACCAATTTCTCTCTTCTCTATTGAGTTATCTCATAATTATTTTATTATTTTTGATATCACGAACTCATGATAATGAGTTAATAATATAAGGAATCACTAGGGTGATAAATCATATGTGAGACCAAAGGTTTTTCTTGTTCATGTTTTTTGTTTAACAATTTCATATATTTATAAATGTGGTAATATAAATATAGAAAAAAATAGATTTCTCTCCACTTGGTCATATAAAGGATAACTTCATCAAATACGCTATTTTACCTTTGATAAATAAGGTGTGCCCATAATTTACATAGAGGTTTATAATGGAATTTAATATTCCCTACTAGGGTAGAAAAGAATAATCATATATAATTAAATATGTTCATTAATTATATAAAAAATAGTAATAAAAGTATGGTTCACACACCAGGTAATTATATAATGAGAATTTATTTTCATTCTAAATCATTCATTTTTAACTATACTAAATTTCATGATCATATTTATATATTTCAATCAAATTATAAAACCCAAAATTATTTTACATTTCTATTATAAATAAAAAACATAAATAAATTTTTGAATTATAAATTATTAGTAATCAGCAATAAAATATCAAAAAGTAATCATAAAACTCTATTCCGAAATTGTACTGCATCATGAAAACAGATAGTAAATATTTTTTACCACCCTACAATAGGTGGTTCAAAACATAGCACCATTTTAAAGAAGCCATATGCTCCTTCATTTATTATTTATTTTTCATTATATAAATAAGTTTATTTTTTTCATAAAACAACCAGAAAAATTATTTTTAATGATGTATTTAATATCTAATTATTCTTTATGGACAAAAAACACATAGTTTTCGAAAAAAAGGATGATGTTTATGATAAAAGAAAATATCATGTGTAAGAATTAAAATGTGGAATTCATGTGGAAAGGAATCAAATATAATTTTTTAGAAAATATATCATCACATATCAAGATAAACAACTAGTGATATTGGAACCATATCCAGCAGATCAAGAAGTATCCCAAATAATTTTTCATGTAAAAGAACCTATGGTGGACGACATATGATTTATTGAATCCCTACTGAATGAACTCACTCTATTATTTCAATAGTAAATTCATATAGAAAATGTTCATGTTGATACTCTTATTGGTGAGTAAAAATATTTTGATGAATATTGGAATAATTTTTATTTATTGACATGCAATAAGATCTTCCTATCTTCAAAGAATAAAATACAACATGATTCAATATTTCTATATATTATGATGAAAAATCCACCAAACTAGTTTAATGTTGAGGGATAATGGATGGTCTTAACTACATATATCCATCCATTTTATACCATTTATAAGTGTATATATGTAATAAAGAAACACTTTATTGCAAACCAACTCTAAGAGATAATAATATATTGAGAACAATTTTCATAAATTTTATTGAATTACAATTGAGAATTAAATCCCATAGTAAATTTTATTTTATTAAAAAAAAGGTTCACATTGAAGGATGAGAGGAAGACGATGAAGAACTAATGTGGGCAACAATAATCTCCCTCAACCAGTAAAATATCTACATGAGGGAGTACCATAAGAGATCCAAATTTATTTTTTGAATGATTTGAAAGCTGAAAAAATTAAAATAGAAGATTTAGATATTGATTATAGAGTTTTAAATTTTGTTCAAATTGAATTACTCTTTAAATTTCACGTTATATAATAAATTACTACAACACATGAAGATAAATTCTTGGATGTGATGGAATAGGATATCTTTGAATTATTTGACAATTATGGGGTTGTTCTTTACCCTACCACTACCATGAATGTTTTCTATGATTTCTATGGATATGAAACTAATGCACACTATCTATGGGATTCCATATAACCTATATGATGTGATGCACATTGAAAACAATTGATGTGGAAAAGATAAAATTACCCATGACCACTATCTAACTATGAATAACCATTATAACTAATATTATGTGGGAATATGTAACCCCAATAAAACATATGGGATAATCTATTAATTTTCCTATTATTTATTTTATATCTCGTTCTATTTCACTTATTTAAATTTTATTTTATTTCATTATGTTTTATTACTATTTATTTTATGCATTTTTATGTAGAATGTGTGTGTCTTTTAAGTGAAAAACTAATGTATTTCCTTTAAAAAAACTGGTTTTATTTCCCTTTTTCATTTTTCTAATAAATTCTAGTATTTTAAAATTATTTTTGAACATAATAAAAAATTATAGATAACAATAGATGATTAGTTTGATATTGTTTAGATATTATAATGTAATTATGATTTTCATGCATATTATTATTCCATTTTTAATATCTCGTTAGTGTTTTATTACGATAGGAATTTTGAGATTTATTGAAAACCTTATAAAACATGAGAACAGAGTGATGTTTTTAAAAAAAATACTTTATTTCAATTTATAAAATATTTTAAATCATTCCTAGAAATTATTTTTTATAGATTTTATAAACATATCATTTAAAGAAGTATTTTCAAATGTCTAACTCAACATGAATATTATATTTCCAAGGTGGTGTATTTTCTCTAAAACATGTGATGTTTTTCTGTATGCATGAAATTTTATTATAATTTATAAATTTATTGAGAGTCATGAGTTATTTTTTCCAATTTAGAACTTGGTTTTTTTACTCTAAAAAAATTCATAGATTTTTTGAATTTTGACAAAAATGATTTAGGAGCCATTTTGAATGCCCATTTTTAAATTTAACCAAATATTATAGATTTACCATATGTCTAACCATTTATATAATCCATTATTATCAATGAGAATACTTTTAATATAGCCACATTATATACCAAAAAACAATATTTACCCGGACTAGATTTTTACTTAATGAATATTGTTGACATAAAGTGTGGTGGAGTGAGATTTATTCTTCATTGAAAATATTCTAGGATTTTTTTCCAATATTCCATAAAAAATTAGTGTTAATGTTTGGGAAGATAATACATCATTTAAATATATGAGGATGAAAAAAATCATTCAACTATTTTATATGAATTCGCAACTTCATTATAATTAAAACCTACCTCCATTTCCTACAAAAATATGATTTTAAAGAGAAATTCAATATCTAAATTCCAAATAAAATAATATTATGAAAGGGGGAAAGATGACACAAATTATCATTAACACTGGATTTTCAAAATTGCTTACTACCTATCAAAATAAAGAGAAGTCTAGAGGTCACAAAGTGGAAAGAGTAAATGAGTGTGGAATTATTAATAAGTTTATACTTATTTTTATTATTAATATTACTTTATGACCTAGACATCTACAACTTATTCTATGTATTTTTTATATTCAAATCATAACTACCCATTATTAAAAAAAACAACCCTTGTTAATTCCTCATGATTAGATAATTTTAATATTCCTTAGAGTGCATCAATCATATTGAAATCATATATTCTATTCAAATTAATAAAAAATACAATTAAAAAATATTATTAAAGTGTGATACCCATATAATGAGGTAATAATTATATTCATAGGTGAAATGAAGATATTTTAAATCTATTTTTATTATTGAGTGAGTATATAGAGAGAATTAGAATATTTTTTTTCGAATCATAATAATTATTTATTGTTTAAATTGAAATGTGTTATCCTAAATATCCATATAACTCTAAATTAACAATCTTATAAGATGATTTCAGGGATAGAAAAGTCTAAGTGTGGGAAAATTTATAGATTCAATATATTTATAATATTTATTTAATATTTGAATTATATAAATCCCAAAAAATTAAAATTTTGAGTATATTTGTGGCATATTTATATAATAAAATACCATTGGGATTTATCATAATAATTTATAGGAACATAATTTTTAATTTATATATATATATATATATTCCAAACTCTTATAATAAATCAAAAGGATTATGTTGGATTTTTTTATGATTATTTATAGTGTATGAATAGTATTTTAACAAGTCATTGTGGTTTTGTAGTGGATGGTGGAATCATAGAAATTTTTATAATTATAAGGATGAATTATGGAAATTTTTTTGAGAATAAATGTATTTTTAGATTAGAATTAGTGTCATAATAGAATGAATATATGTTATTCTTTCCATTGTATCTGTCATTCTAAGAACCTATGTTAGTAAATAATGAAAAGTGTGATTATTATTTGTCTGAGGATGATTATTAATAAGTTTATCTTTTCTTTAGTGTTAGTTTCCATTGAACATTTTAACTGTTATTATCTACAATCATAGGTTTGATTATTTTAATTCATCTTCCTTACACACCGTGGGAATAAATAAAAGGATTATTACAAGAATAATTTGGGGGATCCATTTCACTTAAAGATAAATCATTTCCCTAACTCCTCATCACACAAACTACCAATGTATATATACCTTGTAGATTTAACTCCTTCACAATATTTTGATAAAGAAATAAAATAGGGATACCTGAAATATGAAGAGGAGTAGATTATAATCTATGAAGTCTCAAGTAAAGATAAAGATAATTTTGATGATTTCAAAAGAAAATTGACAATGAAGGATTTTAAAAAAATAATAAAGGATGAATTATTAAATTAGTAATGAATAAATGGTTATGCCTTTAAACAAGTGGGATTATCCACTATTAAAGGGATCAACAATATTATAGAGAAATATGGATAATGTTCTAAAACAATTTTATTTTCTTTTATTTTTTATTTGGATGTTGATTATTTATCTGAAATGTTATTTTATTTTTCATTCATTGTTTCCCTATTTATTGATTCTTTATCATTTTATCTCTCTATTCTACTTATTTCTCTAAAAATTTTTATAATAAGTGATTAACCTAAATAATTTACTAGGGAAAAAATATTGTGATGAATTCATGTTTTCAAATTATCATTCTTAATCATTCATAATTATCTAGAGATAGGCTAATGGTTTCATAAATTGGTGATGATCAATGTGTTTCTCTTCATGTTTTCTGAGTTTTATCTTCTTCAACAAAAAAAATATTCCCCAATATGACGTAATTATATTTTAATTATTCTTTGAAATTACATGGTGAATTGTATATTCCTAATCCATATGAATATAATTTTAACATAAAATGACTTTGTTCAATAATAAAATATAAATATAACAATAAGATAATGACTGTTATATTATAAACAATATCATAGTAGAACTTTTTTCTTTCTTAAATAAATAAAGTTTTATGTATTTTATTTTATTATTATTTAACTATTTAACATTATAATTATCAAATTTTGAGTTCTTTTTATAAAAAATATATATCAATGTCAGAGGGAACAAGATTATGTGCATTCCAAATGGTGGCATATGGGATATATCGATGTGTGACATTATTCACTTCCAATATATGATGTAAGGCATAAGATGTGTGGGTAGTAATACAAGTCTTTTATTAACTCCCCTAAATAACATATTTATTTGATTCAATTATTGGGGAATTGATATTTGATTTCTTTTATATTACTTTTTAAATTTTCAAAAATTTCCCTTCGATCCAATGAGGATATTCGATAAGAATTTTATATTTATGAAGGTATATGTTCAAGATATTTTACCGGAACCCAGATATGTTGGTTTCATTATTTAGTGGGAATAATCATATAGGATTTCTTCCATTGGTTTGGTCATAAACTTCCCTAGGTGATACCTCATAAGTTCCCTTATCATGGTGCATTCGTCTATGATCACATGGGTTTATTCCTCATTTTGTTCCTATGGTGCAGGGACCACAGATTATTTCCCATAATGTACCCTCAAAGGTATCTCCTATATATTATTTGGAATATTGAAAAAATACTATTACTTTTCTCTAAGTAAATGGAAATGAGAATCATCACACTTTGGGGAAGGACTCTTAATTTTGATGAACATGGTTCTAGGAGCCATGAAATTCACTATAGACTATCATTTATAGGATAACATGTGGTTATTCACCCCCTATAGGATCTCATAGAATGAATCCAATTTTAGGATGTCTCTATTGATAAGTTACTCTCATAATAGCTCATTCATCACCATGAATTACATATGTTGGGATGGCCACAATGTCCTCCTAAGTGAAGAGACTGTATCCCTCATTCCCATTAAGAAATTAGTCTCGTATCTTGACTAGAAAGTGGAAGTATCCCAAGGTGGGAGATAAACACAACCAATTCCCACTAAATCATATGTGTGAGGTGAGGGGTGGATTCATTCTGTTATTTTGATTGAAGAGTGAACTGTATGACATTATATAATTTATGAAGGATAAAAATATATTAATTGTTATGAATGTCAAAAAATTATAAACATGAAAATAGAATATAATAATTAATAAAGTATCAAAATTTATAGAACTTTTGATTGATCACTCTCAAATATAAAGGATTCACTTATTTTTTACCATTTAGTTTCCAACTAGAATTTTATTCATGATGTGCTAATGTTTTTGACCCATTTTTTGTTAATGGGATTCTAATTCAATGTCTTTCATTTCATTTTAGGATTTCAATCGACCTATGATTAATTTCTTCATTGTGGTCCTACTTTCCAATTATATGAAATAATTTCACTTTAATATTGAAATTTCAAATGACCATCAATTGATGAGATATGAGGACATTCCCATCTCACCATTTATGGGAGACTAAAATATTCTACAAGACTATAATATACATTTAAGATTTGTTTACGAATCCTTAACAAAATATTATTGCGTGACTGGTAAAAATTGTAAAATATATCCATTAGAACCATGTGTCTATGTTAACATATATTTATATCATATATTCACACAATTTTAGTTATTAATAATTTTTTTAAAGTATGGTTTATGTTAGAGTAGATATGAATTATGGAACTTATTTTCATCTATGGAGGTGGTCTCTGTATTGGTTTTGGGAAAATGACAATAAAGTGCGATTATTTTATATATCTATTTTGATAATATGAACCCATGTAGATTAATGCCACATAACAGGACACATCATACCTTTTGAGGTCATGTGGTAAGAGGCATTGTGGTTCCCTTTATGGTCGTGCGACCAATAACATGTGATGTAATATTTACGTTCATGTGTCTGGTATAGATGATATGATGGATTAAACCAAATTTTAGCATGTTACATATCCCAATTTTAAAAAATCAATTAATATGTAGTTTAGGATTTAGTGTGTATAGTCTTGTGAGAGGAGCATACAATTTATTTTATGATCACATAGTTGGGATGTATGTTATGGCCTATAAATTCATGCATATTCGACTTCTAGGAAAAAACTATTAAATTTTGGTGCGGAAATTTTGTATAGATGACCCTTTCAAGTTTTTATTTCTTTTTTTTTAAATAAAACATAATAATTAATGAATACACATATCGAATATGGCTCATTGAGGTAGATTTTTTCTGATATAATAGAGATTATTGAAGATGATTTCATAGAGAATATGGAATGGTATCAATGATTTTCTTGTATGGAAGATATCCCATTATTTATTATTTCAGGCTGTATATATAATAGTGAGAATAAATGGATTACATAGAATAAGGAACCTTGAGGAACTAGTTGGGGCATTCACATTGTATTCTATGACATTTGGATGTCCACCTCTGTTATCTTGAAACATAAATTTGTAACAATTAATTTAATCATAATTATTATATACCAATGAGGAATTAATTGGGATTAAGAGATATAATGACGACATTTTTCTATTTAGAATAATAATGGTTATATGAATGGATTATACACATGTTTCCTAATAGTGATTTAATCTATAGTTGAATTGATTTATGGAGTGGTTTCAAGGATTACACCTATTTGGAGGATCTATCTATGTACCTATATAAATAAAAGGATCAATGTAATGATCAACTCAATACATGGTATCCATGACGAGTAGAAGGATTCAAGAGGGGATCAATAATATCTTCTTGATGAGGACCCCCCATTATCAATGTGATACATGACTAAAACAAATCATGAGGACCCCACCAATTTGGGAGGACATGGGTTATATTCATTTTATTAACTGAATATAGTATTAATGTGGTGTCGTCATAAGATCACAACATGTTTATATATTGTGACAACCTTTGGAATGGGTTACAATAATTAGTCACCTTGGTATATCAACTAGGAAAATATATATCCCGTATAGAAGACCTGAGAAGATGGGATTCTAATCAATGAGGATATAGGTAAAAATAATCCAATGTGTGGTTCCTAGTTGTATTGGATCCCAATTTTATGTTCTATGGAGAATAGGGATACCTTGTGGAAAGTAGGGTTTTGTGGACATACAAATATATATATATATGTGTGATAAATATCCCCCTATTTATAATGTAGGGTGAATATGGATTTATATAACTATGTAGGGTGAAGTGGTCACCAAAGTATTGGATAGTATGAATTTCTCCCCCAATTTATATTTTTGGAGAAGTGGTTATCCAAGTATAGAGATGAGGGTAAATTTTTACACAAATCACATGGTTTTGTTAATAAGAATCCCCATTAATAGGTTGAATGAGGTGGTCTCCCATGTTATAGGTGTGGTGAAGTGGTCTCCATAGTTGTAAGTATAGTGAAATTTTTTCCCATGTTTACAGAGGAAGGATATGTACGTCTCTAATCCAATAGTATACATAATATGGTTTCCTAATTAATGATAATGAAAAGAATTATCCCTATTTACAGGTATGGAAAAGTGGATATCCTAGTGGTAAGCGTAAGAGATATATCACCTTAGTATGAAAGAATGTGAAAGGGTTAAACCAAGTTACATTTGGTATGGTGGATATGTCTCTCTATTAAGGTTACATAAAAGTGGAAACCATAATGAAGAGGCATGGGTGAGGGTCCTCCCTAGTATAGAGGATTTTGTGTAAAACTTGGTGGAGTGCCACACTAGTGTATCATCCATTATGGGTTCCACCAGCATGATTTTATATAACTATTAATCCGGTGGTCTCGCCAGAATTTTTAGTGAATCAAAACATTAGATAAATCAATTAACCTAATTTTTTCTATTTCATCATGTTTATTTCACATTATGGGTCACATGAATATATATTGAATACTTGGGTGCATGGTGATAGAAAAAATAGAGAATATGGTGTTTTAGTGCACTTTACTCATGGTTCCCCCCCGTCAAGTGTTCATATTTTGTAAATGAAGATAAATAGGGTCTATTTATAAAAATATATGAGGACTATGGTGAATTATTGTTTGGAAAGAATGAATGGTTTGGTAAGTATTATTGCATGAGATACAAGTGTGTAAGTGATATCACACAAGTGCAGTCATGCAATTATATTGGAAAACTGCTGTGGGTGTGATGGTTTTTATATGTATGTTGGATAATATGAACCTTTTATAATTACATGGCTACATAACTGGGGATTTGGGTGATGTGATATGAGTTAATTTCTTGGATCTTAGGAGATGTGGTAGTCCACTTCAAAGTTCTTCTTTTATATCCCAATCAAGGTTTCTATCCTCTTCCAAATGAGGTGGGTCAATAGTATCATATTGTTAGAAGTATAAACCATGTTTATTTATTCATTATGACATGTTCTATTACACATATATATAAATTCCCTTAACTTACACATGGTATGTAGAAAAATATATATACTATTTTGATTGAGAACATGCTACTCAAATCCTCTTTACTACATATTGACTAGCCCACTAAGGTCCCACAAACTGTGATAGATGTGGAAACACACTATGTTATATTAAAATATCCATATATGTCTACGTGATACATAAAAAACCAAACCGTCAAAGTATACACACCATGTATATTATAGTATATCTTTTGTATTTCCCCTTAACAAGTGTTTTTCATATATTCTCACCCATGTTTATGATTTAGACAAGAAATAGGCCATCCCAATCTTTTTATCATGTTGAAAATAATATTGGGACTCTATATACATTTAGATACCATATGTGGTGTAATTTAGGTGTTTTAATTATATTAGTTCTATATCAGTTACGAAAGGATTTATAATATGAGTTTGGAGAAAGTATATAGTAGAAACCTCATTGGAAACATGTGGCAGATAGAGTAGAGGTGCGCTATATATATTATAGAGTAGGAAACCTTTATTAACAAAACTACTAGTCTCTCCATATTTTGAATTTCTGCCACAAATGATCTAACCACTTGGTTCATAAAAGGTAGGGGATCTTAATATGGGTTTTTAACCCCCCTCTGAATTGGGATTTTTTTCTGTCAATATATAGAGGTTTTCTTGTATGATTTATGGGTTAGGTAGCTTTCCCCCAATGAACAAATAGTGACTATTTATTAATTTATATAGTTACCCTGATAATAGATATATAGTTTTATTTATGATGTATGTGTCTTTCATCATGGATGGGTATCCTTTCACTCTATTGATAATCATTGCATATTATAGTGTGGAACCCACATATATAATTTTATGACGGACAAGTTTTTTATGAGATATTGGTAGTTTGATGATTTTTTTGCATTTATTAACATTGAAGAAGATTTTACCTTGATATATTACTTAAAAACGTGTATTTATATGATTTTTCATCATCCCATTAGTATTCCAATACATAATTCATATATAATATTCCATAGATATGTTAAATTTCATTATGAATCTTTAGTTGGTGATTTTTTTTTTATTTTCATACATTTTTCATTATTTTAGTACTTCTATTTGGTATTTAATACTAACTTATATATGGGCCTTTATTCCCACATATGATATAATTTTACCAACGATGGAATAATTTTTAGTGGCATTGGATTGAATAGAGATATTGGACATGGATCATAGAGGTTATTGATAGTGGAAGCAGGTATTTGTGTTTATTTATACAGGTAGAATAGTGAGGAGTTTGGTTTTTTGTTATTAGAGTTTTTTATTTATTTTAATTGGATGGTCCCTTTACTGTTTCCAAAGATTTTGGTATTGTATTTTTCATAATGTTTTGGTTCATTATCAGGTGTGAAAATTACATTTTAGTACATGTGGATATATTTTTTGGATTAAAAATTTAAAATATATTTTTGATGATAAGTGGTTGTGTGATGTTTTATTATACAATTTCCTCCCTTGTGATGGATATATGTTCTTGGTGGTAGTCATCAGTCCCTTTTCTAATTGAGTCTCACTTAGGGTGGCTCACCCAACATTATTCCATCCTAGGTGGGATCCCAATGGGTTGAGTTTTATAAAAGAAGAAATATATTTTGGAGTCATCTGTGATTTAAGAGTCCAGTTATGATTGGTCATGGGAAAATAGTTAAATTGGGTTATAAGATCATATATTCAGTTATTAAAAAAGTGAATACAGAATAGGTGTGGGGGTAATGTATCCTTTCACTAGAAATCTGATAACCTATTTCTCATCTCTGGGTGCTAATGAATTTTTTTTTGGAATAAAAATATGGGAAATTAATTATATTTTATCTTAGTAGATATTTTGAACAATGTATTTCTCAATATAGTAAAACAAAATATGATTTATAAGACACAAGATTTACCTTTTTTACTATTATAGGTAACCTATAGATTGTTTGTTCATATTTTGAGGTCAGTTCATGAAATTCATATTTTATAACATTGTCCTATAGTTTTTAATTAGTGTGGATATAATTCATTGATTAAAATCCCTAATTGTGAGGTATCTACACCCCATAATTAGTCAATAGATACCCAATACTTTTTTATAAAGAGTATGCCCTCTACCTATTAAATCAAGGTTAATTACCTCATATAAAAATGATAATAACATAATATAAGTTTGGTGGAAAATTTTAAGAGATAGTGGTATCCCTTGTTTTAGAGGGAGGTCTATACTCATGTGGTATATGATTTTTTATATTGGTGACTCAAGTGTTATATCGGGTATAATCTCAAATTTTAAATATTTTTATTCTTATATCTAGCCTCGTGCACAACATGAGGATCTATTAGTGTGGATTATTTATGTAGGTATAGTATTTGGTTACTGTATCATGGTAAGAGTTCAGGATCCATTTCAAGGAGTGGTTTCCTATAGTGATTATAGGTATGGTGTGAGTGTTATTTTTAAAAGAACATCATCAAGAAAATATGACTATGACTGAGTATTCTTTAAGGTTCATAGACCATGTTAGTTACTCTATAGAATTTTTCGTGAGTGAAACTACTAGATAGATATCCAAGTTAAATTTTTGTGTCTTTAAATCTACACCCTTTTAAAGTCGTATAATTATTTTATTTAGGGAGTCCTTATTGAATCCTTCTAAAATTAAAGTGTGGGTATAGAATTCTGTATAATAGAGATTTCAATTGTTGTAAGATGATGTTAGTCATCAATGAACCACCATTAGATGAACTTACATAGACATCCACCCTCACCCCCACCGCCCACACACACACAAACTCATGTTATCATAGTATACAAGGTCATTGAATGAGATATCATATATAGGATTAAACTATTGTTGGGAAAGTAATTTCTAATATTTTTGTGGAATATGTCATCTTGATCATATGTTTTCAACATGGTCAGAATCTAGAGGATCCCAATATGGTACTATTAATGGAAATCAACATTAGGTCTATTATATAGATCAAGGTTCTCCCTCGGTAAGATATATTGGACTCATAAGAGATGCATTTTGATAAGGATAAAGAGTGAATAGAGGTAACTAGAGATGAAAATGATTAATTTTATTCCCTACAAACCAATAATTGATGAACCATGCTAGACACATCGATCTAGGGATTGGGGACATATATAGATTCATTTATGGAGATATTTTATAATGTGGAGCCTCATATGGGATGTGGTATACTCTATGTATTTTCAATATTATATCTCATACTTATTAACATGGTGCATGACATAAATTTACTAGTGAATAATGATTCATTGATTTAGTAATTCTAGTAGAGTCATATTTCAAAATATTCATCTAGTGAATCTTATAGTAGGTGATAACCAACCCAAGAACATATATAACCAATGTAATCTTGCACTTTTAAGAGTGTGAGTTTATTTTTACCTAATCATGGAAGTGGTGAGACCTTTTAAAAACAACAAAGATAAATACTAGTTATCCCCAATCCAATATGGGGGAGTTTTCTATTGGCAATAAATTATTCGATGATGAGAAAATGGTTCAAGGTTTATAATTTATATCAATTCGGGACACTAATCGGGATAAACAAGACCAACCATCATAAATTTTAATATAAAAAACCCCCAAATTTGAGATATTGTTAATGATTACAAAATATTCACTAAAAAATTTTCTACCAACTATTATTGATGAATATCTTGTCATTTTTCAAGAGGAAACCTGAAATATGGTGATAATTTATCTTTATATATTTAAAAATTTCAAGATAGTTCTATTATATTTGGGAAATTTCTTACGATATTTATCTAACCCATGAATCTATATATTTCATCAATTCCTAGAATAATTCATGGTTTTTATCATCAATAACATTATTAAATTTTCTATTATAGATAATATAAGTGATGTATATTTATTTTTAGTTATAATCATGCTCTTATAGTGAAAAATATTAAATAAACACATTAACTACTATTTTTATAAATTAGAAGTCCATTTATAATGGAATTCCATCTCAAAGAGAATAATAAATTATTTCAATAGAAATTTTATATTTTCCATATTTGGGATTTAGGTAAGGATGTTTTTGAGGGTATAGTAGTTGCATGGTGGATGATGCACCATGTATGAAATAATGAGAACAATTAATGGATGAGGGATATAAATATTATTTTTTTCATTTATTTTTAATCCCTAATATAAATTTTAATCATGGAAGATGAAGATATTATATATGTTTTATCAATTTTCATGGCCCATACCCTCCATTATTTTTTATGGAGTTTTTTTATAGTTATTTTGATTTTGTGGTGTTGCCTGAACATATATTTTTCTAAGATACATGTAATATATTTTTTTATACTGAAAAATAATTTACCCTCTTACAAGTGCATATATTGATATTTTCTATCATGAATCATTTTTCATTCGAAAATGTAAATTTTATGGATGATGATCATACAAATATATCATGAGCCCTTTATGGTGTCTGGAAAATTAAACATCTAATCATATTCATCATTTTCAAACCTAGTTACACAATGAAATATGTTATTCCATAGGTGGTGGATTTAGTTAATCCAATTTTGGTATGTGTTATCCATCATTCTCAATTTGAAATAGCTGAGTCATATTACGATATGAAAATTTAATTCTGAGCTTAATGATAACTTTTGTAAAGTTGAGACAAAAACCCAAAATGGCCAGCTATTGTATTGGCGATGACCGTGGAATGAGTTAAAGGATTGGGGAAAATGGGGAATTATTATTGGAGGAAGGATTTGATGAATTTATGGTAATTATCAATTTTTAATTATGATTTTTATTTTTGTATAAATTATTTATGGTATACTCAGTGAGTCAAAATCAGAACACATGGAACTTCTAATTATAAACATCGTATAAGTTCAGTGTAGAGTCATTTATTGATGCACCTAATAGT
The DNA here is from genome assembly GCA_963277665.1 of Viscum album. Lineage (NCBI taxonomy): Eukaryota > Viridiplantae > Streptophyta > Magnoliopsida > Santalales > Viscaceae > Viscum > Viscum album. Next base: position 683,466,416 of record OY728165.1, read on the forward strand.
ATGGTTTTATGGTAATTTATAGCCATTTTTTGGATTTATTTTAGGCCACTAATTAGTGTTGGGGTGTGTAATGATAAAAAATAAAACATTTAGGTTAGAAAACCATTTCCAAAGATGTTATTGATCATTTCTAGTGTTGTGTATTCCATGATTATGGATTAAACATTTATGGAAGCAATAGGGATTTTGGTTAGAAAAACATTATAATAATAATATGATATGTGATTATGTATTTTTGGATGTATATATATGGATTTTTTCTGAGATAATATTTATGAAATAACTGTTGAAATCTATAAATGGTAGTTTTAACGAAAGAACGAGTCTAATTTTTTTAATGTTTGGGTTATCTATTTATATAGAATTTTTACCACAGAGGATTGGGAAGTAAAATAAAGTGTAATTTATCCATTTTCTTGATATTTTCTTATAGGACATCTATATTAGTATATAATGCTATTTTTTAGGATGAAATGTTTTAATGTTGGGAAAATGAGAAGACAAGACTATATCCTTAGGAAGAAAAAAGATCATTTAAAATATTCAGAAATTGAAACCACACATAAGTGTAAAATAAAAATTTCAAAATATTAATAGAGGTTGAAAAAGTTATAAAATAATTTTTTTTAGGATATAGATTATAACACTATGAAGAATTGTTTTTTCAAATTCTAAGAAATTAATATTTATAGGATATTTATTATTTATTTATGAAATAATTATTTTACCCTAAATATTTGTATATTGATATCTCTTAATTAGATCCCCATGTAAAAAATATAATGACATTATTTTGTTCCAAATGAGGGGTTTTATCCTATAGATCGTAATATCCCTTATTGGGATTTATGTTAATGATTTGTCTAGATTTTAATTTTTTATTTTTTTACATTGCTGACTATGGTAAATAGAAATAAAATCATCCATTAGATCACATTATTATGTCTAAATTTTTTTAGAACCAAGAAACTAGGAGTGGATTTCATGGGGTATCTCTTTCTTTGAGATGGATATGGAGAATCGATCAAAATATTATTAAGGAGGAAACCCCTTGTGGAAACAATTAAATTTACATCTAATAGTGATGAAAAATTAAAAATTTTCAATCCATAATTGAGATAGAATATTGGTATTCTAATTTTCTCCATTATTTAATATTTTATAGTTTTAGTTTTTATAAATATTATTTTAAATCATTCTAGATTTTTTATTGATGTTATTATTCTTTGAGAATCTCATTCCATTATGTTTTATCCACTCATTTGGATTTCACCATATGTGACTCTTAAAAAATCCATTATTTTTTTATTATGCTATAAAAAGAAATAAAAATACCACCACACTCATAAAGGAACATTATTATTATTTATTTTTTAAATTACTTTAATCCCACCATCTGATAATCCCTCCTCTACTCCCTCATTCTCCCTTCATTTGGAGACCAATCATTCCAACCATCAAAATTAAAAGCATATATTTGATAGAATATTAAATTTTAAGGATGATTGTATTTATGTAAATGGAGACACTGGATTTACTGGGGAGTATTATGATAATGTGGGATATATGTTTTAAGTGACTGGTTTATGACATGGTTGTGTGAATGGTCAATAATGACGATATAGATTAGTGGGGAAGATCTGGATCGAGAAATAATATGATCAAGAAATGGAAATAAGGGAATATGTAAATGTTTAATGTGGTGTCAATTAAGATATATTTAATGGTGAAGAAGTTAGAATTTGGAGAAGAAGAAAAGATAACATCACATTTAGTCATTTTGGAAAACTCAATGTTAAATTTTGATGTGGCACTCTAGGTACTGATGAGGCTTTAAGTATGATACAGTTTAAAACCATTATGAGGAATTCATGACTTTTACTAGTTCAAGATAAGGAACATATAATAGAGTTAAATATAAAATTTTGTGTGGTTCTGAGATATATGGAATGTATGGACTGGTCACATGAACAAGGTTGTTCTAGAGTAAATTCCCAGAATCACTGTTTTTTATACCTTGTATATAGTTGGAAGAACATTCCATATTTTTTTACACGACAAGAAATGGTCCACTAAACACATCGAGTAAATCCATCATGGTCCAAACACCATGTGGAAATTGTAAATTCCATGTTTTTTTGACCATATAACATTGGTCCCTAACAATTCATGATGACTACCTCTCTTAGGTCTCACACTCTACGTTAGACATGGTGGCATAAAATGTTTTTTAGGATGGCCCCTCAGGGATATAATAGAAAATGACTTAATAAAATCTAAAATAACCAAAAAATGGTCAACTATATTATATGTAATATATGTTCCCCAAATTATTGTTTTTCATATCTTCTTACCAAATTGTATTAGAAATTCCAAAAATCCAACCTAGGTATTTTTAATTATATAACATAATGGTGGGTTTATCCTTACTACAAGAAACAACATTTAAGCTGACTATGGATCCTTTATTATCATAGCTCTATAGGGGTGATGATATGATTTGTATAATGATTTTGATACATTAGTGGGGTCATAAATCACATGGTGACTTGTGGATTATAGTCAAAGGATCCACATTATAATTCATAGAGATGATATTGCATTACCAACTCCGGCTATGGTTACTTCATTTTACGAATTTCAAACATAGAAGTTATCCTCACCCGATTGAAACATGGTGTGGGTATATTGGATGATTTAATAACCACATACTTTGACATACTTATTCTATAAATGAGACGACGTTTCCATATATAACTAATGGACTATGTGACTTCTCATATCAGATGGGGTGAGGGTCCTCTATCAATGGAGTTGGAAAGACCCTCAATGGAAATATTAATACCTCGATGGGATAACTGGTATTCTATAATTCTGAGTAACCCCTCACTCAAATGAAATTCATAACTCAATAAGGCTTAGTTTCTCCAGAGTTAATTTCTAGAGAAAACATATTATTTATTTGATATATGAATTATTATTATTTTTAAGTATACCGATGTATTTATCATCCTAATTTTCTTTATAGATATGATTTACAACTAGAAAATTCTATATGTGTTTTTGTATATAATTAATTATTCAGTCCCTAAATAATATTTGGTCTTTATAAAGGTTTCTATGTTTCATACTCTATATTTTCCTTCAACCGATGTATTGTTTCAAACCTCTCTATTTATTTTTAGTGTGTTCTACTAGGTGTTTTATACTAATCCATGAATGGGATATTTTAGATATTTCCCTTATAAAAATTATTATGACACATAGTTTAGTACTTAATATATAATATATGTTTTCAGATTTGATGGAATTTGTTATATTTTTATAATAATGATAATTATAAGTGTTTGTTTCTATAGAGTGTGCGTGGGATATTTCTATTTTTATTTTTTTGAGGGATATATTTATTTCATGATATGGGTCCTTTTATTTTACCATATATTCTAGTGTTTCATTTATTATATTATTATTGTTCTATTTCAGTTGTTTTATTCATACTGTATTACTTTTTGTGGTTTTTTTAAAAAAATTAATATTTATTATTATAGAGACATGATGTTTTATGTTGTTACATTATATTAGAGCCACATATTCGTGTGAAATTTCTTCTGGAAGATATTCACAAGACCCAGACCTATTGGAGGTGGACTTAGGGTGTCACATTCAACATACAGTCAGCCTGTGAGGGGTATTGGTGGGATGGGTTTTCTCAATGTGGTATCTAAGAATCTTAGTCAAAGGGAAAATTTTATATTTAGGAATATTATTCATTTTTTTTGGAAAATATAAGATAGTGATAAGGGATATTATACTCAGTTATAAGATAATGAATACTAGTATAGGTGTACTAGATAATGTATCATCTCACCTGAGATTTTGTAATGCCCCGAACCCAGTTACCCAAAGTCAGTGCAATATTTTAATACATTGGAATGATTATAGTGAATCAAGTCCCAAATTACCAATTATTATAGTATCCTTGAAAAATAGATTATAGACATGAATGTTACAATAAACATTAAAAAAACAAAAAAAATCCTCTGAGAATTCCATTATTCCCCTATATTAACTCTTTATATAAATAATAGTATCCATCTTGGAATTATGGGAAAATAAAGCATATGAAAGGGGTGATATTATATGCTCAGTAAGGTACACTAATTTAGTCGATGATACATACATTTAAGGCCCGATGTGTAATAAAAACAAAATCCTTTTAAACATAAAACATCGACCTAATATGGAAAAGAAAAATAAAATAATTCCATTTACATATTAACTTGGCTATTATACTAGTCAAATAATCAGATGTAATAACTAATTTCATTATTAGGTAATTCATAATGTCGAACATTATAACCACATAGTGAAGGCCTCGTTCTATGAATACAAATAATTTTTTTTGTTAACGGCTTAGCGCCAAGACACTTATTTGTCTCATGATACCTACCAATGCATTGAGGGGCTATAGTGGGCCCACTCGTCACTTACTAAGTCCAATGCATTTTTCCTTTGGAAAAGGTGAAACAAAATCTAAAATTATGTATTAAAATTAGCATATGAAATGTCAATACTTTAGCCAAAAACCATGAAAGGTATAACAATACCATGTCCATAGTCAAAAATAACTCATTAAACATAATATAAAATATTGTATTATAATAAATCAAACATAGTTAAGAATAAAATATTATGAAGGATATTTACATAGATGAAAATAATCAGTAAAATTATTTGAGAAAAATATCTCCATTTTCTTGAAAACATTTAAAAGTTGCACTATTTATCATAGAAGTCGTTTAAAATATATTTTAGAATCCAAGTGTCCCAAGACACTTTGAAACTTTTTAAAGTAATTTTAATTTCAAAAAATTCATGTACATATAAAGAAATACTTAAAACAATTTTTAAAACAAGGAAATTAATGAGAATGATTAATAAGAATAAATCTTTAAAACATTTAAAATGATATTTTAGTTAAAGAGTACCTAACCAAATGAAATATTCTTGAAAAAAATAATTGAGGAATAACATTAATCAAAACATTATAATATCATGAGAATAATGGTATTTATGATATAATATGTTAAAGGATAGTATATACACCATATAAAATTCAAACGGTGCATAACAACAAAGAAATCTCAATGAAATGTAAAATGAGACGAAATACCTTATAATGATCATATCCTTACATTATGGATAAATCAATGAAATAATAATGTGTGAAAAATATAAATACATTCAATATTATTGGATATTAAGTGTAAATCAATCAAATCACATTCACACATATTCTTTTAAAAAGAAAACCAAAGACATGGATGTTTAACTCGATGAATGGAAATTGAGTTAAGATAACCCTTATCATGTTCATATCAATGAATTGAGAATTTATAAATGAAGTTATTATGTAGATAAAAATTATATCCATAAAAAGTTGGGTGTAAATTACTACATAAATAAATAAATAGTTATTTCAAACATAATCTTGGAGTACAATATTCAATTAAGTGTGGGTAAAACTCAAAGAGTGGAAATTGAAATTAAACATTCCATTTAAGATTTTTTATCATACGAAACATATACCAAATGAATGAAGGATCATAAAATGAATATTAAAATACCCATAAATTAAATTTTATTACACAAATAATATAATCATGGGTAGTACATACACCGCATAAAGGGAAATAGTTGCAAATATATCATGAATCTCACGAGAATAAAAAGTGTGATCAAAACCCCTTACCTTGTACTTTTAATTAGTCTAGGGTACTTTAACCTCCTTTATTATGAATAAATAATTATTATTAATTTATAAAACAACCACATACATAAATATGATATCATATATGATTCCTTAATATTACATTGTTAATAATATCTTAGTAGTATCACTGCTTTAGGTGTTAACTGATTCGTTTTCCTTTATATGTTTTGTTACGTAAGTCTTGTTTTTTATGGATAGGATGTATATGATTAATTTCCAAACTGATATTAACTACATAAAAATTATTTTTAAAAATAAAATGGAAATTATTCCTAAATGGTTACAATGGGGAATGAAATCTTATCGTGTCGTGGAGACGGTAAGCCGTATGTATGCACGAGGGACAGTATCATCCTACTAGTGGTGAAATAGTATGAAATTGGATGGTATATTATATATAAATAATAATTAACATGTTATATTTATTATTTACATCAATTATAATCATTATTATACAAATCCAAATAATGAAGTTTTGAATAACAAACTACACCACGACGTGGAGACGGTAAGCCTTATGTATGCACGTATGGTGACTTTGTCATTCATAGGATGGATGGAATAATTAATATGGTTGTAACTTATTTATAATAACATAAAAGTATATGTAAGGTAATTTAGTTATTTTTTTAGTATGAAAAAAACAAAGAAAGTGGAAGTGGAAGAAGAAAATAACATTGAAAGAGGTGATGAAGTAATTACCTCTTCATTGGGTTCTTCCTTTTGATTTGAACAAAAGGGCTCCTGAGGTTGGATTTATATTCAATGAAAGGATTATAGGATAAAGTGATGGTATTATAGAGGATATTCTATCAGTTTTTGAGAGAGCTAAATGGTTTTTGAGGTTTTAATTTGTGAGAAGGGGAAGTACCCATTTATAAGGGAGGTAAGGGGCACTTTAGGAATAACTTGAAATATTATTCTATTAAAATATCATTTTCTGTTTCTAATCGCTGAAAATTGATTTATTTCTATTATAATGTTGTTATGGGTAAAAAATCACTCAACCAATAGGTTTAAGACAAATTTATATCACCATATTAGCAAAATCATTTAGATTTAACTCTTACTTAAATAGTTTATCTTTTACCACGTCTTCATGTATAATTATAAAACATGGTTAATAAACATACGATAAAATTCCAAGAGAACCAAAAGTGGTTCATTTAGGACATATATATCATTATATAAGTACTTTTTCTGAACAATACATTCTTATCACTATTATATAATTTAATAAAACAGAATTTCATTTAAACTCTTTTTTGTCAATTTTGACACTATATAATAATCGGTTTTTGTGAAAGTCATAAATATATCATCTCATAGAAAAAAATACGTTGAAATAATAGAAAAATTTCATATTCATCTTGAAAATTCATGGATGGCATCAAAAGTTTAAATTTACATTTATTTCAATATTTAGAATATCAATTATTTTAATCATTCATTAATAAGGCAATTACTGCGTCATCATTGTGTCATAAATAAATTTAATTATTTAATGTCTAAAAATTATAAATAAAATACCTTGATATATGAAATATTTTTCGATTTATAATTAATATTTATTGTTGAATTTATCTTAGGTAAAACACTATATTAAAAATATTTTAGTTATTAAAATTTGAATGCAACACTAGTTACTCTTCATTAAATAAAATATAATAAATTTCTTAATCTAATACAATTGGATCAAAAAGGATAATATATATGTACTAGGGTTGATATTGGTCGAAATAAACTTTTCTAATAGAATTAGGACAAGTGTTAGGGTATTTATAATATCATTTTTATGTTTAATTAAATTATTCACTTTTAACAGTGGTAAATAAAATTCTAAAGTTAGATTTGACCAAATTTTTTTTATCCTATTGAACCACATTTCATATAATAATTTAAACCTTGTATCTTGATGTTTTTATATTAAAATCATATAAGTGGTAAAATTATGTTTTATGCAAATTTGAAAATGTGCCTAAAAGGTCGGTAAAAGACGGTAACAAGATCAATAATCTTTTATATATCTAATATTATTATAAAGTGACTTCAATAAATTAAATTGAGAAAATATAGGTATTATGTATCTATTTTGACATTAAAATAAACTTAAATGAAAGAATATTTATTTAAATAAAAATTTGGTTTTAAACAATAACACAATGTTTTTCACAATTCATCAAAAATTGGTAGTTTTGAGAAAAATTCCAAAAATTCACCCAGAGATAATTTTTATATTACAAATTAAAAAATTATGACTATTTTACCAAATTCAAAACATATAAGTTGTATTAATTAATTTAAAAATAATCCCCATTTTCGAAATGAGAAAGATGGTTTTTGAGAACTAAAAACTATCAAAAGATTGATATATGTTTATGTCCAATTTAAATGTAACATTACATCCAATGAAAAAAGTCATGTTTAATGAAAATAATATAATCTAACTAAACTTAAAAACCATTAAAATATTTAATTATATAATATTAATTATTTTTATTAAAAAAGTTGTTTTCAATTAAAACTTAATATTTTTCAATATTCATCAAAATATAATAGTTATCAGAAAACAATAACAATTGTATTAAAACTAACATTTTTGTCCTGATTCTAAAGAAGAAGTTTATTTTGTTAAATTGTATATATAAAAGTGTCAAATATTGTATTTAAATATGGTTATCCATTAAGAGGGGGTAAAAATCCATTTTTTGAAAAGTACTTCTTTAATCTGAAAAATTGAATTTTTTCTTATATTATATATATGAAACACATAATATGGATTTAAATATTATATAGAGTATATGAAATTCATAATTCAGTTAATACTATTCATAACTGCTTTTTTATCGGCTAGTTTGGTAAGTCGTGGTGTGCTCGAACTCGGTGTTTCGTGTAGAGAAAGCTATTGAATCCCTTAAAACAAAATATCTTACAACAAAATCTTGGGGTGTCACATTTTCCCCCATTTAAGAATTGCCTCCTTTAATCTTTAAAATTGGGTTTGGGAACTTCAGGTAACGTCACACATCAGAAAATGATTAAATAAAACTATCACTTTGAAAGAAAGAAAGAGAAGTACAAAGGTCACCTGAGGTAACCCATACTAAGATTCCATGTTGGAAAACACGGATATGGAAGATACACAAAGTGTCATGTTTGGATGGAGTGTGATAGAAAACATGATCCAGAGAAACATAACATCAAGAAAATCACAAACTTGTGATGGGTCAAACGGTCATTGGTTTCCCAATAGAAAAAGTAAATATAAAACATTTTTTAAGTCCCATTTCACAATGTTTACGAATATATTTAGGAGATTGAATAAGAACATAAAGATATATACTTCATTTTCAAGTAAATTTGCATCCATTAATGAATTTCTACCATTAAACCATCGTATCTCCAAATTATGATAATTTAACATGACTTGGTTGCACCTGACATTTTTGAATTAATGTCTAGATAATAACATAATCCAAAAAATATGAACTATATATTTCCCTTTCCTTTAGAGAATAACCAAAAACCAAAATGTTTTGTACAATATAAGATGATCCCCAAAATTAATATTCTTTTATAGAAAGTAATACAAATGTTAATTTCCAAAATAAGGAAAACAATACCCAAATTTTAATAAGGATAATTCAATAAAAAATTGTCCATAAAATCTTTCTATATAATCCAAACTATGATTGAAACCCAAAATTCAGAATAATTTAATCACACAGTCGTTCATAGTAAATCTTAACATTTATCATTAAATAACATCAAAAACTCTTAATGTCTCGTAATGAATTGTAATAAAACAAATCACATATTTTCTATGATAGTTTAATCATTTGGATTAATAACTTGAATCTCTATAAGCCCACAATAAAAACATAGATTCATAGAAAATAAAAATCCACTATTACTCCACAAAGAAAATATCAAAGTATTCTATTTTCCGTAGGCATAAAGTGTTCCCAACAGAGAAAACATCTTCCAAAATAACATTTATCACTTAATAAAAAAATAATGTTCATATACTAAGGATATAAATTTGATAAAACATAATATCCCAAATCAACTTATTATTGGTCAATAAAATAATTTAACAAAAAAATAATTAGTCACACTAACCAAGGACAATGATGTAGTCTTGTGGTAGGTGATAAATCCTAGTCGCACTTTGGTCGTGGGTTCGATACCTATATATTTGTCTTATGCAACGGGTTGTCACAAGGTCTGCATGTTTTCCTTTTTTAAAAACTATATTTTATAGCATTTCCAAATTGAGTTAAATTCCTCAAAATAACCATAAAAGAATTTAACCACAAATGTTATCTCATAACTCACATGTTCATACAAAAAAACTAATAGCCTTTAATTACTGAAAATTCAAGGATCATATAAACCCAAATGGTTTTTTATAACTATATCCACAATAGAAAAGACAATTCTTCCTCAAAGAGAATCTTCACACACAAAATGAAGGGTTACACATACAAGATAAAATTATTCCAAAGTAATCCCATCAATAAATATAATTAGTAATTTTAAACATTTTTTCATCCATTTATTTTCACATGGGTTCTTTCATGGCCTATTCATTATATTATGGAATAAGGCATTGAATCAGGTAATGCACATTCCCCCTATACTTACAAATAATGATTGTAAATGGATTCCTAGGATCATTTTTCTTTTCTCCCATCATACTCTTCATTTTTTTCAAGGAAATTATTTACTATATGTCGTTATTTATGACACATAAATCATTTCATTGTTTCACTGAGACACTTTCCAGGGTTTCACCTTAAAAATTTTCTACATGATAGAAATTGAGCTTTCTTTTCACCACGCTCTCCCCTGCCAGAGCTCTTATCATTCTTCGTCTTTCTCTTCCTTTTATGTTTTTGATTTGGTTAATCTATATGTTGTTGATCATATTTTTGGAAACCTTATTTGGAATGAACAATATATAGTTTACTTCTATCAACACTCCATTTATTTTCTCATTTCCACCATCATTCCCACCTTGTACGTCATGTTCAATGTTACTGTGACTTTATTGAAATCCACCATTGACTAAAACATTAAAAAATATTATTAGTAAAAATAGTCATAAAATTAGTTAGAGAATGTGGTGAAATATTAATTTCAATCTAAAATACATTAAGAATAACCAAGGTTATTTATTCTCACCTTATATTCAAATCTGTCAAATCAGTTTGTAAAGAAAATGTAAATTATTCTATGCATATCCCCCGGGAGTGTCAAAGTAGGTGCGTAGTAGGGCCCGTTGTCATGTACCAAGATACCCCAGGTCGTGAAAAAAACTCCTTGTCAAAGTGTTCACTCCTAGTCACATCGATGCTAGAACCACGTCTTCATGTAGTATCCAGACAGGGATGTATTTCTTGGAAAACTCATAAAATCTCTAAATTACAAAAATTCAAGTATGTTCTTCTATACTAATCCTAAAAACATATCTAAGGGTACAATTTCTTAATCAAAATTTATCTAAATCAAGTTTCCATGGTTATTGATAAACATCCCCTGATACTAACTGTAACACATCGATGCTTGTTACTCCGATTCAGTGCATTATTTTAATACAATTGCATGATTTCAAGTAATCATGTTCTGAAGGGGATATCTTTTTAGCTGTAATGGAAAATAGATTACATACATGAAGGTAACATTTCATATTTAAACATAAAACACAACATAAAATATCCTTTGGGAATTCCATTATTCCTCTATATTAACCCTACATATCAATCATAATACACTTCTTGGAATCCTATGAAAACAAAACATAAGAAATGGGTGATCTCAGATGCTTAGTAAGGTTAAATAATTTAGGAAAAGATATAATCTTTTAAGGGAAGATGTGTAATAAAAACAACATAATTTTTAACCTAAAACAATAGCATAATATGGAAAACATAAATCAAATAATCATATTTATTTATTCACATGTATATTATACTAGTCGAATAATCATATGTAATAACTAATATGATAACAAGGGAATGCATAATGTTGGACATCATAACTACATAGTAAAGTATTAATTCCAAGACTACAAAAAATAATTTTTTTCAAGGCCTTGTGACAAGACACGAATTTGTCTCATGAGACCTACAGATGCTTCGAGGGGCTATAGAGGGCCCCACTAATAACTTACCAAGCCCAATAAATTTTTCTTTTAAAAAGGGTGAAACATAATCTAAACATTCATATTAAAACTAGAAAATGAAATGTAAATACTTAAACCACATACCATAAAGGGTATAGAAATAGCACATCCATAGTCAAACAGAAAACATTCAATATAATATAGAATATTTTGTTATAATAAATAAAACTCAGTCAAGAATAAAATACAATGAAGGATATTGACATGGATGAAAATAATCGGAAAATCTATTTGAGAGAAATATCCCCTTTTTCTTGAAAATATTTAAAAGTCACACTACTTATTAAAGAACTCCTTTAATATAGATTTTGGAATCCATGTGTCTCATACAACATTGAATCATTTGAAAGTAATTTTAATTTTAAAACATTAATGTCCATATAAATAAATCCTTAATTTTTTTTAAAACAATCATATCAATGAGAATGATTTATAATAAGAAATATTTAAAACATTTGGAATGGTATTTTATTTAAAGACTTCATAACCAAATAAAAGATGTTTGAATACAAATAATTAAGGAATAAAATTAATCAAAACATTATAATACCCTAAGAATCAATGGATTGATGAAAAAATATGTCAGAGGATAGTATATTAACCATATAAAAGTGAATTGGCACATAACAACAAAAAAATCTCAATGGAATGTACATTGAGATGAAATCCCTTATAAAGAACATATCCTTATATTAATGATAAATAAATTAAATAATTTTGTGTGAAAAATATAAATACAATCAATATTGTTGGATATTTAGTGTACACTAATCAGAGGACATTTTCACATATTCTTATAAAATCAAATCCAATGACTTGGATGATTAAATCAGTGCAAGAAAATTGAGTTATGATTACCCTTATCATGTTCATATCAATATCTTGAGAATTTATAAATGGATATATTATGTGTATAAAAAGTATATACTTAGATAGGGGAGTGTAAATTTCTACCTAAATAAATAAATAATTATTTTACACATAATCATGGAGTAAAATAATCAACAAAGTGTGCGGAAAACCTAATGAGTGGAAATAGAAATTAGAAATTCCCATATCGATTTGGCAACTTATGAATCATACACACCATGAAAGAATAACCATACAATGAAGATGTAAATACCCATAAATTAAATTATATTACATAAATAATGCAATCATGGGTAGTACATACACAACACAAAAGGAAATAGCCGAAAATATAGCCTGAATCACATGTGAATAAAAAGTTAGATGAAAACCTATTACCTTGTACATTTCCCTAGTTGAGGTATGATAACCCCAAGTATGATTTATAAATCATTTTTGTTAAATTATAAAAGAAACACATACATAAATATGATATCATATATGATCTTCTAATATTAAATTGTTAATAATATCACTGTAGTATCATTGTTTCGTGTGTTAACTGATTTTTTTCCTTATATGGTTATTTATTTAAGTTGTTTTTGTTATGGATATGATGTATTTTATTCATATCCAGAATGATATTACATTCATAAAAATTAATTTTAATCATCAAATGACAATTATTATTTAATGGTTATGATGGGGAATGAAATCTTATCGCGTCACGGAGACGGTAAGCCGTACGCATGTACGAGTGACAATATCATTCTATTAGTGGTTAAATAATATGTAATATGATGTTATGTTTTGTATGATGAATAATTAACATGTTATATTTATTATTTACATCAATTATACTCATTCCCATCCAAATAATAATGTGTTGAATAACATACTACACCACGATGTGGAGACGGTAAGCCGTACATACGCACGTTTGGTGACTTGGTCATTCACAGGATGGATAGAATAATGAATATGGTTGTACCAAAATGGATCCTTAGGTTGGATTACCTCTTCTTTGGGTTCTTCATTTTTATTTGAACAATGAAAGAGGAAGTGGAAGAAGAAAAGAACTTTGAAAGAGATGATGAATAATTATATCTTCATTGGGTTCTTTTTATTTGAAGAAAATGGCTCCTTAGGTTGGATTTATGTTTATAGTAAGGCCTATAAGATGAATTGAGGGTAGTTTTTAGTATATTAGTGTTGTGTTTTGCCAAAAAAATTAGTATTGGAGGTGTGAATTTTGGAGAAGGGGAAGTACCATTTTATAAGGGATGTAATGGGCACTTTAGGAAGTGTTTGAAATATTATTTTATTATAAAATAATTTTTGGTTTCTAATAGCTCGAAATAAATTTATTTTGATGCTAAGGTGGGTATGGGTCAGAAAAAGCTCAAAAAATAGGTTTTAGATAAAAAATCATTATATTAACCTAAGCTTACAGACTTACCTCTTAGTTAAATAATTGAACTTTTATCATGTCTTTTTTTATTATTACAAAACATGGTCAATAAAATTACTATAAAATATCAAGAGAAAATAAAGTGGTTTATTAATGACATATATATCATTATATAAGTCCATTGTCTGAAGCTTAGATTTTTAGGAATATTATATAATTTAATAAAATAGTATTTGTTTTGAAAACCCATTTTTGTCAATTTTGACACTATTTAATATTTGGTTTTTTGAGGAATTCATTAATAATTTATTTATTTGAATAAAATACATGGAATGAATTATAAAATGTCATATTCACCTAAAAATTTCATTGATGGAATAAAACGTATCAATTTACATTTATTATAATATTTATAATATCAATTATTCTAATCATTCATTAATAATGTAATTGCTGCATCATCATTATGTCATAAATAAATTTAATTATATAATTTCTAAAAATAATAAATAAAATAAAATAATATAGGAAATATTTTTATATTTCTAATTAATATTTATAGTTGAATTTATATTCTGTATAACCCTATATCAAAAATGCTTTAGTCATTACAGTATTAATTTAACTCTTTTAACTCTTCTTTAAATCTAATATAATAAATATCCTAATGTAATTTAAGTGAATAAAAAAGGATCATATTTTTTTCCTAAGGTTTACTTTGGTCGAAAAAAATTAACCAAAAGAATTAGGACATTTTTAAGGTAATTATAATATCATATTTACCTTTAATTACCCTATTTAATTTTAATCATGGTAAATAAAATTCAAAACATACTATTCACCCGAAATTATTTTCATCAAATTGAACCAAATTTTATATAATTATGTCAACTATGATTCTATAATTTTTGAATGCCAATTCTCAAAAGCTGTAAAATTATGTTCTATGAAAATTTGGAAATGTGCCTAAAAGGTGGGTAAATACGGTAAAAAGTTCAATAAAACTATATATATATATAATATTATTATAAAATGAATTCAATAAATTAGATTTGACTAATATACATATTATTTATACTTTTTTATTTTAAAAAAAATTAAATTAAAAAATAATTATTTAAAGAAAATGTCGGTTCTAAACAATAACGTAGTGTTTTTCACTATTCATCAAAAATTGAATGTTTTTAGAAAAAAAAACAGAAAATAACCCAATGATAATATTGATATTCAAAATAAGAAAATTATTTCTAGTTTACCAAATTAAAAACATATAAGTTGTATTTATTAATTTAAAAGTAATTTCCCTTTTCAAAACCAGAAAGTGGGTTTTTGAAATGTAAAAACTATCAGAAGATTGATATGTGTTTATGTCCAATTTAATTGTAAACATACTTTTGATTAAAAAAATTGGATTAAATTATAAAAATATAATCTAATTATACATCAAAACCATTCTAATTTAAAATTTATCATAATAAATTACTTGGGTTAAAAATGTTGTTTTCAATTAAAATTTAGTAATTTTTACTATGAATCAAAATATGAATGTTATCATAAAAACACCAAAAATTTATCGAAACTAAATTTTTATGTCCCTATTATAGAGAAGAAGAATAGTTTTTCAAATTGAATATATAAATTTGTCAAATATTTTATTTAAAATGGGTTCTCTATTGAATGGCGGTAAAATTCTATTTTTTTAAAAATACTTTTTTTATCTGAAAAATTGAATTGGTTCTCATATTACATATAAGAAACACATAGTATATTCTTTAAAATTATATAGAGTATATAAAATTCAATATTTATTTAATACTATTCATAACCACTTTTTGAACGGTTAGTTTGGTAAGGCGTGGTGCGCTCGAACTCACTATTCTGTGTAGCACAAGCTATTAAATCACTTTTATGAAAATAAATTACTATTTAATCATGCAGTTTTATAGATTAGATATCTTTTTATTTATATTTTTATGTTGATTATTCATTTCTTGGAAATAAAAAATTTGATTTTACATGCATCATATAGTGTGTCTCATGTAATTTTGAACTATGTCTACCTCGAAACATCTCAACCTGATATTCTTAAAATGAGAATGTTTTCATATTATTAACTATAGGATGTAACCACAAATACAGTCAAATTAGATTCAATGGAATTTTTTATAACAAGGCCAGTATTTGTGATAGAACATCTAGTCACTAATTAGTTGAATGATAAAAAGTGAATTTGTAGAATCAACCAGAAGGTAACACTACCCCAAAAACCATAAGAATGATATTTCACACATTATACAGAGAGTAGAACCTCCATATATATAAAATATAATTTTTAACATTGAATTTTATGAGACTAAAAATATGTTCAGTGTGTTATACGAGCTTTACGGATAATGGTCCCTAGGATTGTAGTGAATTTCGATCATCAAGTGGATGTTGATCGGTTGAGTCAATGACTCATATATGCCATTAGGTTCTAATTCCCACAGAACGTATAATGAGTCATTCACTCTAAAAATCTCGTTGCATGATAAGGAATATGTAATGACCTATTGGTAGAGGAGTACCATTAGGAAGAACTGATGATGAAACGAGTGAAATATTTTTATAACCAATATCAGTGCAGAGTGACCTTGATAGGGTAAACCTCATGGTTCACAAAACACAATAGGTACTCCATAAACAGACTATGTGACAGATTCAAGGGATAATAGTAGATTAACTATGTCTTTTGAGTATATATTCAAGATGTAATTCCACCTCAATGTTTCTTTTTATTTTTTAGTCATAGAGAGAAAATTATTGATTATAAGAATCTTAGATAATACGTAGTATGATATAACTGATGTTATGAGACTTCATTTGGATGATATATTAAAAGTAGTAATCTTATGATAGTTGTTGAGGCATAGTGATATGAGGAAGATTCTCATACAATCTCTATATAGAAGATTAGTGGAAAAGGGATCATGCTGATGATTCAACATGTAGGGAGAAAGGGATATTTATGTGCATGTAAACATAGTGAATACAATTAATCATTATCATATAATGGGAGAATATGAAGTATCCAAGTGTGGTATTGTGGATGGGCCGCGTTGATATATGTAGCATCCAAATTAGGTATATTCCTATGTGGATTGGGTGGATATCTAAGAGATGTTTTTCGTAGAGGGGTTTTAGATGGACAATATGGATTTTTATGTAAGAAAAACATTAATCTTCTTCCATCACCACCACCTCCTTGTGGTTCATAATAGGCACAAAGATAAGGTGGATTAGGTTATAAACCTATAAATTTTCTAGAGAGGTTAGATAATGTGTTACAAGATATGATTTGATCTACTATATGTGTCTTTTATTTACTAAAATTAATACATTCAAACATATTTTAAGACATAAACTTATTATGAAATATACTGTCTGATAGTTAGGAAAATCAGAAGATCCATAGTATGAATCTTTATGACATAAACACTTATAATAGGTGATTATCCTCCATGTCACTTCTTCAAATATTGTGATATTCCAATAGTAAGATAGAGGTTTCCATGGCATCTCATCCTGGCAGGGATGAGGCCAGATATTGTTATCCAAAGTGTAAACAAGTTATCCACAATTTAGTATTGTGTGGTTATTTATTATAATTGGGTGATATATAATTGTGTAGATGGGTTAAAATTACAAATTTCCGTGATTTGGGACCTTTAGTATGTGTAGTAAAAGCCTCAATAAGATAAAATCTAGCTAACTGTTTGTTTAAGAGATTGGTTATATTTATTGTAAATTCATCAGAGGATCAATTACTGAAAAATGTAAAATAATATATAGATTGTTTCTTCTGTTTTTATGATGATGTTCAAGTACCTCTATAGACATGAAAATGTCAAGGTAGTATCATTTTGTTTGGAAACTAACCATATGTTATTCATAAGTCTAATTAAAAGGATATTTAATCCATTAAAAGTCCCAATTGTGGTGTTCATTATCAATGACATCCCCTTTTTTCAGAAATAGTGAATAAGGATTCCATGATCTAAGGATTGTTTGGAACATTCTCATAGATTTCAAACAATATGTTAAAATCACTATGTAAAAAATTGGTCTCTAGAATTCTATTTCATAGGTTATTTCATCTTGGAGGGTAATTTGAATACGTATAACATCAAAAAATTAGGTTATGATGGATTAGGAACCACCTGATGATACATTAAGGGTGTGAATGAGAGGCATGATGAGTGATTCCCCTAATAGGAAATTTAAATCATTGATGGTGAAGGAGGGATCAATGCAGTATTGTTTAGTGGATCATGTATCCTTATGTAATTTGTTTTTTTTTTGAACAGTGATGTATTTTTTACCCTTGATTGGTGGTAGTGTCACTCACATTACTTCATAAGATAGGGAAGAATCAACATAGTTATATTAATTATTTGGTATTTTATGAAATAATATCATCAAGTGATGAACCTAATGTATTTTCTAAATGTGAAGAGATATGTTATCCTCATATAAGATTTGATAGTGCTATTTCTTATTGAGAGTTATTTTTTGTTCCATGATAGAATTTTTTTGAAAATGATAATCCAAGTGAAGCCTGGGACATATATGTTATAAAACTATGATATCTCATTATAGGTTTTATCATTGGGTATGGAGTTGATATGGAATATTCATTTTAATAGGTTAAAACCTTATATATAATATTGTTGTAGAAGGAGTCACTAATGAGATAGTGCTATGATTCATAGTGTAAATATGAGGTCAGTGTTGTTTCATTGTGAGCTCACTATTAGATTTAATAATGGAGTTAAAAATACTCATCATTCAAATCCATAAAAGTGAATGAGATATCGGAAAGAATGAATTTTTTTAAAATAAATCCCAACTAGTTTTAGAGGGAAAATTATCACGACTTGGCCCAAGTTGGGGATCGAGACACAACTTACCCAAGATCTACTCTATATGCCATGGGTTGGGCATAAGTGTCTAAGGCCAAACACACTTGAGGAGGAATTTTTATAATAACTTATATTCATACACATATCCAACTCAATGAAAATGTATAGATAAATGTAAAAAAATATGAAACTATAGTAATGTAAAGTGAACATGGATGATCTTGTAGATGGTATAAGAGTGGAGTAGTAAATACTGAAATATGAAGGTAAAAACACATGCCTAGACCAAAATCTTGTCCAAACCTGAAAAAAACCGGGAAAAAGTATCGGTTGAGAGATCTCAGCTCTTCTATCCCAACAATGACCATTTTACACAGTCCAGAGAGCCCTTATCCATACACTCCTTTATAGTAATGATCGTCATGTCTTCCATCTCCAAAAGTCATGAAACAAGTTAGGAAAATCCCATGGAGGACAGAGTATATACATATCTAGTAGAAAACCTCTGGAGAATGGGGATAAGTAATAGACACAACTAAAGAGAAGCAGTAAATTGAACAAGGTACAATAATAGGGGATGGAAAGAGTGTATCTCAACCCCCAAAAAAGTTTGAAAGTATTCTACTATAATCACAAGTAGCTCAATTAATTGAGGAGGTGAACACCCCATCGAGTCTTCACTACGTATAACTATAGATTAGACCCATCCAACCATGAGAAGCTAGAAACTAAAATCACATGGAACACCCCACATTTATTCAGCTGTCTTAGAAAAAGGGCGACCAAGACCAAAAGAGTGGGTACTGTAGAGGGATATATATATATATACTCAATCATTGAAACCCAAAAGAGAGTGTAAGGGGATCTCCATCTCACATTTAATACCAATATTATGATAGATCCTAGATCCAATGTAAAACCATCTACAATTCTCATCACCTCATGTGTCTTCCTAGGAGGCACAAGTCGAATGAGATCAAATCAACACACCTATATAAAATATTCTTTGGGTGGCACTAACTCATCCACAAAGTTTTAGGTCGCATCCTAAGGAAGTGAATTTGTGGGGGAAATTTCCCC
Source organism: Viscum album (assembly GCA_963277665.1). Classification (NCBI taxonomy): domain Eukaryota; kingdom Viridiplantae; phylum Streptophyta; class Magnoliopsida; order Santalales; family Viscaceae; genus Viscum; species Viscum album. The sequence goes on from OY728165.1 coordinate 683,486,617, forward strand.
TCATTCAGTTGAGTCCTTAGATTTGACAAACCATGCCTCTCCATAATGCCGTATAGTCCAGGGTATTCTCTAAATTTTCATGGACTAAACTATCTATCCTAGTTAGAGGTTAACCCCAATATCATTGGAGACTACACTACCCATCTCAGCTAGAGGTTCATCCCGTAATATCTTATCGAGGACTACACTACCCAGCCCAACTGGTGGGTCATAGTAGTATCATCTTCAGTGACAACACTAACCAGCTCAGCTATAGGGTCATACCAGTATCATCATTAGAGAGTACACTTACCAGACCAGCTAGAGGGTCAGCCCAGAATCACCCAGGTAATCCTGTTTGATCATTTTTGTCATCAGGTGTTGTCTATTCATGTTCCAAATAGAAATATCCATATCATATCTTATGATTCTCTTCTGAGGGAACCCGCACCATTTATATGGAAATACAACTTGGATAGGCATCTCATAGGCATAAATTTGTGTCCGTGATAATGATATAATATGGATTGAAAATTTTTCAAACGATATCACAGAATACATGGTGTGTGAGGGTGACCACATGATGTTTGGCCCCTCTTCAAATCTTGGCTGTGAATACGGCCAGACACGGGGATTTTTCCATGTTTTATTTCTCATTTTATAGGTGGAAAAGATGGCATGCCCAAACTATTCAGGTAATGGGACTTTTTTTTGGTTGTTTCTGTGTACTCAGACACCGTGTCAATGTACTTCAGTACAAAACATGTTGTTCCACATGGGATTCTACCCATGTTACCAAGCCATGTCTATGTGCACAACACTTGGATTGAACCTATACATGCGTTCCTTTACATTTTCACTCCCACACATGGAGGTGGTATATGATGTTTCAAAGGGAGTACACGTCGTTCCATCATTATCTCTTTCCAACCCCTAGCCTTTCCACTGGAGGACTCTACACAACGTGTGTTCTTCATTGAACATGACATGTTATTGGGATTTTCCCAAAACTGTAGAGTTTTTTCGATATTTGGACACATAGTTTAAATATACTCCAACAATGGATGGGTTCAATGGAATCTTCTCTGAAAACTCTGGATCTGGCCAAAGAATGTGGGATTGCATCATAATTCATTGTGAGTTGGCCTCATTCAAAAATGATGGATTGGTTGGATTGTACAAACTTCAGTGTGCCTTCATTCCTCATCAGACTATCACGAAACGTTCATATTCATCATCATATCATAATTTAATTTATTAAACTATGACTCTCTTACAAATCTATTGTTGATCCATGATTTTGTCTCATTTCTGGGCACCCGACCGATCTCTTGTCGCTCAGTAATCGTCGAATAGTGATCCATAGGTATTCCACAGTGATAATCATGATGGAAAATGGGTGGGAGTTATAAAAAAGGTTATAATAATAACATGTCATATTTTTCATGGCCGGTGATCGATAATGGGGCATTAGGATTAGAACATATTACAAATAATAATATATTAGGTTCTTAGGTTCAATCAGAGTTTGAAATCGATGACGAAAATTGAAGAACTAGTTATCAATAGGCTCAAAATGTAATCCAAGGTATAAAAACACAAACGATGATTCCTAAATGGATTGTATATATTTTTTTTGACGAAGAACATGGTGGCTGATGAAAGGTGAGTATCTGTTGTGTTCTCCGCATCCCAATCTATCTAGATACATGGATTAGTCATACGTTCTTTATTAGTTGTCATTCGCCAACAGAAATGCGAGGAATAGAAGGATTTATCAACGGAAAAATTGTCTTATGATGATAAAACCTCATAACCATGAATATATGACAATTTATTATTTTTATTGATTTATGTAATTAATTGAATAAATAAATTAATTTAATCACATAAATGAACTTCCAATAACAGGGGGTCTGAATGTCCCATGCTCACTCATTTTATATCATGCCTAGGGGTAAAACCACAATCTAGTCCTATATGAGGTATCAGATTTCATATCCAATCAACTGTTTAATTTTTATCAAATGTTTATTAACTAGCCTCATGTGTGTGATATAAAATAAATTTAATATTTTTATAAAATAAATTTTTGGAACACCGAGCCTCAAAATCACATGCCGTCTTAGTTTATAGACATGGAATAATATTCTGAAATACCTCAACGTCATATAATGTAGAATATGGGTGTCTACATCATTCCCTACTTGAATATTTATATCCATGAAAATAAAAACTAAATAAAATGGGATTTGGAGCATGAATCAGGATCACCCTCTCCGAGTAACTCTCTTCCTTGTTTCTGTGATTCCACAACACTTAGAATAGATGGAAGGATCATCCTCATAGGTTCCACTATTTTTGGTCCACAATCACCATTGGGTTCTCCAAAATGGTGGATCCATACTTAATGTCCATCTATCCCCAGTCAATAATGTGTGTAGGTTCATTTACATATCACCTCAAATACAACATGTGGAAGATATCATGAACCTTCTAGAGGTATGGGGTAAGGCGAAGAGGTATGAAACTTCACAGATCCTCGTCATGTATCGAATGGCCCAATTAACCTTGGGGATAACTTTTTCCACTATTCAGACCTCTGTATTACACATCATGGAGAGACACTCAATAATACATGGTCCACCTTTTATAACCTCAAGGGACTCTGACAGTTATCTACATAGAGATTCTGTCTACTCTAGTCCATCATTATCCATTCATGAATGATTTGAAATTTCTCGATTGTTGCTTGCACCAACTATGGGCCCACAATAGTCGAATCTCTAATCTCCATAAAACAAAAGGGCGACCTATATATTCTCTTGTATAGTGACTAAAATGGTTCCATGAAGATGGTGGATTGGAACTATTTGTTGTACTCAAACTCCAAAAACATTTAGGTTATCCTCTTAACTCTAGCAGAAAAAAAGACACAATCCCTCAATATATCCTCTAGCACCTAGATAGTGTGCTCAGATTATCTTTCCATCTGGGGTGAAAAGCTACACTCATCCAAAACTGGGTCCTGATTTCCTCAAGTAGGCCACTCTAGAATCATTATTTAAATAAGGAATCATGACTAGAGATAATCATCGAGGGTACACCATGAAGATAAATGATCTATCACACGTAAAACTTCCAAAAACTCTATATCAAATTATACTGTTGGATAGCAAGGAATTGAAAAATCGTCATGGGTCAATGCACTATCACCCATATGGTGTAATGGATATTTGATGTTCATGGAAGCTAAGTGAATAAATCTATGTATATTATATCCCATTTCCACTCCAGGATATCAAGCGTCTGTAAGAAAACATCCAGGACATGATACTCAACCTTCACCTGCTGACATGTAATGCACTTGGAGATAAAATCAGTTGCATTCCACCTCATTCAAGACCAAAAAAACTATCTCTAAATATCCATGTTCAACTTCACCACATTGGGATGAAAATCTACGTGGGAAGTGTCTAACACCCACATCACTTCCTCCCCATTGCCACTGGAACCACTATTCTCCACATGAACTTGATCTCATGATTACATTCTTTAGAATATCCATATGGTGTGTCACAGGTGGATATCTGATCATGTATAACATCACAGTCAATTTCTCTGAGCTGAGACACTTTCACACACTCAAGGAGCATATTATTCAACTCCGTCAAATGTAGGTACATTGTACCAATCAACGGTATCAGGGTCAGCTGTAGGGAAGATAATTTCTCTAAAACATCTAGTAATAGGTGAGCCTGGGACATCCTAATAAGGAAATCATCTACAACATTTACATTACATAGATTATAGACTATAATGAATTCATAGTCCAATAAGAACAAAAATCAGCATTGTTTCCTCAGGATCACATTTCTCTAAGTGAAGACATACATGAGACTCTGGTGGTCCAATTAAACCACAAAGTGCTCTCCCAAAAGGTAGTTCCTATATATCCTCAAAAAAAAGATTACTACTACTATCCCCAGATCATGAGTCTCACAATTCATCTCACAAGGTATCAAATGGCTCAACCCATATATGATGACTGCCTATCGTTGAATCATCATGCAACTGATCCTAGATCATATAGTGTCACAGTATAAAACAAAGTCAACTCCGTCCTATTGTGGACTAAAAAATGGGATTCTCATCATCCCCTGCCTCTACTCCTTGAAGGCCTTTAGGCACTACTCAATCCATATAAACAACTACCCCCTACACATCAAAGTGGTCAGTGAGGCTGTGAATCTAGAGAAGTCTCCAATTAATCTTTGTTAGTACCCCCACCAAACTAAGAATACTCCGCACCTCAGAAACATTCTTCAGTGGCTCCCAAGAAAGACCTACATCAACCTTCACTGAATCCACGGTTAAACCTTTCTAAAAAATTATGATCCCTAGTAATTTATCTTACTATATATAGAACATGAATTTTGAGGTCTTATAATAAATATGGTACTCTTGGATTAAATCAAGGACCTCCTCAAGTGATCTACATGCTCATCCTCTATTATATAGTAGATGCATATTTCATCAATGAAGAAAATTAAAAATTGGTCCAAATATGGCTGGAATATCTGGTTCATAGAAACCATAAAATAGAGGTGGATTATTTCATAGAAAAGGGAATCACTAAGAACTCATAGTGTCTATAGAGACATAAAAATTTCTTATTTGGAATTTCATCCCGACGAACCTAATGATCTTTATATACAAACCAGATATTGATCTTGGAGTACCGTATCACACCTTCCAACTGATCAAAGAGGTCATCAATCCTTCATAAGGGGTTCTTTTTCTTTATCGTCTCTCGATTTAGGTGACAATAATCCACAAAAGCCATCATCTCATATATTTATTTTTCACAGATAACCAGAGCCACCCTGGGGGATACACTGGGTCTGATGCAACCTTTCTCTTAAAGGTCAACTAACTGAAACCCCAACTCCTAGAGTATAGTGAGTTCCATATAGTATTCTAAAGAAGATATTAGGGAAGTCCCTTACATAAATCAATAAAAATCTCCAAATCTGGTCTCTTAGGTAGTGTTGGAACTTATTTAGGAATGAAATCCATATAAGCTAGCACAACATAAGGGATCCCAAAGCCTGAAGAGTCTACTGCACAAAGGGTCATACTCTCTAGAGTATGCGTAATAGTTTTCAATTCCTTTCTCAAAATACCCACTCATCCTACTATGTGGTCTCTCTCCTAGAGAAAGGAGATCCTCATCCCATCATCATAATGGAATATAACTAAACTTCGGTGACACTTAATATAGATTAGATCCACAAAGAACCAATATAGGCCCATTATTATGGAATAGGGTTCCATCGTGATGCCCAGTAGGTCCCAATGTGAACCTCTCTATTCCAAGAGATAGCTTGCACTACCATAAAATGAATGATACAGAGGAAGAGTTCCATATATTGACCTCAATGAATAGATGAGGTCTTAGTGTATCAAGTGGGATATCCAGCTCCCACAAAAAGAGTCAAGAGAAAAAATAATTACAATCCCTTGGGTATACTAATACTGAGGCCAGATTAGAGTAAACACATTCTGTACCTAGAATTATCTCATTTGCTGCCAAGTTGTAAACGCCCATGGCATAACGTTGTCTACGACCATGAACACTAGCTCCCTGAGCATGACATGGTCTTCCTGGTGGTGTTAGTGGGAGAATCTAAAATCATTGTCCCCCACCTACAACTCTGCAGGCTCCTCTTCTTGCTCCGCCTCTATAGGTACCACCCTGTCCCCACTGGGGAGATCCCTGCTCATAAAACCACCTCTGTCATGGTGGTCCATTTTCTGCCTACTTGGGATACTAATTATGCCTTTTCGGCTAGTCCCGTTCCACGTGACCTTTTCCATAACAAGTGTAGCATCGGCCTACTTTGGGTTTCCATGGTGCTCTGTGCTACCATAGAATAGGGAAACCATTCCCCTAATTCTGACCATGGATGTGGCTCTGGTTCTAGGACCACTGATGCCTACCTTCTACCAAAGACGTCTCAGCCCTCTCATGCCATGAGATCTATCTACCTTATGTCCATAATATTGGAAGATCCACATCACAAGTGCCCTCTCCAACACCCCGAAATATATTAGGATTCAAAAGGGCACTGAAGTGGCCCAAATATATCTATAGGATCTATGCATGAACTTCTATTCTTGGAAAAAACCATCTCTGGCCATGAAAAAAGATTAGAGTGTATGGTCGGTGAACCACAAAACATACTCTTACACTTTCATCCATCCATGATGAAGCTCCAAAAGCTCTTGAATCCCATCAGAGCACAAGTAGGATGGGTTGTGAAGCTCATGAAATAGATACTGAATGTCATTCCACAAGAGTGTCACCTCATCATGCATCTAGGTAACCATGCTCCACTATCACCAAACAACTTTGTGTAAAAGGATGGATGAAAAATCAAACCATTAAAGTATTCATTCTAGTTGGATCATGAAGATCACGAACTCCATCCAATACTACAATTCTTGAGGTTCTAGATCACTACGAAACCACAATATTTATTTGTTGATGGAACTCAAGGAGTGAACTCAGCCTACAGACATCCTTATCCAGCCGTGCTGGGACTATGTGCTACTCAATTGTTGGAGTCACCACTACAGGTACACATCGAGTAAGTGGATCACATGATTGACCCTGAACCGAGGAATCGTATCTTATATAGTTGTCATCATGAAAATGTTCTCTTATCCTGCTTGGTTGTTATCATAGAGGAATGCAAAATAATTTCGAGGAGTATAGCTTTCAGAAGAATATATATATATCAACAAAATAATGGGGGGATGACTCGAGAAGGACATTCAGAGACTCAATCCCCTATGATTATTGTACCATTGTTTCCCTACAACAATTGCCTCTTGGTGTTGAGTCTATAAGAAGGTAATGGGGGTCCTATTGAATGGATATGTCAGCCTCCTATACCACCACTAGACTCCCGATTATGGGAACCACTCTCGAGACACTTCAAAACTATTTCCCAAAATCCCAAAAAAATAGGCAACGTCCAAACAACACACCAAGGAATGAACATCCTCTAATACCACTAGGGTATGACCCAAACCTAGTCATTGATCAAGCCACAAATACCCCTATACCAACGCAATAGGATAGGATTTGTTGACAAGTGCCAAAGGCACAAAAAATTCCAGAAGGTCTTTTCCTAAGAAATTATTCATATGAATGTAGCCAACTCAATGAAAAAGTGAAGTGAAAATTAAAGAAGAGAGGAAACCAATATAATGTAAAGTGAACATGCATGAGCCTCTATATGGTACAAGAGTACGGTAGTAAATAAATAAATGTAAAAGGAAAAAAACACACTCAAATAAAAATCTAGTCCCATCCTAAATACAATTGGAAAAGATTATCTGTTGAGAGAGTCCACATCTTGTATTCCAACTTGACCACCACACTTGGTCCACACAACTCCTATGCCTAATATCCTCTGTAGTTACAATTGAACTGTTTAACATATGAAAAACACATGACATGTTTTAGGAAAATCCTATACAGTGGTGAGTATATACACACCTAGTAGAACTCCCCGAAAAGTTAAAGGGGGTAAGTAAGAGATACAACCAATGGGAAGTAGAAAAGGGATCAAGGAACTATAAAAGAGGATAGAAAGAGTTCATCTAAACATAGAAAGATTGTGAAATAAGGATCATCCAAACACAAGGAGCTCAATGTGATGAGGAGGTTAATCCCCATAAATCTTCTCTACCTATATCTAAAGAGTATACCCATCTAACCATGAGAAGAAATACATGGAGAGAAAATGGAATACCCTGAGGATCTTCTCCTCTCATAGAAAATGACTAACCAAGACCCAAAGAATGGGTATGGTAAAGGGATAGAAGGATATATTTTCTTAGTAAAATAATTCCAAATGAGATAGTAAGGGGATATTCGTCTCACAGGTCAGACCAAGAAGATGAGTAGCCACAAGTTCTATGGTAAAACCATATTTAGTTCCCATCACCTCATGTGTCTGCTCTGGAGACACAAGTCAAAGGGGATCAAATCGACACACATTGATACTATCTACTTTGGGTGGAACCAACATTACCACACGGTTTTAGGTCGCATCACAAGGATACGTCTTGGTGGGGAATGTGCCCCCTCTTTCACATGAGCCCTTAGGTATATCGAACCCCACCTCGCCATTGTGTCGCTCAATTGAGGTTCTTATCTTAATCATCGGGGACTATAATGACCAACCTTGATGGAAGGTCAGCGAAGTATCATTGTGGACTACACTATTCAACCCAACTAGAGGGTCATTCTGAAATATATCATTGATGACTACACTACCACACTCAGCCGTATGGTCTTGCCAATTTTATCATGGGGAACTACACTTCCCATTCCAGCTGGAGGGTCATCCACATATCGTTGTGGTGGACTACACTACCCAGAATAACTGGATGGTGAACCCCATATCATTGTCAGGGACTGCACTACCCATCCCAGCTGGAAGGTCATTCCAGAACTACTTCGGTAATTCTATGTGATCACTTCCATCATTTGGTGTCATCTATACTCATTCCGAACCGTAATATATACATTGTATCTAAAAATCCACTTTTGCGGGAACCATCAGATTCTATATGAAAAACACTCAATATATGCATCTCATAGGAAAAGAACCATGATAAAATGAAGAATTATGAAGGATTAAATATTTCTCATAAGGAATCAATGAACACATGGAATGTGATGGTTCCCACAATGAATGTGTCCACTCTTCGATGCCATGTTGTGTCTCTGGATGGTCATGGTTCTTGTCGCATTTGATTATGAACACTATGTAGGTGGACAACAGAGTGTGTCCCACCTATCTGGGGACTAGGCCATGTCTACATCCCATGTCCACGTACTTGGACTCCATGTATGTGTACTTTAATACACATCATTCTGGTCCACACGAGATGTTGCCTATGCGACCAATATGTTTCTATGTTCTTGGAACATGTCATGGGCCGGGATGTGTGCTACTTCAAAGGGATCATCTCAAATGGAGAGGTGGTACATGATGTGTTAAAGGTAGTAAATTTTGTTCTATCCTTATCTATTTCTAATCCCCAGCACCACCATAGAGGGATGTTATATGCCTTGTGTTCTTCATTGATCATGGTGTGTATACATGATTTTCTAGAAACCGATGAGTTTCATTGAGTAATGGCCACCAACCCTAAATTGGATCTAACAGCAATTAGTATCATTAGAATCATATTAATATACTCTAGATCTAGATGAATAACTGGGTATTTCATCAATTTTCAATGTGAATCTCCCTTGTTCAAAAATGTGGGTTTCGAAGGATCATTCGAACTATGGCATGGATTCGTTCGTCATCAGATTGTCATGAAACATTTGGATTCTTCATCCCTACATCATTCTGTTTCCTGATCTATGTTCCAAATAGAATTCTATCGACTTTCTATGATTTCATATCATTTTGGGTTCCCGATCGAGCTTGGGTCTTCTGAAAATCATCGAACCGGGATTCATGGGGATTACATGGTGATAATTGAGAAGGAAAAGTGGAGGGAGGAAACAAAAGCATGGTTTTAATCATCACTGACAAAGCACTCTTGTCTAGTTATTGAGAAAGGAGAACCCTGGTTAGAACATGTGAGGAAAAATTATTAATCTCATTCTTAGGCTCATACGGAGATTGGAATCAATGTCACATATTGAATAAAAAATTATCAACAATCTCAAAACTTAATCTTGGGTGTAAAAACCCTAATGAAGAGTCCTACTTGGGTTGGAAAAATTTATATTGAATAAGAAAACATTCACCAATGAATGAGGAGTATCTATTCATTCATATCATCTCAATTTTTCAAGATCCAAGGATTTATTGTTCATTCATCATTGTTCGTCGTTTTCTAGTACAACAGAGATAAAGAAAGGGATTCTTTGTTTGGAAAAACAGATTGATGAATCTAAAACCTCATAACCATGAATATATAAATACATATTTGGATATTAGATTTAATTAATTATTTTTATATGTTAAATAATTTAATCACTTTCATGCACTGCTAACTAGAGAGGGGTCCGAACATGTCACAAAAACTCAATTTATTTCACGGTTAGGGGTAACACTATGTTCCGGATCAACTTCTGCACTAAGATTTCTGATATGATTAGTGTTTAATGATTTGTCCCATTTTTTCACTAATCAAATGTTATTGATATAAAATATATGTAATATTTTTATAAAATTATTTCTGGGCAGACTGGGGCTCAGAACCACACGCCTTCTCAGCTCTTAGCTCTAGAATAATATATAGAGATATTTCAATGTATTATTAGGAAAATACTAGGTCTCTAAAATAAATGTATGAAATTATTGATATGAACTATTTGTGTGTCATCTATATTAGTTAGCGTATGCTATTTTTCATGGGATTTTAGGGGTTGAATCTTACCTCAAGTGGTGTGTTACCATGAACATTATGTTGGATTAGAGTATAGTAATTTAAACATTCATCTATTAGTTTGGTTTTGTGTGATTCAATAAACATCAAATGGTTTTATTATAGTCCTTTCATTAATGGTGTAGATTTTAACTCTGTAACATGAGGTATCATGTATAACAGACTATTTATAATGTAGATTTCGATGGTTTGTGATTTTTTTATTCCATGAATATGGATGACCTATAGAAGGATATGGGGTGTTTGGTGTGAAAATATTAGTATGAATCACATGAATAATATATTAAATATTTACATAGGCATTTCCCTTGAGTATATTTGATTATGAAATTTCAATAAGATATTATTAGTATAAAAAGGATATTTAGAATTATAAAATGAGAATATGTTCCTTATATTGGTTGTTATTTTGGTCAAGATATAATTTAGACTATATCAGGGAAGGTCTAACATGTGAGGGTATAGAAAACATTCTCATTAGGTTGTTTTATGCGAATTTTGGTTTAGTTTTTCTAGTAGTTTATTTTTCGTTATAAAATGTTTTAATTGTTGGTAGAATGTAATTATATGAGATTACCCTTGGGAAAAAGATTATATTTTCATAGAGTATTGGATTCTCAACCCTCTTAAAAGGTCAAATTGTTAATTTATCCCATGGGAAAAGAATCACAATTGTTTTAAATTATTCTATTTATAAATGAGTAGAAACATTGGAATTATATTGGAAGTGTTGGGGAGGTGGGAAAAAGGAGAAATTAGTCAAGGGGATCTAAAGTAGTAGGGAACAAGAGAATCCTGGATAATAATATTCATACATTTGAGAGTAAGGGAGGTTTTATAGAGAATTAAATGAGTGTGGATTCCTTAGTTTCCATTAAAGACAGAAATTATAAAACCCTGTTAAATTAATTAAAAGTTTGGGGAAACTGAAACCTGCTATTTGAGAATGAATTACATATTCAAATAAAATAAATAAACTTCCAAGGGGTGAAAGATAACCATTTTATAGAGATCCATTTGTTATTTGAGTCGGTCTCCACCACATTTAAAAATATTCAAAGAGTTTGGAAAATATCTAGCATACTGATGTTGGAAATTTCCTCTGCATGCAAAGAGATGTCAAACACATTGAATGTTCTAAATGAAAAAAACAATTACCCACAAGGATTTCAAACAACATACCCTACAAGAAACCACTTCCGCATGATCCCTCAATGTTGAGGTAAAATTTTTATGTGGAAGGGGTTAAGTAAATCTAGTTCCCATGGGGACAAGGGAAATCCAATGGGGGGGATACGTACATAGAATAATATCCCTAGGGGTTGCATTCAAACATATTTTCAGTAGGGGAGAAGTCCTAGCATGCAATCTATCCATCGCATCAACACCTATAACTTAAATCTAGACTACCTTATTCTAGGACATGTTCCTCGCTACCCAAATAGTCTAAAATCTAGCATAAAGGAGGAGGGAACTCAACATATTATCATTTTTAATATTACTCATGCCATATAACTAATGATCATGGAAGTCATTGATAGAGGCTATAGTTGAAGAAAACTCAATGAAATCACCAATAGAGGGACATATACTGATACTTAAGTATATTTGGAAAATGAGGTGCATGGATGACTCTTCCTTATGAATCTAGTAGTAGGAGAATGTCGAATCTAGAAGAACTTCCATTCCTTTTACAGCAACATCGGAGTGTAATGTATTTCTGTGCATGTGAATGATCAAGAAGTTGAATTTAGATGAGATCTCATTGAGCTACTGATAGCTACCCTAGGAATCCCATTTAAGATAAATTTATAGACTGTGTTTGTAATAATTGAGGGAGAATTTTCCCTTCACTGAGCTATTGAAAACACTGGTATTAGGAAAACATCCAAAGTGATAAACATTACACCACTTTGTAGTTGTAATTTCAGACCAACTGGATGAATGTGGGATAATGAATTTCGTATATGAATGTTATCTCTCTGGTATGAAATATAGGGTACTCCAACACTTTATTATACAAAATTGTGATTACAAAAATGAGATATCTGCATTTCCAACCATACATCATGATTAGTTATGAATATAATCAATGTTTCCTTGACGATTTCTCCATAATTAAGAAGGATTAAAATTAAGAATATTCGGATATCAACCTTATTTTTATGAAGAAGCTTCTCTAAAGGTATTGACCTTCAAGGACCCCCCAATATAACTTTTTTATATGTAGTGCATCATTTTAGAAATATTTCACACATTAATTCTTCCATTGTTATCAACAAAGTTAATAGTATCTATGAGCCCCAATGATATCATTATATTGATTGTGAATAACAAGTTAACGGATTCAAGAGGTTATCTATGTATTTATTTATTTACTTTGGAACATTGAGGATAGATAGGATGTGTATATGGATTGAGGTCATAAAATAGTTGATGGTTGTAACCCTTAATCTGAATGACACAACCCAATATTTCCATTTTTTGATGTAGTTTGAGATCTTGTAAATAATACCCTCAATGTGGAATATGTTGATTATTTCTGGGGAAAGAGGAGATCCTTTGTAATACATGTGAAGGTTACTTCTAGGGATACCCATCTTTGACTCAATGTTTTTATCTTGACTTTATGGAAATGATGTATGGATAAAAGCTGAAAACTTATTGGGGTTGATAATATTCCCACCCCACCCAGTATATTCTTCCATGATGTTATTGAAACCTAAAATATAGATTTTTTACCCATTGATAAAAAACCCATTTCATTGGAGAAGTGATAGTGGTAGAGAACATTGATGTGGGGCCTGTAGTGGAATGGAATTATGTTTTCATGTTGAATTGATGATCCAAGAAACCTTCATAGTATATCAAAAACCATAACAATGGCACTAGTAGATAATTGGTCACCTTGAATTTTTCATCTAGCTTCATTAATGAATGTACATTTCATTCCTATAAATTTAATGAAAACCTAATGTGAGCTAAAGAAACAAAAAAAGTTCAATCACCTTTGTTGAGAACCCCAGATGATCCATTAAATAATTTATGAAATTACATTGAAGTCAACCATAGGAATTTCTGATATCCACATTAACAATTATTTTGGATCCTAATATATTCTTGTTAATATCCCCAATCTTATACCGGGATATTCCTATTTCTCATGGAACAAATCATCCATTGATGAAACCGTGTTTCTCTCCTAAAACACATTCAGGGATAAATTGATAAAGTAATATTTTTATGATGGAACAAAAGACATTATAAAAAAAGTTGCACATGACTATAAACCTGAAATAGACTAGTTTATAGGGTTATTAACATTTTGAATAAAAACCATAATGTTAGGACAAGCGACCCGAGGAAGAGATCTAACACGAATGATGTGTTTAAAATTACCAATAAGGATAGTCTTCATAATGTCCTCAATGGACACATATAATGATTATAAGAAACCAGCATGTCTAGGAATGAATTCTAGATTGAGGGACCTAGTTTCCCTTAAATCTAAACCATCATTAGGATTGTTGGAAAAGAATTAGTTGGCATTCGAATAGACCACAAGTGATTTTCAGTTGAATATGTCATTATATTGATTAGGGTAACTTTTTTATATGTGCAGGATAGAGATACCATGTATGGATTGGATGAGGGATTCATCTATAACTTTAATCACCTAATGATCATTGGGGTAAGATCCAACCTTTAGAAGATTTTTTGGAGTGAAATTTCGTCATTTTTCATTTAATGTTACCTGAAATCCAATATTCATGTACACTTCCCTAAAAAGAGAGGATCTGGACCTTTCTCAGAGAATCCTATCATACCCTATGATAATTTTTGAGAGGTGATTATTTTTTATTTTGATAGTTTTGATGGTATAATCATTCCATTCCACTATCAATTTTGTTTCCACTGGTTTTATATTTGTTTTAATGTCATCTATGTCTTGATTTAAGGAGGGTATAGAGATATCCCATGTTGTTAGGTCTCTCTTCATGAAATAATTTTTTTTGCAGTAGCCAAACCAAAAAACATCCATTAATAGGTTTTACCAGGAGTCTTGCACCATTTAAATCTAGTTTGGGGTGTGAGATCAATGTTTGGAAAACAATAAGCATCCACCACCATCCTTTAAAGATAAAAAGTTAAAGAGAAATAGATAATGGTATGAAGTAAAATGAGATATATGAGAAACCATTAAATTTTAGATGGATGAGATGGTATGATGTTTAGAGAGGAAACAATCTATTCAGAACCATGTTCGACAAAATCAACTTTGGTTTTTGTACCAAGTGAACTCGTCACATACGTACCGTAAATCAAGAAGACCCATCCAAGAATTCAAAGAGAAGAAGTCATTTATATCTCAATGAGGGTACCAACCACCACTATTCTTCTCAGAATTACCCTTAATAGTGTGTAAATGACCTCAAACTAGCTAGGATACATCAATATGATTAAAGGCATCAAGGGCATGCCAGAGGAGATGCCTTAGTCGAGTGTCACACTTATCATAGAGAAATGGGAATAAGATGAATAAATATTCAAATTTTAAATTTGATTATATATGACAATCAGAAAAATATATATTCTCCACTGAGATGGAATATCTATAGAAAATCAAAATATTGTGATTTATGGGATCACTATACATGGTAGACTAAAACCCTATACATTTAAAGACATCAGCAATTTTGGACGTGCATTATTTTGTTTTGTGAACAATAATGAGATAGAATTTGGTATTGTTAGAATCATTGGAGAGAAAATATAACTTATATTTACCACAAAACCATGATCATTCTCTATGATGATTGAGATCATCGAAACGAAGCCCTCTTAGTTTTAGAATCTGGTGTAGAGAGTCTCTTATATTGAGAATGGGTAAAAAAATAGATAATAATTGAATTAAATATGGTGATTTGGTCATTCTATAATGGTTATATTATAGGAGGAGTGTGAGCCTCATCCTCCAACTCTTGTGGGTTTTCCACAATTCTTGAATGATCCAGAGGAGGGAGTGTTGGTTTTCATGATAATGAAATAATATATTATGACTATTTGACATTGGGATTAGGGAGAAGGATGAAATTACATAGTAATAATGTTTACAATTTTTCCAAGAGAAATATGGTAGTGAAATAACCTTAAAATTACAGATTGAGATAGAATGGAGAGTGGATCAGAACCAAAACTTGATGTTTGGAGGAAACAAGGGTATTCTTGGTAGGAAACGAACATGCTCAATGAAGAGGTTGATTGAGGGATACACTGACCTATATGTCTTGACTAAAGGGGATGTGATATCTCTGAGAGAATCAAAACATAATAATAATAATCCTTACTAGGCACCGAATCCACATGATCAAATAGTTATGGTCCCCTGATAGATGGATATGAAGATCTAACACTCACCTAGGGATTCATTTGTTTTGATCATTCTTGATTAGACTCAAACTTTCTTCACACAAATAATTTGTGGCCTCATAGGTGATATGAAATAAAATCTATGTGTGTAAATAGATAAACAACGTGTTTCCTCCATTCGAGCGAGTCTTAAACCTAGAAAAATTATATAAAGAGGTGGGGTAGCGAGAGCTATGTCGATGTGGATCTAGGACACTGTAGATTCTTAAACACAGATTGTGTGATCATACACCAAGAAACATTCTTCTAGTTACTCTCCTATCATCTTTAGATACAAATTGTTCTTAATGGGGAGGAGAGTATCATAATAATCCAGTGACACTATCATGATCTGGAAGTCTATAAATTGATGGACCTCCATCGACAAATGAAAATTCTAGAAATGGGTTCAATTTACAAATCTTAGGCATCGAGACCAAGAATCTGTGATGTCCTCATGATAATCCATGAAAAAAAGTCAAATTCATATTCAACATTGAGACACCAGTCGGATGCTCCATCTGTAAGGATTTCATGACATTCTGGAAGATACCCATGGGTGGATAGTCCAAGCTATAGAATTGTACCAAGGTCCACTTGAAAAAAATTGAACATTCCTCAAATTTATTGACCAAAAAGGTTATAACTAAAGAGAAATATATCTAACCAACATAAGTAGAATCTATATTGATTGTTGGGAATTGGGGGATATGGGAGGTTTGAGAGTTCGGGGGGTATGAGATGAAATTTTTTCAATGGTAGGAAATGTTTAATATCATGGTATAGTGGCTAATGGGTTCGAGACTACGAGGCACTAGACGTAGTGATTGGCGGACCAAAATGTGGGGGAAGAAGAAGATCTACCATTAGTGGTAGAGGAAGCACCACCAATCATGAACTTCTGGGAGCCTCAAAACATTCATGGGATTTTGAATAAAGTATGGCGTATACAACACATTCATCAAAAATAGGTTATCCATCACCCACTATGATTGGTAATGGTTCTCTCCACTTAATAAATGGATTTGGATTTAACCTTTTCGTTTTCTTTTAGTGAAATTCTGTAACATCTAAATTTATATGATATTTAATATCTATTTAATTAGTTAATTTTCTACCATGATTTTATGAATATCGATGTATCTTATTTTGAACCATAAATGGAAATATTGTTATAGTGGTTGTGTTTCTAAAATTAGTTTTATATTGTGTATATTTAGTACTCATTTAAGGATTTTGATTTGGTGTTGGGACAATTTTATGTCTCTATATTATTTTACCTAATTGAACTAGATAATGTGATATTGAATCATCCTACACTCTACCTGATTTGGTATGGACTTTATTAACAACTTATTAACCTATAGAATATTTATAGGGGCTTCCATATTCAATAAGGTAGATGATAGGGAGATATCTATGGAACTTCGTAAATGATACGATCTGAAGGTGGAAATTTAATTTTTAATCCAACATTGATGAACCATTAATCATTATAAATCCACCATAATACTATGAATTGTATATTTCTATTTTCTATATTCTTCATATATAATAATTTTTATTTATGATTAATAAAATAATGAATAACTTAACTATATATATTTCACTTATAAATTTTTGGGATGTTAATTCATATGTTATCTATCCAATAATTCTTTGTGCATTTCACAACGTTAGAAAGTTAATAAATCCTTTTTCTATTTATTATAAAATCATAAAATATCTAAATCCTTACACATTCATTCTATAACATGATAACAAAATAAAGTTATTGATGTCTAGAATTAAAAAAACCACTAGTATCACTTCCCCCCTTATATTATCAATTTCTCATGAATATTCACAATATAACTTTATAATTTCAAGATGATCAACTATGTAAACACTATGATGAATATTGGATTTTATATGTTAATGTGATACATTATAATTGTGCATTTTTGGTAATATGAGGTGGTCTTGATTTTGGAGAACTCATATGAAAATTTGTGAAAATTATTACTAAATATTATAGTGATTTGCGTTTTGGATCCATCATGAGTGACATTATGTATTGGAGAAGGTGTAAGTAATGGATGGAAGTAGAAAACATTTTGGTTTTCGTGATGATAAAAAATTGAAAAAATAACATCTAGACAAGAGATCAGGATCAATTTGTGTGTAATAATATTGTCACATTCCATGTTTCATTTCTATATGATGTATATGGTCTCAATGAGGAATTTAATTTCACTTGATATTTACCATTTATGTAAATGTTGTATGATGTATCAATTGTGGATATGGATTGTTTCATTTAGATAAAATCAAATAGTTAATGCTTTAAACACACAGATTTCTTATATTTCTTCGTTAAAGAACCACGGTTGAGATAGTGTATATACATATATACATTATTGAGAAAACATGGTTATTAGTTAAATTAACTCCAAATTTTCATTTATATTACATTAAATGGGTTGTCATATATTTTTATGACATCTTTTAAGTTCCATACACTATGTAATAATCTCCACATTCCATGTAGTTTGATAACACATGACTTGTCGCCTTGTTAGTACATGCCAAATATCCCACTCAATTATAAAAAATAATGGTAAATAAGGTTACCAACCTTTTTATTTGAGATAAACTATATGATTGATAATTTCACAAGATTAATTGAACCCACATAATATGAATGTCATGTCTACATTAGTGAATACTGGTTATACCATCTTTACTATAATATTTCATATATTCTATCAATGGTGATGAAATTAAACAAACTAATAATCTATCCTGAGGTTTTTCTACATATAATATGATAGTGGGGATCTGTCTACAATAAAATACCATAATTGAGTTTTTATATTTTTTATAGTATATTTTCTCTATATCTTTTATGAAAGGGTTCAAATGATTTTTTTAGGGTAGACATGGGGTAAAACCCCACTTTAGGGACACATTAATGGCCAATGATAGTCCCATATAAAAATTAGGGTTTTAGTACCCCCTTATAGATATGGGGTGTTTATCCTCTATTTTGTGATTTTATGAAATATATTCATAAGTCCCATGGTACTAAAAATGTGAGGGTATTTTGTAAGAGTCAATACCTGACTCATTCTATAAACATTTTCAATCAACAATGTAAGGGTCCCCTATATGACTGATATAGTAGGTAACACCTATGTCCATGAGATGGGTTGAGGATCTAATATTTATGGATTGGATAGCCTCATCAAACAAAATATTGTAGCCATTGTTGAGTTTTTGTCAAAACAATGGGTGGGTAACCCCTCCCCGAATTAAAATAATACCTTGGAAAGGTATTGTTCACGGTCAATGAATTCATAGAGGTGCTCATTAAGATACGAGAGATTATAAATCTTAATTATTTTTGTTATATTGAAATATTAATAATATAGACTTTCCTTATAGATAGGATTCGTAATTAGCATTATAAATATATTCTTTCTAATCTCCATATTCATTTTCTCAGAATTCTACCTTCAATTTTATACCCCCTTCATATACATACATACTAACATGTGTTGTGATTTTGTATATAATGATTATATTAGTGGTAATTATAGTGTATGTGTATGTAGTGGTGAAAGGGCATAATGGTTCTCAATAGGAGAATTAGTTTTCGGTTTTCTTGTATAGTGATTTGGTGGTTAGTATTTCCATTTTTATTGGTCATGTTTTGTATTTGTTTCAAGATTCATGAACATTTTACATCACTCTAATTTTTAGTGTTCCATTTTCCATATAGTTATAGATTCTTATCATGTTTCACTTTCATATCATATTGATTTTTTCACTAATTTTAGTTATTTGTAACTTTATACTATTATAGATAGAATTTTTTATATTTAGGTAAATTAATACAAGGCTTTCCATGTGTGTGATATGACTTCCCTGGGCTTGTCATCAACGCCAAAGATATTCATAGTGGTAATAGGATGGCTCCCTTAGTTTAATTCCGATAAGACTCCATGATTTCAATATATAATTTTGTATTAAAAACACTACATTGAATGGATTGTTTCATATACATCCCCAAACTAATCAAAAATGATAAAATTTATAAATATAATATTATATTTATTTAAAATGACCAATAAAACATATACATTAAGTAATAATATATAAATAGAAATAAATATATTAAAAAATAAATAAATTCAACATAATAATTCTATCCATGTAGTGGTAGTATTCCTTATGAAGTTCATTGGGCCACAATTTAAATGAAAGTGGTGTCAATAGGGTCTTCCCTCAACTGATACCATATTGAACTCCAATAATTATGATATGGAAAAACCATTTTCAAAAATAAGTTCATTCTGGTGGAAATTTCCATTAGATCCAAGCTATATGATTCACCAATATAGACTAAAACAAATCTTACTTACTATTAGCTATTACATAGATATCATGATATGCTATTTAAGTGGAACTGTGGATGATCGAACCTATAATTATTAATTAGTATTCTAATTATGTTTAAGGGAAGATAAAACAACACATATATATTAATTCCATAATAATCTATATTGAAAAAATAACTTGTCTATTATGTTATATTATATAAAAAATAATTCCAATTAATTTTAAAAAATTAATTACAAAAAAGGAACATGATTTTTTGGATTCAATTAGTATTAATTAGTTGAGGATGAAATTTTTTGGATCATTCTTAAATAGTTGATCTGTAGGTGAATAATTAAAATATTGTTTATACATATACCATATATTTTAAGACATTATCATGAAATAAGTATGAATTTAAAACCCATAAATCATTATTTTTCATAAATTATTTTAATTTATGGTGTAAAAGTTTCATTTAAAATACAATGTTGAATTTTTTAAACCCATGTTTATCATCTTGAATATTAAGTTACACTTAAATGATGATTATTATATTTCTTTTAACCTAGTATTAAAACCATAGAATTAGATTATAGGTTTTTGTCAAATAAACAAAACTCTTATTTAGAAAATAATAAAATAGTTAATTTCATATAAATCAAAAACACTGATAATAATATATTAATCAAAAAAATTATTCACATTCATTCATTTTTTTCTAAAAATGAATTTTATGTGTTTTGTGCGCTAATATTGAAAGTACATTTTTCCCAAACCCTAAATTTTTATGTCACAAAATTTATTTGATATTTTTATTCAGAATTTATTAATTATATAATAATTTATAATTTATTTTTAATCCATAAATTTGAAATTCATAGGTAAAAATTACTAACCCTAGTAAAAGAAAATAAAAAATGGTAAAATTGAAAAAATCTTTTTGTAAGAAATAAAATATGTAAAAATATATGTTAAAATCCTAGGATGGGATTTAATCAACCATAACTGTATCCACACTCTATCATTTTATATTATCGGATCCATGTGACCATTGAATAATGAATTTTCCTTTTATATTATAGATAAAAGTTCACTCCCAAAACCTATACAAGGAGACTTCATCACCCCACTTCTACTTACACCTAATGTTATATACATAGACCAAAAATATATCCAAATAACATCTCCATATTACTAGAAATATCCATGGGGTTATTTAATTCCCAAATAGCCACACATCAAATAATAAATCATTATATTAAAAGAGTACTACATAGAGTATGGTAATTTTTTTTAATTATTCTTCTTACATTTCAATTCATTTCATTACTACTCCTCCATATAATGTATTTTATACTATATATAATAAATAAATATGTATTTCTAATGTACCAAAATTTTATTAATATGAAATACTAATAAATATCTACGCTGTCCCACTTATATAGTAAAAAACAAGTGTATGTATGTATACGAGTGGTATAATGCCTCCATAAATGATGTTATTGATTTTTAATCATTTACATGAATAGATGGATAATAATAGTTATTTAATATATTAAAATGATATTTATATCATTATAAATATTCTGAAATTGTAAAACATCTCCTGTCATCATCTCATTCTATGAAAGATGAATGTGTCAATTGTGTATATGTATATACTATCTCCTACATGAAATTTGCATATTTTTTTATCTTATATTTTATAATGTATCAATATCTATTAAAATAATATGAATAACATTTAAATAATAAACATAATATCAATATTCTTATCTAATAATTATATTATTAACCATACTCAAAAACATATTAATGATTATTCTAATTTTGTTCAGTTTCAAGATATACATGAAAAATTATATAGATTTATATCATCAATAAATGTGAAAGCACAAATACTGGTGTTATTAAACCTTAATGATCAATTTAAGGTTTGGTTTAGGCTTCTATAAGGTTTATATTAATATTTAAATTATTGTTAATAAAAAACGCAATTTTTTGTTAAACATTTTCTAAACAACCTCATCATAGGCTTCGTCACGATGAATCATTATTGAAATTTGTATAAAATGAAATTAAAAAATTATTTATATTTATAAAAAATATATTATGGATAACTTATGATAATATAATTATGTATATTAAAATGATAAGGAATAATTAAAATCTCTATTATGAAACATATACAAATCAAACAATTGAAACCAATAAATTTTTATTAACAAAAAGAAATATAACTAACTACTATATTTTCAGAAAATTAAAATAAAAATTTTTATAAATGGATATAGGTATGAATCATTCCTCGAATAGGGGACGGAGATAATAATTTTGTTATGCATGAGGTTATGGAATGTTTGGTTAAATGGGATTAAATGTAATGGTTTTTTATCCACATTTTTCTACAATGTGATATGATGTGTATTTTCTATATTATTCATTTTTTGGTGTATATTTATTGGCCATATATTTCTTTAATCTTTATTTTATCTTAAATATAACTTATTTATAATTCCATCTCACCTTCTACCTTTTATGGGTCTTGAAATTAAAAGATAAATATGATATATGTTTCTTGGTTAACTAAATTTTAAGTCTCTATAAGAATATTTGATAAATTTTTGGTATGTTATAACCTAGAATTAATTTATATATAAATTGATATTTATTTTCAAGATAAATAAATTTATTTTTAGGAATCTATTATTCCTATTATTTTGATTGAATAGTTATAAAATGTGAAAAGGTTTTTCGTTACTCAAATTCATTTCTTAAAATTATAATTCTTGATCCCCATACTTATAATTCAGAATATTTTATCCCATAGTTATATGAAAATAAATTTACCCTCTAATTTATATGGATTTTTAATTATTCAATATAAAATATTTCCAAAATATTATTTTATCATTAATTATGATATTAAGAAGAAATATTTTTGACTTAGATATCTTTTATTGTTGTTGTAATGTAACATCATAAACATAATTCCCCTTTATCACTTTTATTCATAAATTTTCTATTTTCTATTATTTATATAATCTATCTAGTGAATGATAAATTTATAAATCATAATCACATCACTAACTAATTTTATGATTATAAAAGTATAACATTATTAATAAAATATATCATTATTTATAGTGGTTCTATCTTTTAAATTTCAACATTTTCGCATCCCGTAGATATTCACCTTTATATTTGGAAACCTAATTCTATGTTATTTAAACTTAACATATTACTTCTCCATTAGTATTTTAAGAAATACAATTAAATATTATTCTCATGAGGTTTGTTTCATAAATGTTTTCTCTACCAAATATAAATGGATTTCCCTTCAATGTCCATATTTTTATCTTCCATTACACATATCCTCATGATAGCCATTATATAATTTTAAGGGATTAATTATTGAATATTAATTTAAAAATTAAATTTTAATTGAAATATTACATTCATGTATTTGAAGATGACTTCATTATGTGACCTTAACATCGACAGTTACAACTATTGAATATTTTCTCAAATATGTTTTTAGATTTTGATTCAATTTACATCATTATCTCTAAAATATTAGTCTTATTTTCCGAAATGTCTTATGAATCACCTACTATATGAACCTGTGAGATATTAAAATTTGTGATCAATTTTTGTATATCATCTGATCCAAATATTTATCCTTTCATATGTTATACCAATTAATTTTTTTTTACATATGTGTTTTTGATCAATAGAAACATCCATCAAAGAATGTTTATTTGACAGGAGATTAAAAAATTATTGGATCCACCATCATTATGTGGATGGGTTATGGTCATATAATTTCATTTAATAATTGAGGAAATTGTTGACTTAATCGTATTCTAATTATTCTATACAGTTTTAGTTTGAGGGATGCTTACTTATAGAGAAATTCCATTATATTATTGGGGAACTACATAAAATTTGTATACATGGCCTCTATATAATTGTGTTTATTTATTATAGATTCATGTTGAGAATATATTTTATATATTATAAATTCCTTTTAATTTAGAATTAATTATTCTTAATTAGTGAAATGTGAATCTCTCAATAGACCATAGTTACATCGTATGGTCCCATGAGACAACATATCTTGGTCATTTTGTGTACAACTTTCATATTTATATATGCCTTTTCGGCATAAGGAAATTATGGTTAGATTATTATGTCCATTATTATGAAACTAGTTCTTGTTATCTTTATGATTATTTATATTTCTATTTCATAAAGTGTTCTATATCAAGATTATGCGATCAACTATATAGAATTATTTTATTATCAGTTACATCGTTTAGTTTTATTAATTCCATTTTCATTTTAGCAGATATTTTTTTGTACACATTCACTTATGTAGCATTTGAGTTCACCCATCTTATTTTTTATTTCCCTAGTTTATAAATAAAATTTTTACACATGATATTTTAGAATAATATCACATGTGTAGAAAAATTGGGAGATGATGAAGACTAACTATGTATTAATTAATTCATAATATAGTACTAAAGTTTCAAATTAATTGTAATAACATGGTCTATAATAGTTATTTATCTTTCCAAAATTTTTGATATATCCTAAACCTAAATGGTCGTTGAAATCAATGTAATTAAATATTTACTATAAATGATGTAATAACATGATAGATTCATTTGAAATTTAATAGATGATATCAGAGAATGGATTAGATTACATTAGGGATTAAGATGTTATTTTTTAGTATAATTTAATATTTTTACATGTCATCAAGGGTAGGTAAGTTGAGGATGATAATAATTTCAAAGGTACACATATTTCTTTTGGTTTATTGTGGTAATATGAATATTTTATGTTTTTTGGGATTTATGATGGGGGCCCTATACTGAAAATACAAAGAAAAATTGTATGAACATGACAACACCATTAAATTCACGAATTATGAAAATTACACCCTTCAATGGATTAGTAATATTTCCAAAAGTTTTCTCCATAGAGGAAAGTAAAAAATTATTTATTTCTTTATTTCCATTTAAATAATATTTTTCTTTATCCGAATAATTAATATCTATTTTATCAATAATTTTATAACTAATTTAGAATAATTCATATAATGAATTTTTATTATTATGGAGTAATAATTAATTATCATTTTCCATTTATGGAAAAAATATAAACTTGATTATGGATACGTACAAAATACTATCATAATGAAAAATTTGTTCTGTATTACTTCACTAACGTTAATGATTGGTTAAAAATGGGTATTAAAAAGAATATTATTATATTGATAAAATTTTTATATTTAAAAAATTATAAACTATTCCCAATATTTATCTATTTTTTGGTAAAACGTATGTGTCACCCAATCATATGTGTGGACTACCACATCCAAAAAATATGTAAATTTCTTTTTTCATAAAGTATTTTATTAATTACCATGATATATTAATGTCAAATTCACCATCATAAAAAATATAAATTATATCACAATTATTTTCTAATAATTATGTTATGCCGAAAAATCACTTTTTAAACCATTATCAACAATATATTATAGTTGGTTTTTATTTGGTTAGGTTTAACCAGCTACATAAACTATGTTATAAATTTTTTCCATGGATGAGCATGAAAACATAACTACTAGTGTTATTAGAAATTAAGATGAATATATTATTTTTTAATGTTTTATAAATGTTTTATTAATGATAATTTTATAATTAATGAGTCACAAAATTGTTTTTAAAAATAACTAAAACAATATCTTCACTAACTTTATAATTACAGATCATATCTAATATAATTATGAAATTGAATTAGAAAATTGTAAATATTTATAATAAATATATTATATTTCAAATAATCATCTCAAATTTACCACATTTTAATAAATAAACAAGAATCAACAATACCATTATGAAACTACTACTAAATAAATAATCAAAACTAATAACATCTAATGAAGAGAATAATATAAAAATAAATAATATATTTGAAAAAAAGTAAATGAGGTTTATAAAAATTTATTTCTTTGAATACAACATTTAAATATGTTATTATGATAATGTTTTTGACACGATATGTCATAGAATGATTAGTTAAGTGGAAATAAGTTTATGTGTTTTTACATCACCATTTTTCATAATTGAGACATGATGCATATTCAGCAGTTTATTTTTTATAGTGTATATATTGTACATGTTTTATTTTATAATTATTTTCAATTTAATATATGTTATATAAAATCTATATATTTTTCTACCAATCATGGGTTTTTAATTTGAATGATAACAAAGATATAAGTGTTTTTAACTCAATTATCATTCATTTAGTTATAGTTGTTAGAGTTCTTTATATGTAAATTTTCTTTTATTGAATTAGAATTTTCAAACCCCATTCTAATATGTGGAATTATTTTACCCTATGATTTAAAAAAAATTATTTTGACATTAATTTATATGTATTTAGAATTAAATATCATGAACCAATTTGATATGAATTTTTACATCAATGATTAAGTTGTTCATAAAGGATTTTATCAACTGTAACTTCAATTCAATAAGTTATAATTTTACTTCTCGAACTTCAATCTTCTAGGACACACAAATAATTTAATTTTTAATTTAATATTTCAATACCTTTAACTCCCATGAAAACGAGCTATTGTTATTTAAAAACTTCTTCCATGATCATTTTCTTTAACATTGAAAAAAATAATTCCCATTATTTATTAAATTTTGGTTTCTCTTCATTGTCCATATTTTCTCTTCTTACAGATGTTTCTCTTAATATATAGAAATAAAATTCAATTTTATGTCAACTAACCTCTTCATTTTACATTTCCCTTTTTCTAAACTATATTAAATTTTAATTTTATTATATTTTGGATTCCAAGAATATATTTCAAATTATTAGAAAGTTATTTCCCTTTAACTTCTATTTTTTATCTTCAATAACACATATAAGCAAGAAAATAGATATTTATTTTTGAAAGATCAATTATTGATGATTATTTTTTGTTGTTATTTATTTAAAATAATTTTATTTCTCCTTTTTGAAAATTATTTTTCAATGTATACTATAACTTCATATTTCAAGGCAATGATATTACAGATTTATCTCTAAATTTTATATCTAAATTGGAGTAATACTTTATGAATTAAACTATAAATTCCCTTGTGTAATATTTCACTGTGTGATTTAATTTTAGGTATCAAATAGTCTAATTATTGATTCATTCTTTTTTGATACCATTCAAAGAGATCTTATTGAGAAGGTGTGTGTTATCTATATCAAAACTATTAATAGAATTTATCCTTTCCAATTGATACACCCTAATGATTCCATCAATCATATTTTTTGGATGACTTCTAATCATTTTATTTTACTTTTTGGTTTCTGAATTTTTTACATAACATTGAATTTATTACTCAATGTCATGTTCATTTCCAGGATTCGTACATAGAGAGATTATCCATTTATTCATTGGGAAAATATTAATAATATGTATACATTTAATATTACTAATAATATTTTTTATTACTAAGGCATTTTGGTAATATATTTTATATTTTATCCATTCTAATCTATAAGGAATGTGTTGGAAAAAATTAGAGATTGGTGGGACTCATAATTGGAACTTTTTCAAAGGTAGGTATCCTGAAATAATCTATCATGGTTATTTGTTATTTGACTTCTCTGTACATATGACTTCAAATGAAGCTATGATTGTATTGTTATGTTGGTCAACATTATGAATTCTTCTTATATTGAACCTATTATTGTTGTCTTTATAGGTTTTAATATGGTTAGGTATTCCATGGATTTACATATACCTCATGTGATGAGATATATGGAATTATATTATTATCCTTTAATTAATTCTATATTTTCATTACATTTTTATTCTATAATATCTTTTGGTATACATTTTCCATTAAATTTTGTTGGACTTATCCCTTAATATGATTCAATATCCACAGGGTATGATCAAAATAATTACACATGATATATCATGAAGAATATCATGTGTTGACAATTTAAGGTAGACATTATAGACTTGTTATAGATTATATAGTTCTTAATGATGTTTAAGAAATGAATTTTTTATAAAAAATACATGATCTATATTAGTTGATGATATGTCTTTATAATCTAATTTTTTTGTCCTGAAAATTCATTTTTATATTAGCAATGAACTATTTTCTATAAATCATGAAATTATGTGATATTTACATGTTAATAATCACTACACCACCTATTAGGGGTCGTGGTGTGTTTGGACATGACAGATGAGAAATGATTATGTGAGATCATAAGTATATTTTTTTAGATTACTAAATGTGAAAGTTTTCTCGAATATATAAAGGCTAAAAAAGGGAAGACATGCTAGGGTTATTTCATGTGGATGTGTGTATTCCAATTCATCCCAAATCCTATAGAGTTAAAATTTACTATAAAATATTTAATTATTATTATACTATAATATATTTTTTTATTCGGATAACTAAAAAAAAGTGATTAGTTACATCATCATGTAGCTATAAATAAAATTGGTATGGAAATCCTCACATTGAGATTCAATAATGGAACAAAAATTTTAAAGTATTTTGTGTTAAAATACAATTAAAATTATATTATTATTCATGAAAACATGGATATATGTATACAATAAAAAATTGGCGTTATTTATAGAAGAAATTATAGAATTAATAACATGGGATGGTAAACATAACATGTCACAAGAAACTACTCAACGTACAAGAAAAAGGTTATTATAAAAACAAATTTTAAATATAACTATGCTTTTTGGAACATAATTAATAAATGACTCTCTATTAGATGATTTATAATATAATTAAATTCTCATGTACATCAACAAATTATAATTATGTGTAAAATATTTAAATAATATTTTAATATATGGTTTTTGGATATAAAGGTTATAAACCTTTATTTCATAAATATTATTAGAATATTAGAAAATATAAATGCATTAGAAAGGTGAAGGATGATGGTTTATTTCTCTTATATGAGAATGATGGGAGAAGAACTTCTAAATCATTCAAATAGTGTATAAAGTTAATAATAAGTTCATGAGATCACCTAAATCTGATAAGTATTGGTGGATAAAAATATATAGTATAATGAAGTATTATAATATTACTATAAAATAAGGGAAGATTCATTTCCCCAATAAAAAAATATAAAAATGAAATAATATATTAATGAAAGGATCAATATGTAAGATAAATCATATTTTTTGGAAACAATAATGACATATAGTGAAAATATAACAACATTGTTATAAATTTAAATAAAATTAATTTTTAAGATGCTCCAAAATAAGAAAGAGGGGTAAAAAACATTCATGGTGAACATAAACTGACTAAGAATAATTATTCTTTAGATCTCATTAAAAGATAACTAGACCGTATTATTATCAAAACAAATTTTATTTTATAATGAAATTTAATTTTCGATAGTTTTTTGATAATTAATAAATATCAAATTCTATTAAAATTTTATTCCGAAATTTATGGAGTTTATATTGATAATATTTTTTATCTTGTGGATGAATGGAGGAGTTTAAAATTTTTATATCCATTTTTTCTACTGTTTTTTAATATTTTAATGTAAATATTCATATATCCTTTTTCATTTTATTTCTAGAAGATTTAGTCTATATTGTAAACTAGATTGTTTTTTCCTCAATAATGATGAATTATGTATATGTAAATAGTATGAGTAATGATATATATTAAAATATATATAGGGAGAAAAATAATCATTGATATATATTTTCTTGAATATGTTTCAATTTGTAAGAGGTGTAATTGAAAAAAAAATATACTGAATAATCTCATAGATTGAATAATTACATTGTTTTATATATAATATAATATATTATTTTTTAAGGGAATGAAATTGAAATGTGTTTATTTTTTAAAATAAATATATGTTTGAAATTACATAATTAGAGAACATACATTGGATTTTGGTATTTAGCTTGCTCAAAAGCCAGATAGAACATTAACTTATCAATAAAAATATTATAATTTCTATTAAAGTCTTTTATATATAAAATAAATAATAAAAATCCATACCTATTACTATAACGATGTGGGTTTCAAAGTATAAATGAAATATTTTGATCAAAAATATTTAAAATCAATAAATAATCAAAATCCAACTATACTTTATAGTGATATGTATTGAATGTCTGTTTTCTATAATCCATGTGGTTTGACATAAATGTGAGAAAAATAAAATCATTATATTATAAAAGAGAAAAATACTCCAATAAATCAAACGATGGTGTAATTTTTGAATGGACGGACAAGTTGATAAAAAATAATGGGTTCTGCCATCAAATATTAGACTAGTTTTGGAAGATGATCAAAATTCCACATCTGGTTGATCTTTCTAAAAAATATTAAAAATAATCTAATTACATTTAAATAAGAAATATAGTTTTTTAATGAATAATACATATGGAATACATTTCATGAAATCAATAATTAACCGAATTTATTTATGTGAAACAACAAAAATAGTATAATGAAGAAATAGTTTTTACACATACCTTAATTAGTTGTGACAATAAATGTGATATTAATATTAAGAAACTGTATTAAAGAAAATAATAATGTAAAATAAAGTGATTAAATATTATTATATTAATGAAAATATGAATATTCTTTTTGTGGAAGTATATTACTATAATGAAACAAGTACCCATTATTTTCTAAAAATCATTTCCAAGATATGTTTTTTAAAAGTATAGGGAAAACTATAGAGTTTATCCCACTCATTACACTTGAAAAATTGGAGAACATAACCCCCTTCTCTACAGTATATTTGTTGGATGTAATTTTTTTAACAACATTATATAAAAAAAACTCTGATATTCTGAACAGAAAAATGTTATATTAATTAGCTAAGGGGGTATGTTTTGAAAGGACTACATTGAGCTATAGAATACTTGAAGTGTGAATTAGAGAAAAATAAACTATAAGAACTATTCGTTAGGGGAAGGATACATTGGATATATACAAGATAAAAAATTTGTAATGTATAAAATTAAGATAATTCATATTAAACAAGATTTATATGACTAAATATATGTTAAAGTAATGATGATTTTTACTAATATATATGTAAATGTTTTTGATAATTTATATCAACTACATTTTTCATAATTGGTGTCAATGCATTGATAAAATATATTATTAATAACTAGATTAGATAACAAAATATAGTATAAGGTAGGATCTATATATTTCAAAATAATTGGTATATAGTTTCAAAGATAGAACTGAAAAACAATTTTTTTTTCATGTTTTCGATAATTAGTTTTATTAATTAGGAGTTATAGTGAAATAATATTTTTTCCTAGTAACTATTTCATCAATATCACTATAAAATGAATACATTTAAATAAATTATGTACAAATTAAGGGTATTTTATATCATTCTTAAATGGATAGTTTGAATTCCCCATAATAGAATTTGGAATTTGGGTTATGTTTATGAGAAAAAAATTAAAAAACATGATTTATGATTGAAATATATTTGGAGAAGATCCGATTATTTTGAATGGATTTAGATACCTTGTGGTCATGAAGGAAATAATGATATTGGTGGTCAATAATAAATTGTAATTTCTATAATAGTATATAAAGAATTATTAAACAATCATGCTTAATTAAGATAAGAACCAGTATGTAATCATTCCAAACCTAGTGTTTTCCTTGTTTTAAAAATTAATATTTTTTCAATTAGGGATGGAGTAGTTATGGTGGATTTATGGATGATTAAATTTGACCAAGAGAGGGTTACAGATTATTTGGAGATTCTGGTAGTGCGTTAAGGGTCACCATGGAAACCTCTATATCGTGGTTCTCCTTCTTATGTATTTCGGTGTACCATTGTGAGAACTGCACCATGGTGTAATCCATGGGGTTCGAGGATAGTAACCAATGTGAATTGGGTGAGGTAAAATTCTCTGGCTGGGTGTCTGGTCATATATGGTGTTAAACCATGCAAGTGAGGTTCCATGGTTGAAGCAAGGACTATATGTTTTTTCACATATGATGTCTATTTTTTTTTGAAGGCCCAATCATTTAGAGTATACCATTATAACTAAAATTCTCGTTCTATGTGTTGGGTCAGTCATGGTGCGGAGGGGAGTCATTTGAGGGAAATTTGTAGGAAGAAATATCTATCTATGAGTGTTTTGATATCTATTTTACTTTAAATAACTACCATACTCTGTCTAGTAGTCCTGAATTTATTCGATCTAGAATATGGCCTAAACTTTTTTTGGTCCTTGTTTTGGTTTTATATTTGAAATTTCATTAAAAGGGAATATTTTATATTTTATCATTAGTATATTATATTGATTTATAATCATTTTCATCACCATTCACTACACTTTCTCTCCTCCATTAATTAAACTATTATTAAACATGAGTAATTGTAGATTGAATACTAATTATTTTTTG